>CM062842.1:13148708-13224539 GCA_031772345.1 Himalopsyche anomala
ACTAGCTGGCCCGGCGAACTTCGTACCGCCTCAGAATAAATAAATGTTGTGTTAATTTATTGGATGAGTTAAATTCAGTTTGAATGAATACTCAAAATGAATTAAGTTCAATAAATGTGCAAAATTAAAAATGAAAAGTATTTTAATTACATTGAAATGATGTTATTCACGTGGCACAGTCGATAGATTTAAAGGAATGCAGTGGACCAACGATTTGATTTTGAATTGTGAAGTTGAAATGAT
Organism: Himalopsyche anomala; assembly: GCA_031772345.1. NCBI lineage: Eukaryota > Metazoa > Arthropoda > Insecta > Trichoptera > Rhyacophilidae > Himalopsyche > Himalopsyche anomala. The sequence continues at coordinate 13,148,952 of CM062842.1, forward strand.
CCACATCTTTGTTATTTGCTGCAAGAATTGCTCGTTCACTCAACCAATTATGATGTTTGTGATTAGCAATGATGAGACGAAATTTCAAAAATTCGGCAAAAACGAAATCAATCCATTCGATTCGTCGACAGGAACACGGTCGTTACAGATAGTCAGCAAATGCTTGGAGAAATCTGCGGCAGATGGTCGTTTAGAAATGCAACTCGCATGTTTGTCGTTAGCTGAAGTTTCTTAACATAGCGCCACAGAGTCGATGTTTTAAGTCAAGCGTTTATTTCATCGGCAGCGGTCGATCTTGGAATAACTGGTAGTGTTTGGCGAAAATCGCCAGATAGTAGAATCATTGCGCCTCCAAAACATTTTGAGTCATTGCGCTGATCTTTCATAGTTCGGTTGAGTGCTTCCAATGCGGAGGAAAAATAAGCCACCATTTCCCTCATCAATTGCCTTCATTAAAGTATCGTACACTTTCTGTTGGGGGTTCAACAGTGGTACATTCGTTCGAAGTGATTGGTTCAATGCATCTCGATCCTATTCACGTTTACGTTCCGATTCTCGATTGAAAGCGTCGTTCATTCCTCGATCTGGCGACGCATCATGCAGCGCATGAGGTAACACATATCTTCGATCAAAAGCAACGCCTGGTTATGTATCTCCTCATTCACCTCGAGATCGGGATCCTCTGAACTGACGCGAATTCGGACATGTCATCCTTGTACTTTTTCCACAATTCACGTGGATTCGATGGGAAGCATGTCAAAAAAATGATAGCAAATAATGTGCGTATCTGACTTGGAGACGCAGAAACAATTGCTTCAGCGATTGTCATGTCCCAATGAGTTTAGTTTTCAAGCAAATTGAGCTATTGACATGCGGCACGAAATGTTAGGCATACGACGCCATTGACATTTCGAATCATTTCGAACTGTCAATGGCGTCGTATGCCGAAGGGAATTATTGGTTGTTTTTCAGATTTTTCATGTTCACAGAACTGAAAGACTCTTAGAAAACCATTCCGAGCACTCTTACTGATTGGTTTAGAAGTACTTGGCATAGCTAATACCTCTTTATTTCACTGTATTTTAAATAATAAAATTACATCTTCACAATGTTAACAAACGACTACTTTTGTTTGACAGTAACTGTCAAACAAAGACTGTTGCTAAGAAATGTGTTGGTCTAGGATAAATTTGTTCTCAATGCTTGTCACCAACATAATGACAGGGATCTTTTCAAAATTATTCAAATAATACTTTTTTATAATTTTACGAAAGTTCATTCTAAATTTTCTTATTTTTTATATTACGAAATGACATAAATTCTCATTATAACAAAGAACGCAACATTTTCCAAATCTTCAATATTATATTTATGAGATTATCTTTCATTAGAAAAAAATATATATTTTGGTTTAATGTTCCACACATACAAACAGTTATACAGTCAATCCTGTTTTTATGCGGTAGATGTGTTCCACGAAATATCGCAAAAAAAAATCGCATAAAAAAACTTGACTTCCATAGAAATAGTGGGGTGCGTTACTAACATTTTAAAATCCGCATAACTTTGAAACAGCGAGTTAAAATATACACTAAATCGCAAAGTATAAGAAAATTAGGGGAAAACCACGGCGTAAAAATATTAAAAAATAGTCACTGTATGACAATTCTATGTGTGTTTTAAAGCATGTGGTTCTAAATCACTCTTTTTCAGAAGAAATAGTATGCGCATCAATTTCATAAAACTATGGTTGTTTTCTAACAATAAAATTAGTGATCAGAGTTTGTTCAGATTTTCTTTTTCGATAATTAATTGTTTATGCAGTTTGTTATACCCATATATATATAATATATTCTAAAGTTATCGTTGAAACTTGAATGCGCGATCAGAATTTGAATCATTTAGAAAGAAATGATCTTCTAATTTACTGAAAAGTTGGATACCTTCTTCAATTATTTTCGCAGTGAAGGAACTGGAATTTCTTTCAGTTCGTCATTGTTTTCTGGTTTTTTGTCAATAATTAAATTTAAATTATGAACATCTTCGTCACTTATAGCTTTATCTGTAAGTAATTCGTCGATATAATTTTCAAGGTATCAAACCTTTCTTCGCCAAGTTCAGGTGCTAAAGTAATCATTTCAGCTGATATTACCGATGCTTCAATGGTTTCATCGACTGTAACACACCTAATTAGGTGGACTTAATTCAGCGATGGCAGATGCAACATGATTTAAACAGTCCGAAATCGTATTTTTTTTTCAAATGTCGGTTGTGTTTATAATTCTCTCTATTCTATCCAAAATACAACAATATATGCTCTCGATGTAATATTTAACATTTTTATATATCGTAAAATATGGTACATTTAAAAAAATGCATTTCTAAAAAACCGCATTACTTCGAAATTGCATAAAAAAAACCGCATAAAAACAGGATTGACTGTATATAGGGATCAAAAATAAAATAATGATTTGATAGTATTCTATAACAATATAATATACATGAAAAGTATTCTGATTTTTTTTTACATACCTTCTGATTTTATGTACTTTCATTCGTCTTTTCACATTTCAGTATATATTTTAGCGACGGTGATGAACATGAGACATAAATTCCTAAAAGTTTTTTTTTTAAATGGATATTGAAGATTTAGTTTCAATTTAGTTTAAAGTTGGCATTCCTAACTTGATTAACAAAATGCCTCACATGAGGTAACACATGTCTTCGATCTAAATCAAAGCCTGGTTATTTATCTCTTCATACACCTCGAGATCGGGATTCCTTGAACTGACACGAATTCGATGTAAAATGTCCACAGCTCACATGGATTCGATGTGAAGCATGTCAAAATAATGATAGATAGATTATTTTTTCAATTAAACACCAGTTTAGACGTTTCCGTGCATTTCAAGTTTTTTAATTCATAATTTGCATATGGCCCAAAATCATCAAAACACTTTTTTGCGCATGTGTGGGTTACGCCCTTTTTCCTTTCCACAGTCGATATAATTGTTGAGAAAACATAAAAAAGAAGTTGTACAATTTTCGTTGAACTTCATAAAAATAGTCAATTGAAACTTTCTTTGTTAATAATTTCGCATTCGACACGAAGAGAAAAACCGTTTAATTAAATATAGAATGCTTTTCCATCAAGTATTGACAGCGGACACAGGAATTACGTACGTAGCAGTTTACGCATCTTTATCTTTATTCACATCCATTTAAAAATAACCATAAAGTAATGGCTTACTAACGTTACGTAATATAATTCGCAATGTACTTTTGCTGTCAAATATCACGAAATATTTTTTTGACGTTCTATATATAAATAGTATAGTATTAATTGAAGTGAAAAGAGCACAGTTTCTTATTCCAAATAAAACTAATCCAAGAACATTGAATAAATAACAAACAAACAATCACACCTAATGCACGAAACACATTTAAATGTAATGTCAATATTTAGACCATAGATTTGACAGATATGAAATCGAAACAATCGAAACAATCGAACACAATCGAACATTAAATTTGAATTGTCAATTCGATACAAACGTTCGTGCAAACATCGTAATATTGTTGTCAAAAAATGTATCATACCTAATTATAAACATAACCTCATTTCAATATTATTCGATTATCTTTCGTTTTCATTTTATATCATCGATTATATTCTAAATTTAAAATTATTTTAAAGCCGATCGTATAAATACAGTGCCATCTAGTGTCATCTACTTGAACCCAGCATAAAACAACATGCCATTATTTGACATGTTCCTTGTTTAAAAATCTTCTTCTGTATGAAGATATTAATTTTCTTTATAATTTCTTTTCCGTGATATTTTTCCGATGTTTTAATGCTTATTCTGCTATTCTAGCCAAAGACCAATTTAATAAATCAAAGATCATTGAAATCCATTCTATAATTCTCGAGATATACGTGGTGTAAATAACCCCACTTTGTTTTATATATATAGATAGATGAGTAACTTCAGCCGTAATAATGCAAAACTTTTTAATATAACCTTATTTTATGTAAAACACATATTTTTTAATAACATACTAGCAAGCGTTGCAATCAAAACGCCACTCAAAGAAAGAAATCGTTTCTGTTTTAATTGTGTTTATTGAAGTGCATGTTTTATTTTTTTGTCTGTTTGACGTTTGTTGTCGATTTTCTATGATACGACACACGCGCCACCTACTGTAATTTAATTGTAGTACGCCTATAACTTTTGCGCAAGTTGCATGAACGGTATGGCAGACCTACACACATTGATTTTTATATTTTTACTATGCCTATAACCTTTGCGTAAGTGCAAGCAAAAACTTTCTCAAAGTTTTATTGCAATCGGATGAGCGGTGTGGCAACGCATAAAATACAAAAAATCAATCACACCTAATGCACGAAACAAATTTGAACGGAATGTCAAAATGTAGACCACACGATTTGACAGATTTGAAATATTCCATTTTTAATACAAAAAAATCGAACGTCAAATTTGAATTGGATTTTTTCACATAAATAAATTTATGTGGAAAAAGTACCAAAAATCTTTTATTATTTTTATCATATCAAAGTATTAGCAACGTTATTCGTTATATCAAATAATTACATGAAATTCAAAAGTTCAAGTGAATCCAAATGAACTATTAACTGTACCTAATGCAAGTATGTACAAAATCTAGTGGAAATACACAATGCAATTTTTTACTTTTAGCATAATGGATTTCTACCCCGGAGTGGGCTGGTGGGTGCTCACAAAGGGGTCGCGCAAGCCCTCTGCTAAATAAGGAAATACAACATTCTCAGATCTATGTGCTATATGATGTATACACATGCATTATAATTAAATTTAAGGACGCAGTGATGTACATTTAGTGTCTCTGACATATGAAATATCTACAACGGTTTAAGTATAATATTTGCAACATGACTCGTGTAATACCGTTTAGATAAATACATTTTTAGCTATTTAGCTTAATTAAACAACGTTATATGGTGTATTGTTACAGAGTACAATTATATATATATATCGTCAATCGTTATAAAACTCAAGCTTGGACAAGCACTTTAACTATATCGACTGTGGAAAGGAAAAAGGACGTAACCCACAATTTTTTCAAAACAGCTTTTTTTCGATAATCACAATGTATCAAACTTGATACACGCTCTATCAAAAGGATGTATGTTGTAAATGTAGAATTAGTATCTAAATTTAACTTTTTAGTTTGAAAAAAAGATGAGTTTGTGAAAATTGATATCAAGAAAAAAGACTGAAAAAAAGGTTTTTCCTAGACAGTTTCTTAAATTAAATTAGATCATGTCAAGTTAAAAAGTCTCCGTTCACTTCCAGGTTGTATTTATTTCATAATTTGCAAATGGCCCGAAATCATCAAAACACGTTTTTTGTACCTCATGTAAAATGTGTGGGTTACGTCCTTTTTCCTTTTCACGGCCGATATGCTTGATTACATTTGTAAACTTGGAGGCACTGATTCCACCTCCGCATAAAAACAGGTACCAGCAACCATCACAACAACAATATTCTAATTTAAAAAAATCTAATATAAATGTGATAAATTTACGAGAACTTTTTATTTTATGAATATAAAATGCAAAATATAAAATGTTGAAAAAATCATTTCTCCGGAAAAAGTCATCAATTGGACCGCAGGTCGGCCATGCGTGATCTAGAATAATTGAAAAATATAAAAAAAATATAAGTAAAACAATTTTTAATGATTGTGTTATACGTATTTGCTTTTCTACAAGTAATAATCAATCCAAATGATCCTTCCTCTCTCACCTACCACCTACCCTTAATCGTATAATATATTTAATACTTCGGTTAGAATTAATACCAAACTTAAGGGTAAATTTACACGAATCATTTAGTTGCAAGTTACTTCTTAATTGCGAATTGAAGAATACATCTTTTTTCACATTTTCGGCATGGACTATCTTTATTATATTTATTTGAGTTAATTTCATATTGTATTGATTAATACCAAAAATGCTTTGTAATATTCTACGCATCTTAAAGTATCGTTTAAGTGAAGTAACATCAGTTAATACACATCGCAATGGTGCTATCTCCGTAAAATAAAAATATGCAATCCACCAAAACACAAAATAAAGACGTGATTGTATTTACAAGTCCAAGAAAAAGTTTTACCATTTTACTAGTTGGCTCACTACACCTTTCATTGTATGTTGTAAAATATTTTGAATAAGCCTTCGCTTCATTTTTTTATATGTGTGGCAAACTCAGTAATATTTTTTTGGCCACCAAACGATTTGGGTTGGGCATCCTTGTCCCAGTTTATAAGTTATTTCTTAATGTTTATTAATTACGTGACCGAGTATTGTTGTTTTATCGTAACACTTTGATTAAAAACAATTCTTTTGAGACGCAGTCTTACAGACTTACTAATTCTAGAATTAAAACTTCTAAGTGGTGTTCAGTTAGACAAGTATGACACGAAAGGTTAACAAAGATCACTAGAGAAAATTCCAATTATTAAAGTATTTTCAAAACGTTAAGAACAATGAATTATTGAATTGTGACTAGACAAAAAAGAACTGAAGCAATTCACACCGCAGAATAATCTTTAAGTACAGTTTTCATTTAATAATAATTTAGTGTAATTCAAAAATACATCGGTCAAATTTCAAAGTCTTGCTTGCTGTAAGTCTTGATTGCTGTAAGAAAATAACAAAAACTTCTTGAGAACAAATCTAATTTACAGTAGGTACCAGACTAGAATTCCTTTAAAGTTTTTCTGAATGTAACTAAGTTTGCTAATGCTTCTAATTAATTTAATTTCTAGGTATTCCTGACATTAAGCGATGAATTACTTCTGCGAAGTCTTTGAAAAGAATTAATTGATGAAATGACTTAAGGGAACAACTAGGGTGTTTTTGAATAAAGTTTTTATATTTAACTTGAGCGTATTGTTGTGCTTTCAGACAACTATAATTAATTGTTCATTGTTTCCAGGATCGAAACTGAATGCATTAATTTTTGGATTCGAAATGCAAGGAATTGATAAATGTGACGTTTTCCGACTTGTTAATATTTTTAATTAAAAGAAAAATATTTGACATTACAGCTTATTCCAATGCGTCAACTATTTTTAATGTTGAAAAAACATGCGAGATATACTCGATGAGAATTGACGTCACAAACAACCATGTCTTAGATCTCAAATTTAAATTGAAAAAAATAAATTTTACATTGACCTTACCGGTAATTGAACCCAGACTTACCTTATCGATAGAGAAGGCTCTAATCAGCTAGATCACAACTAGTACCCGTGATCTTTACTGAAAAAATAGTATAATTTTCTATATATTCATATCGCTTTCGAAGCACTGGTATGTCAAAAGTGAATGTTTAGATAAAATACTGCATACAAATATAAAAACGTATTAAAAAATGATACATTTAATGTCTATTAAACATTATATCGTAAAGCAAAGAACACGTTTTGACTAAAGAATTAAAGTGTTCCAACTATTAAATATATGATAATATAGCATTAAAAATAAAATACTTTTTGTACAACTTTATTGAACTAACATAATCTATATATATAAAAATCAATGTTTGTTTGTTGGTTTCCTTAATTTTCGGTGTTTATACACTTCAAACCCGCTGCTCCAATTGCAATAAAACGTTGAAAACCTTTTTGCTTGCACTTTTGGGAAGATTATAGGCATATTAAAATTAACTTACAGTGTCAAAATACTAAAATATTCGTAGATTTCAATGGTTTTTACCGTTCAAACTGCCGAGTATATCAACAAAAAAATAACCGTCGTTCAAATTTTTGAACGGCGGCCATTTTGTTTTGATATATTGACAATGCAACAGCATTCAGATAATTCAAATTTGACGTTCGATTGTTTGTATTAAAAATGAAATATTTCAAATCTGTCAAATCAAATTTTGACATTACCTTTAAATGTGTTTCGTGCATTAGGTGTGATTGTTTGTTTATATTTTATGAGTTGCTACACCGTTCATCCGATTGCAATAAAACTTTGAGAAACGTTTTGCTCACACTTGAGCAAAGGTTATAGACATTTTAAAATTAGCTTACAGTAAGTATTTTATATAGAAATCAATGTTTGTATGTGTGCCATACCGTTCATGCAACTTGCGCGAAGTTTATAGGCGTATTACAATTAAATTACAGTATATGGCGCTTGTATCGTACCATAGACAGTCGACAGCAAACGTCAAACGGACAGAAAAAGAAAGCATGCACTTCAATAAACACAAATAATTTCTTTCTTCGAGTGGCATTGCAACGCTTGCCAGGTACCAGCTAGTTTATTATAAGCAACAGTTCAGTCTGACAATCTGTTTATCCAGAACAAAAGATTTTTGACATCGACAACACAAGAAAAATACGTGCGCTTCAGAACATTCTTTTCTGATATTATCTGTAAGATTTATTGGAACCAAGTAATTAGACGGCTCATCAGCTGTAGCTCCGTGGACGTGTGATAAACAAACGCACATGATATAATATAAATATTTTTAAAATGTATAAAAATAGAGAATTTTCTTGAACGACAGCGAAAATGCAAAACAATATAAAAAAATAAACATACATGTTAATTTTACGGAAAATTGGAATTGGGTTTACCAATTTTATAGCACCGCTCTCTCTACAATATAAGGTCTAACCTAAGCAAGGAAATTTGCGAAAATTCCATTTAAATTCCGCCAGCCAGCCGAGTAAAAAGCGGCTGTTTTCTGCTCGCGGTAATTCTAAATTTCCCTCCAAAAGTATTTTTATAACTACGAAAACAAGATGGCGCTGACGACACTTCCGCTGTGAAATTATCGACACTTTGAGACGCGGCAATATAAAAAAACGACATGTATCATATAGTTAACAATTTACATATTGGTGACCATGCGTTATTAGAATATTATGTTTTGTTGTAACATTTAATAATTAATTGTCTATAATATATTTTCGTATTTTAGTTACAAACATGAAAGTTGATATATCTAAATTATCTGTGTATATCATTAAAAATTTGATGTGTTCTTTATTTTAATTTTAAATTTAATTAAATCTAAACGAAGTTTTAATTGCACTATCTACAAAGATGTAATTTTACATGAGAGCCAAAAACCGTTGCAGCTCAAAATATATTGTATATGAAAAAAAGACACAATGTAATCATCAGTCGATAATTAGTTGGTAATGCTGGCCATTAGCGTTACCGTTTCTGATATTGATAAATCAAAGTGGAAATTAAATACAAAAGAATATTGTGTTTTTCCTTAATGAATATTGTTAGTTAAAACTCTTATTTCGAAAGATCTATCAAGATTGTCAATCATACACAAATTATCAAAATTAGGAAGTTTATTTACTTAATAACAGAAAAATGACTATTCATTTAGAACGGATATGGATTAGACAAAATCTTTCGTAAAAAGCTTGTAACAAGAAGTGAATTCCGACATTTTTTTTTTTAAGAAAGCACTGAAATTTAGTGAAAATGTTCCCCACTATTTGCGCAGTTTTTTTTGCACAAATTAAACCAAAGTCATTTGCCAGTGAGACTATGTTGATAGGAGACAGAATTAGACACTTAGATTCGCAAAAGATATTATTATTGCACACATAATAAAACTTGCTTACGACCTGCCGCACAAACCGCTTACACATGGGCATCTGTAGATGGCAACACCCCGTGGCCCCATAGATCACATAAATCCCAAGTTACCAGACAGATAGTAATGTATCTCCATAATTTAAAAAATCTTAGCCAAGCCAATTATGTTGTATAAAAATAAATTTTAGAATATGCTATGGATAAAATAAAGCTTTGTTTATAAATCATGAAAATATTTCCAATAGATAACAGTATTAAATTTAAAATATTCATATAAAAGAATTAGTATAATCCATTTTGTATGAATAATAATTCATTTGATACTTAGACCGCTAATCTGATGATCAATACACTCCGTAAAATGTGTTACATGTGGATAGTGAAAATTGAGACGGATTGGGCTCTCAATGTATAAAAGAACCTCATGGCATAGTTTTTCAAGAAATTATATGGGTTTTTTGGGTTCAAGTTATTTGCTTGCTATTTCGGTATTCATTTTTTTTTATTTATTTAATCCATATCAGCTCCCAATGTAGAGCATATTACCTCCTAATTTAGGCATCTAAACAGATTTTTTTCTATAGAAACTGTTTGTTACTCAGTCGTTCAATCTCTCTTTTTCAAAATAAGTTACTAGAAGGATAAATAGGATTCGCACTTAAGCAAGGCATTTGCGAAAGTACTTTGTCCGAAGATGCCTCTGAAAGAGGTGAAACACGTGTCACAGTTTGTAACACAATACGTGAAATAATCTCAGTTATTTTATTTTATATCTAGAAAGAAGCAGGACTAGTGGTTAGCAAATCATTCTCGCTACGCCCGGGTATAAAAGATCGTAAGGGTGGCAACAAATTTTTAGACATCTCAAAAACCCATGCCTTCGAACAAAAATTAATAAATTCGTACTGGGACTCAAATCCGTGAGATCCGGCACGGAAGCCTACAACGCTAACCGCTGCGTCATAGAACCCGACGTAACATTTACTATAGCACTATTTTTTGGTTTTCCATTAATGTTTGACACCTTTTCATTGGATCGAGAAACATATGGTTGTCTTTCACTCATGGTCGTATTTTTTAGTATGCAATAACTCTTATATATCAGAATCAATATTTATTTCTTCAATGAAAATTATTTGGCTAACAGTCAGTTCGTCATCCAATACAAGATTTTTAGTGTTTTCATTTCAGAATTTGTGTGTGTAGGTCTGTGCACTAATATTAATGAAACAATTATATATTATATACATAAACGAGTATTTTATCATGTGATTTTATATTCTGTGCGACAGAAAAAAATGTACCTTCGAAAAAAGCTTCACCTATATATTTTTCTGCATATTAAAAACCTCAAAAGTCGAGCGTGACCATATGGTCACAGTAAACACCGTTGTCTATTGATCCCACTATTCATCCATTTTTTACCTAAATATCGTTGCTTTCGCTCATATTTGGTTAAGAAAGGTACAGACTTCAGTTAGTCATCAGCCGTGGGACAGAAACGGCCACCAAAAGCACATGCGATTTTTTGAATTTCCGTTTTTTTTTAATTTACTTTTTGAAACTGTTAGTTATTTTTTTTATCAAAACATCAAATTATTCACAGTTCTCTTGGTTATATATTTGTATTGAAATTATGTTTATCTAAAGAGGTCATATTGTAAATATTAAAAAAAAAATACGTTTAGCTATATTTCAATCCCGAATGTTTGCGTGCCCATACGGTGACGCTCGTCTTTACTACTGTCCGTATACAATATTACACGGTAATAAAAGGAAGAACATGGCCATATAGTCATGCGGGGTTTCTATACAACGACTTGGCGTTTTTTTTTTTTTAAATTTTAGTTTGGAATAAAAGTTATCCGTGACCTCAATATGGATTAAGAAATATTTTTTTTATCGAAAAAAAACTCTCGTCTCTAGGGGTTAAAATAAAAAAAAATAAAAAATATGTCACTGTTTATCTGTTGGATATGTATTTATCGTATGATATTTGTTTAACAACAGTGAAAGACATAATATATTGTTTATTAATTCATCATATATGGACACTTCTCGTTAAAGATTATCATGCCTTTTGTGAACATATGATTTATCACTCGCTGAAAGCTCAAAACCGATCATTTATTTTGATGCCATTGTAAATTAATTAATAACACTGCGGTAAATGATTATTTAAGCTCTAACGTGGGAGCGAATATTACGTTTAATATTTTTTTTAAGTATACATGTTTATCAGACTAAAAAGATTTCATAAAACAAAAAGTAAAGACAAAATAGTTATATTTCGAGATTTAAAAAATTGGAAATTAGTATAAAATTTTCCAACACATATTAACAGTGAATTCTGGTAAAAAGTATCAACATATAACATAGGTTGTGCAAGTGACGTAAAAAAGGCTTTTTTGACATCCACATTTTCAAATAAATATAGTGTTTGCTAAGAACGATTGTCTAGTTCTGTGCTTCCCAAACTTTTTATGTAATGGAACCTTTTCTCACCTGCGACACACCAAAATTCTTCCTAGAATTCCGCGGCACACCAAAAGCAAAAATATATAGGTATTAAATTAATACACAAATTTTACAATAAATTTTCGTTTTTTATTTGAAAAGTATACGTACATAAAACTATAATATATTTACTTTCATGCAATCTTGATAATTATTATAAAATAATAACTAATTAATGTGAAACTTTTTTAGGTTGGGAAATTCCTAATAGTTACACTTTGACTTTAAGTGCTCCGCAACCTTTTCTCACCTGCGACACACCAAAATTCTTCCTAGAATTCCGCGGCACACCAAAAGCAAAAATATATAGGTATTAAATTAATACACAAATTTTACAATAAATTTTCGTTTTTTATTTGAAAAGTATACGTACATAAAACTATAATATATTTACTTTCATGCAATCTTGATAATTATTATAAAATAATAACTAATTAATGTGATACCCGCTTGTTTCAATGAACACAGAGGTTTAATAATAATTAAATTCAAATAATTTTTCATTATGAATTTAACCACGGCACACCTGTATCCGGCTCACGGCACACCGGTTGCGGAGCACTGAGTTAAAGTACAAACAAATGTGTTGTAAAAATACTTTGGAGAACTTTTCTAATAAGCCAAACTATAAATAATTTTATGATTAATGTTCCGTGGGACACCAGTGTTCTACGGAATATAGTTTGAAAAATCTTGGTCTAGTTGATTGTAAGTGTCCGAAGGTGGAATTGAGCACATAGATAACTCAACTGTAAAGGACGAAAGATCACTTTAACGATTCAGTCACATGAAAGGAAATACTGTGTTTTATTCTTATGGTTATTAAATGTTGTGTTAGATATGCTTCCAGGTGTCAAAGTGTTAAACCGAATTTGCCGCCAAATTTGTTGTGTTCCGGGGAATACGAGTGGTGAGTATCTTATTTGCCATTTTGATCGGTCAAACAAAATACTTTGACGCGCTAAGTCGTGACATTTTTTTATAAGGTCATAATATAAAGTGTCGCCTTAGCATAATTCAAGAACATGATTTGAAGCAGGGATGCCCAACCGAAATCACTTGGTAGGCCAAATAAAATAATGCATGTCACTAATGAGCCACACATAAATATTTTAAGCACTAATAATTATATGATATTTTTATATTAATAACAAACAAAGACCTAACCTTTTTCTACGAGAACTTTTTGTTACTCAGTCGCAGTTTGTCACTCACTACTAATCAAAAGTAATAAGATAAGGTTGACTAATCGGACATAACAAACACACATGACTTCGAACAGAAATCGAGAAATCGAAAAATTCTGTTCATACTGGGACATGGAGTTACCAACCTCGCGCCCACCGACCGATTCCGGTGCGCCCGCTAACTTATTTGAGCAAATCGTTAAATTCCTCGAAGAGATAAAAAAAAAGAGTCACACTAATAATTTGGGCAAATCGGCAAATTACGGGGTTATTAAAGATATGGTGCTCGCTGCCCTGCCAATATTTTAGATTGCACTCTAGGGTCCAAAAAGATTGGTAACCCCTGACTTAAATAATTTATTTTCAACAAAATATCAGGGTCTGTAAATTTATGGTTCTACCTTTTTTTCGGGGTCTTTAAAAATTGGCATTACTACGAATGAATGTCAAATTTAAATTATTTTGAAACTAAGTTGTTTTTTTTTTTACCTTTATTGATTCTGATATTTCCTTAATATCAAAAAAATAAGAAAAACGTTAATAATCATTAAATTTTTTTTTTTTTTGATTTGATTCTAATTTAATTTGTATATTTTATATATAAAAATAAGGTTATATATTATATAGAGCAGTTATATAGTAAAATTGAAGATACAACAAATATTATTTTAAGATTTCGACTGAAGGTGCTTGGTAAAAATTCAATATTAAATTTGAATCGTTCAAATTATGTACATTCCCACAATTTTTGTCACTAACGACCCGGGCTTCGCGGATGAACTTGAACTGACCTCAGTTCAAGTTCATCCGTGCATTTGAACGCCTGAAGACGCCGAAAGGCGAAACCCGGATCGTTAGTGACAAAAATTGTGTGAACGTACATATTTTGAACGATTACAATTTATTATTTTACTTAAATTTTCTTAAATTTAAATCAATGGGTTTGTTGATATTGTTTTTTTTAACAATTATTAATACATATTTGTACATATGTTATGTTAAAAAACCTCACGCCAAAATATATTGTCTAATTTTATTGTTACAGGCATAAGTGAAAATGACTGAAACCGTGAATATCATAAATAACTACGTAAAATAACTTCATATCTTTCGTGCAGTCGTAAAATGGTGTTATGGACCATTAAAATACGATATTTAATGTTTCATATAGCGTTTTCATAATGCAATAATGCTTTGTTTTTTATCACACATGGTTATAGATAGCTGCAGATACGATAATAATGCTTAATACTTGAGTCTATAATTGAGGCCCAAAACCAAAACAAATTTTATAAGAAATAGCTGCAAATTCTGCAAATTAATTATTTGCACAGCTCTGTCTGCATTCATTTCCCTTTTGCCACTATCAGGGTTTCCTTGAAACACTTAAGGATTACTGAAGCAAGGGAAATAACGAATAAATTCTGATCTAGGGCTATTATCACAGTGTTAATATGCAAATTAGATTAGAACCTTCTCTGTAAACATCACCTATAACAGAATTAAGTTTTCCACTAGGATTATGGGGCAGGTTAGGTTTTATTGGTGAAGGTTAAATTTACAGGGAAATATCAAAATATATGCAAAATGTCACAATTTTCCTAAATGCGAATAGTGAATTGTATTTGTCACTAAAAATACAAATAAAATTCATCACTTTTAAGGTGTGTTCACTGTCAATACTTGGTGGAATGCCACTATAATAAAAATACTAAAAGATTTTTAGTACTTTTTCCACTTAAAATTTTTATTTGATCAGGACCGGTTTCGCTCCTCACGAGCATTATCAACTGATAAGGAAATTAAATTAAACAGTGCTATTTATACAAGTTAAATTGAAATAAAAAGGTGTAAGCAATTACTAACAATTAAAAGGATTTACAAATTACATCATAATTACACAAAATTAAAATGCTGAACACCTATAACATACAATTAAAAAATTATCAATAAATATAAGTGGCAAATGATGTCAATTATAAACACAATTAAAATTTGGGAAATTTTGTAATGTAGAGTTTAGAGTTTTAGACGTTTGACGTTTGCTGCCGATTTTCTATGGAACGGTTTCCCAAACATTTTCCGGAATGGAACACTTCGCAAGTCCAGAAAATATAACGGAACGCTTAGCTGAATTTTTAAGTTTTTTTTTAAACTGTGTTGCAGCGTATAAAACCAATCCATTTCTTTTTCAGAACACCTACTCTGGCTCTGCGGAACACCAGTGTTCCACGGAACATAGTTTGGGAAACCCTGGTCTATGGTACAACACACGCACCACCTACTGTAACTTAATTGTACTACCCCCATAACCTTCGTGAAAGCTGCATGAACGGTATGGCAGACATACAAACATTGATTTTTATATATAAGACCTACTGTGAGTTAATTTGAATATGCCTATAATCTTACCGGTAGTGCAAGAAAAAAGTTTGTCAAAGTTTTATTGTAATCGGATCAGCGGCTTGGCAGCTCATATAGTACAAACAACCAAACATTATTTTTTATATAATATATTATATTAGATGGGCAGCCTTTGACTTCCGCACATAATTGGTTCCTGAAAAAGTGTGCGAATGTTGAATGTTCAAAAGTAAGGATATGTAATATTTATTTTTTATCAATATACGTAAATAATGAGGCGTAGTTAAGTGGTTTTATATGTTTTCTTTATAAACAGTTCTATAACATGCTGTCTATCTCCATAGTTTTACGTACTTATGATATACGTTTTAAATTGGGATTAATCATCCATTATATTCATTAACCCATTTTTGCCCGAATTTGCCCGTAATTGATACAAATAAAAAACATTGCTTACTCCGACAGGTTCAAGTCTGAAAAAAATATACACGAAACGATGCTCACACTTGTTAGCTGTAGAATGATTGAGACTGGTACAATCTAAACCTTTATAACGTCATGCATAAGTGGAAGTAAAAACACTAAATGTTTCAATATTGGAACACTGGGCAAAAATGTGTTAAAATGTTAAGATACATGAAAGTTTCATTCGTATTTTTGATTGTCAAAGTCTTATTACTCAATAGAGAATTCATTTGAAAGAAGTACTGAATTCAATTCAATCAACTTATTGACATCTCCGTCGTTCATTTTAAATGTGATAGTTTCCGGAGTTTCTTCAGAATTTATAAAACTATTTGACATTTACGTGCATATTTTTTTTCACAAACTTTTCATTGTAGACTCTTTTATTTCAGCCCACGCGTCTTACATATTGATGATTGCGTTTCGTATACATACTATACTTCTTCCAAAAATCTCTTAATGTATGCCCACCTTCCCTGTTAGTTGGCTTGACAGCTTGTTTTATTATTATATTAATTAAATATTGCATAAACGTAGCTATTTCTGGTTGGTACATGGGATGATTGAGGCAGGTAATATTGGGAAGAAGAAACACAACATTGATTACCGAGCTTAAGTTTTGCAGAGAGTTTTGGTATCTTGAAGTATTGTCTAAAATTTATAATGCATGGAAGCAAACAGCATTTGTTTTATCGACAAAAATATGTACAAAATTGATTTCTTTAAAAATGGTGAAACAGCAGTTTGTGCAAAAGTAGAGCTCCGAATGTATAATATAAAAGCTGCAAACTTATAACTGAATGTCAGTTCGAACTAGAGAATCCAAACCCGGAGTTTTTTGTGATCCCTAGTATTCGGGATTGACTAATTTTCAATCCCGGAACTCCGGTAAATTTCAACATGAAATCGTTTCATTATTTCATTTCCAATTTCAAAAACCTAAGAATTTGCCGAATTCTCAAAAAATACCAACATGTCTCGTTTTTTAGCTCTTCCAAATCCAAAATCCTATAAATTTTCAGGATTTGCTTTAAATTTCTCAATCCCGAAATCCCGGAATCGTGACCATTCCAATCCCAGGATTTCGGGGTCACAAAACTGGATGAAATCCCGGAATTAAAGAATTCGGGATTCCTTGATTGAAGAGCCTAGTTCGAACTAAAACGTGCATACATTTCGGGTCCTATGGCACAGCGGTTAGCGTTGTGGGCTTCCGTGCCGGACTTCACGGGTTCGAGTCCCAGTACGAACAGCATTTTTCGACCCCTTCGAAGGCATAGGTGTTTGAGATGTCCCCCCCCCACTGTTTCAATCCTTTAATAAATGGGTGTAGCGAGAGCGATCAGTTAATCACTAGTCCTGTCCTAACCCTATCCTTTTATCCCTACTTCTCTTTTTGCATAAGAGAGGTTGAGTGACTGAGTAAAAAACTGTTCTGGTAGAAAAAACTGTTGTTGAGATACTACCATTACGAGTCCATATGCTCCACATTGGGAGCGGAAATGAATGAAAAAAACGTGTATATCATTGTTATATTGAATTCGAATGTTTGGATTGTAAATGATAAAACTTATGGCAATTTACATTCTACCATAAGTGAAAAACGTGCTAGAAATATTCATATCATTGATAAAACTGCTATTAAAATATTTATGAAATTTATGACTATACCCATTACCACCAATAGACTTAAACGAGTGTGTTCCACATCACAGGTACGTCGACTGCCATCAAATGGCTACTAGAAGTGCTTTATATAGAGTTCATATTGAAGTGTTGGTTGTTAAAGAGTGAAAAAGTGTTTTTTTTTTGTTTTAATAGATTATCCTTTTTATTTATATTATATCGTAGATAAAATCTCCTCCATGCTTCACTCTAGTTACTTTAACATTTAATTGATATCAGTAAATAAAATAAAATTGAAAAAAAATATAATTAAAAGTCATTAATAAATGGCGGTAATAAAATTACATTTAATGAAATGGTGAAAGGCAGAGATGATAAGCTTTTTTTCTGGAAACGAAACTAGATCTGGATGTCTAATAAGATCATCAAGGCTATTTGTACACGATATGTATCAATTATGACTATCATATCGACTGTGGAAAGGAAAAAAAGACGTAAAACACACAGCAAATTTTACAGGAGGGACGAAAAACGTGTTTTGATGATTTTGGGTTATATGCACCACTTAGAAGTGGTCGGAGATTTCTAAACTGGTGTTTAATTGACATAATCTAATATCATTTAGAGAAATTGTCTAAGAAAAACCTTGTCTTTATTCTTGGTTTCAATTTTTACAAGCTCATCTTTTTTCAAACTTAAAAGCTAAATTTAGATACTAATTTGGCATTTGCAGCTTATATCCTTTTAATAGAACGTGTATCATGTTTGGTACATTGTGATTATCGAATAAAAGTTGTTTTGAAAAAAACTGTGGGCCACGTCCTTTATATTTTGATCAACTTGTTCGTCACATGAATTTATTAAATTTGAATCGTTAAAATTTTTTATATTCACAAAAGTATTGTTACTAACGACCCGAGTTTCTTTTAAGTGTTACACTTATTTACCGTTCAAGTACATCCGTATACTTGAACGATTGAAGATGCCGTAAGGCAAAACCCGGATTGTTAGTGACAAAACTTGTGTAAATGTACAACGTTTTGACGATACAAATTTGCACCTTCAGTCGATATTTTAAATGTTATGTTTGAATATTATTTCATGAAATATAACCGCTCCTGCATATACAAAGGGTGCATTGATTCAATTACACATTGACCGGCAGCCACTGGACTGTATCAAAGTTATTAAAGCAATTTAATTCCTTTTTGTAGCTTCTTAATTGAACTTTGGTTTGATCTGAATCGAATAACTCTCTACTTTCATTATTCACTTTCAATATTTTCATAACCTCCTGTTACTCTACAAAATCAAAAGTCTGGCGTAGCAATCGAATATCTAAGTTTAAAAAGCTTGGCAGCAAACAAATGTGCATAAAATATGTTTGAATGATTGCATTTAGAGATTTAACTTTCTCCATTCACCGCATTGTATCCGGAAAACAACAATAATCCCGCCCTTCCTTATCCAACATAGTCCACCCCGTTAACCAGACGCCCAGTGCAGCATCAACCGCGATTTACAATTAACAGTAGATCAAGGGGTGGGATTTATCATTCTGTCTACATCGCAGAGATGTTCCATGTCAATGCTGCATCCCTGAGTAAAAGCAATGTTTTACGTTTTCTTCGAAAACTAATTATTTATTTATTGAGTTTCTTCATACTCATGTGTACGCCGTAAATTTATGACTTAAAATATTTTGAATTAATATCCATATGAAGCCTACGTTCATTTAATGGAAATTAAATTTTAAATTATGAAAATTAACTTATGCGTTTCTTGCGCTGTTTAAATCACAGCGCTTTATTAAATATTGATATCAGCAGTGCGTTATTCTGTAATAAACGTAATTAAAAAGCATGTAATTAAATATAATAAGAATAACACAATATTCCTTTGTACTTATTTACACTTTAATTTTAAATATATTATATTTATAAAAGTGGAAATAAGTACAAAGGAATATTTGTTTTTCTTAATATAATACCTTTCCAGTTTCCACAGTCAAGTATTGACAGTGAACACTCTAAAAGGGATAGATAACAAACACTATTGCAGTGTGTATTAACTGAAGTTCTTTCACTTTTGCGATACTTTAAGACGTGTAGAATATTACAAGACACTTAACTTTTATTTACTAAAATACCACTTGGCTCACATCACCTATAATTGGCCCATTATATTACTGTGGCATTTTTGGCGTGCGTCTGTCTACACAGTTTCTCTGTTGTTGAATATGAATAAACTCAAAACGTAGTTTTGAGGTTATTCATAAATAAGAATGTTAGCAGGTGGCATTGTCATCAAGTAATTATCTAGTTTAAAACAGTCATAAAAAGTTGCTTTGTTCATATTTAGGTGATGTTCTTTTCACTGTCAATGATTGGTGGAAAGGCATTATATAAATAAAAACACAATATTCCTTTGAACTTTATTCCACTTTATTTAAAAGGTCAGGACCGGTTTCTCTCATTGCGAGCATTGTCAACTGATAAGAAATATATATGTAGTGCTATTTATACAAACATAAATTGAAATGGAAAGGTGTAAACAACAATTGATATTGAAAATAATTTACAAATAACAGTAAAAGTGACTTTATAATTACACAAAATTAAAATATTTAACACATCTAACATACAATTGAAAAATCATCAAAGATTAATACATTTTAAGTGGTAACTGATGGTAATAAATTATAAACATAATGAAAATTGTTTTCTACGTAAAATAAAAATAAACAAAACATCAAAGAAAGATGTGATTGTACTCAAGTTCAAGAAAAATGTTTTAACTCATATATAATCGTTTTGTTTAAGCAAATTAATGGTTTAATTTAGGATCTACGTGTTTACATAATTTCTAGACATAGATTAACTGTTCTCGTTACGTTGGGCATTCATTGCCTATAAATATAAAAAAATGTTTTTTTTTACAATTGCTGTAACGGCCGAATAGTAAAAGCAGCGCAGCATTATTCATATTTATATAACAATGAAAAATTCCGCGAGAACTTTGTGAAAATATTTATTCTCCCGAGAAAAGCTTTCTTACTAAAAAAAAAAGAAAATACTTGTGCAAAGTCGACGACGCTCGTTAAGCATACATACATTATACTTTGAATAATAATACGAACGATAAACTTTAAATGTAAAGGGGTGTTTTCATGCCAATTTGTATTTAATTATTTCACAACTAAAAAAAAAAAATCGACGCATTGAATCAAATACAATGAAAAATAAAATACTCATTTTTACTAATTCCACTTTAAAAAAAAAATAAAAACAAATATTTGGCATTACAGCTTATGCCAATGTGCCAAATATTTTAAAGTTGAATGATCATACAAAGTTTATTATAGGGTAAAAATAGCATTTTGCCGATTGTGTGGTCAAGTGGTCAACATCGTTGGCTACCTTTACGGAAAGCACGGGTTCGAATCCCAGAACGGGCAGTTTTATGAATTGATTTTTTAACCGATTTATGAATTTCTGTTCAAAGGCATGGATGCATGTGATGTCTTGAATTACCCCCCCCCCAACCATCGTATCCTATGAACGGGGCGTATCGAAAGCGATTAGCTAACCACTAGCCTTGTCCTAGCCCTTTCCTTCTATTCTAGGTTGAGCAACTGAGTAACAAGCAGTTCTCGTAGAAACATTTATGTTGAGATAAACTCCATTACGAGTCCATATGCTCCATATTGAAAGCGGATATGGTAAAAAAAAATAGCAACGTATTTAGTTCTACAGTTTTTTTATATTTATTAGTTGATAGCTATTTTGGCTTTCGCCATTGTCAGAACTATGATTAAACTTACATTTTACTTAGCTATATATACTGGCTCCGAAGAGATACACAATGCATCGTGTTATTCACTCTAACATACTTATTAGGATGAAAAACGACAGTGTTTTAGACATTTAATCTTAAAACTAATAGGGCCAGTCGATTCTTTAGACTTAAATTACCCTATCTGCATTCTTTTGGATATAGTACGTTTTGCGTTATAGCCCCATAAGATTCCCGGTAAGATCAATGTCAAATTGGATTTTTTTCAATTTTAATTTGAGATCTAAGACATGGGTGTTTGTGAAGTCAATTCTCCTTGAGTTAATCTCATGTGACTTTCAAAAATTCTCGTCGAGTATATCTCGTATGATCTTTCAACATGAAAATATTTGACGCATTGGCGTAAGCTGTAATGTCAAATATATATATTTTTTAAAAAATTAAATAAAATAAAAAATAAATAAATTAGTAACTTATTAAGCGTAAGTTTATTTTGATTGTGAAATATCAAACCAAACTGAGCACAAATCAGCTGTCAGCTGCCAAATGGCTGTCGCTGAAAAAAGTGATGCTAATTCTAAAAACAAACTCTTAAAAAATATATTTTTTTATTAAATTTGGTAGAAAAAGTTGAGCCACATATAAATCCATTAAATTGAAATTGAGGTAGACTAAACGTTAATTTAACGAAGCTTTTAGTTGAAGATTTCTTGTTAGTATAGGAAAAATGTAAATGGGTAAATAAATTATTGGTCCAAATTGTTGGGTAAAAAAATAAGACTACCTTTTTGATTCATTTACTTCTAACTAGCCTTAAGCCTGAGAGGCGAATAAAATATAGAGAGATGAAATAGTACACTATTTTTCCTCAAATAATGTTATTTACGTTGGAAATAAAATATCGCTGTCAGACTTAAAATCTTCGCCTATCTGACCGACTCCATCCCACCTGCGTGGTCGTAAAATAACGGCACTTAATTGAACGTAACGTCGTTATAACGATAACGGCCGCTATCTCTTTTTTGACCATGCCTAGTACTACCCTTAGTTAAAAATTATTGCCAAAAAAATCTTTAACACTTTGGGTTCCAGCTGCTAGAAAGCGATGGCGAAATAATAGTATTTATAATGCACTAGTGACTAGTACTGTAATTGGTTTATAAACACTGTTGGGCGTTCGTCCTGTTCAGGTACAGTGGCCAAGTGTCCAAACTAAGGGTGGGGAACCTTTTCATTTCTAAAGGCCACATTCATTTATCTGGTTTTACATAAGGCCGCAGTAAAGAAAACAATGACGTTCCTCCCTTTTTCTGTCAAACATATAATGGGTTGATAACGCTCTTATTTCAAACGCTTGCGTATAATTTTTTGATCAAATTAAATATTTTGATCAAGTCAAAAGACCGCATCAGAGTAGCCGAGAAGCTGCAGGTTCCCCATCACTGGTACAAACCATTAAACGGACAATATTGTACTCGTAAAAAATCACTACAGCTTTACAGTCATTACTGGGCGTATTACGCAGCACACCAACGTTAAGAACTTGAGAATAATCGACAGGAATGTATAATACATTTTATCTACGTTTGCTCTCAATGTAGATCATATGACTTCCTAATGAAGATATCTCAACAGAAGTTTTTTCTACGATAGCTGTATGTTAATCAGTCGCTCAACTTCTCTTTTTCAAAGAGAGTAGTAGGGATAGAAGGATACCACTAGGACAGGAATAGTAGTTAAGTTCGCTCTCTCTACGCCTAGTTTTTAAAGTATCAGAAAAAGTGGGAGGGATTTTATAGACATCACAAACACTCATGTCTTCGAACAGAAATCGATCGAAAAAATACTGCTCGTACTAGAACTCGAATTCTTCCGTATTTGGGAAAGATTTTCAAGTTGGGCCGCAAATAATCTGCTCAAAAGAACGTGCTTAAGCACTTAATCGCTGATATTTTTCACTCTGAGAGCGGTCATCCTTAATAAATTAATAAAAAGGAAATAAAACTAGTTAGAACGAGTAATTTGTTACAAAATTTAATATTCAAAAAAGTCTGTTGTATAGAAAGGGTTGAAATAACAAAGGGTACTTTTTCTAGGCAATTTAACAAATTAAAACCGGAATGATAACTTTAGTGGAAAAATGTTCACGCCACGTGATTTTTTAGGTGTTTAATATCCCCCCTTTTGGCATGGTAATTTTTTATATTTCGCAGTTTTTGTTAATTCTGAAAATTAACCTTTTACTGATAACAAATAATGAAGCTTTGTAGTAAAATAGAAAAATTAAATGAAATTATTATTTTTAATGTTACATTTTATTCTTAAATACTTCCCAATGTGGAGCATATGGACTCCTAGTGGAGTTTATCTCAACAGAAGTGTTTCTACGAGAACTGCTTGTTAAGAGAGTAGGAATAGAAGAATAGGGCTAGGACAGGACTAGTGTTTGACTAATCGCTCTCGGTACGTCCCGTTCATACGATAAAATAGGTGGAAGGGGGGAATCCAAGACATCACAAACATCCATACCTTCGAACAGAAATTTATAAATCGATTAAAAAATCAATTTGTAAAACCGTACTGGGATTTGAATCCGAAACGCCGTTGAGACACCTTTATTGGGAGGTCATATGCTCCACATTGGGAGCGTGCATGGGATAAAAAAGTTCTGTTCTAGTTATATCTTTTTTTTACTACGCTATTTGGAACAATATATAGGTGGATCGATTCAATGATAAACAGTTCTCGTATAAACGCTTCCGTTGAGATAAACTTTATTAAGTGTCCATATGATCCATAGTCCATGAAGAGAACATATGCTCCCCCAGACATGTCAATATATATCACTTTGAGGGTGTTCACTGTCAATACTTGGTGGAAAGGCATTATATTAGTAAAAACACAATATTCCTTTGTACTTCATTCCACTTTATTTAATATGTCAGGACCGGTTTCGCTCATTACGAGCATCGTCAACTTGTAGTTCGTTCAGTTGACGATGCTCGTAATGAGCGAAACCGGTCCTGACATATTAAATAAAGTGGAATGAAGTACAAAGGAATATTGTGTTTTTACTAATATATATATATATATTCTACGTGTCTTATGGTATCGTAAAAGGGAGTAAACTCACTTAAAACACGTTGTAATAGTGATATCTTCCTAAAATAAAAATATTCAGTCCTCCAAAACACCAAGAGAGTGCAAAGTGTTAACTATGTTTTTTTTTGTTGCGGCCTGCAGATAAATATTCTTTTGAAATGCGGCCTTCGGGTTACCTGAGGTTGGACTGCCATGTTATACATTCAAGTTAATAAGTTTGATCTAGTAACGTCGTCATACACCAAAATATTATATTTTTGATATCACATTTACAGTGAATGTATTGAAATACATTAAAATGATTTATGCAACATTAAATATGAATTATAATATTATACAGCACACCTTTAGTCTTTCGTCATAGTTTTTAACTGTTTAAATCATTCTCAAAGTGTTAAAAGTATTTTTGATAAGTCCATCTTTAACGTGGAAAGATTCTTCATACTACTCTCAAAAGTTTATATGTAAGATTCTCAGTTTATCAGTTAGAAAGTGATTTTTTTTAAACCATGTCCGCTCCCAATGTGGAGCATATGGACTCTTAATGGAGTTTATCTCAACAGAAATGTTTCTACGAGAACTGCTTGTTATTCAGTTGCTCAACCTCTCTTTTTCCAAAGAGAGTAGGGATAGAAAGATAGAGCTATGACAGGACTAGCGGTAACCTAATCGCTCTCGATACGTCCGTTCATAGGATAGGATGAGTGGGAGTGGGGAATTGAAGACATCACATACATCCATGCTTACGAACAGAAATTCATAAATCGATCGAAAAATCAATTTATAAAACTGTCCGCACCGGGATTTGAGCCCGTGCCCTTCGTAACCGAAGCCAACGACGTTGACCACTTGACCACACAGGCGGCTGTGAATACAGGATGAAAAAAAAATTGTTACTTATGAATGAAAATAAGGTGAAAAAATATGAAAGTATTTTAGTGTTACAAGTATTATTTTATATACAGGTTGATTCAGTCTACTAAAAACTATGTTTAAACAAACATTAACTTGACTATTTGAAGAGCAAATGTCCAAAAAGTGCTTTGTCACAAACTTTGCCATCAATAGCTTTAAACTAAGTGATAATAACTTAAATTCTTTTATACATAACATTAAAACATTTACAATCAGTTAAATTCATCTGTAGTCCGTACACTTAAATTCCTGAAGATATCTAAAAGGTGTAATCTTAAATTGTCTATCATTATCGATAATATGTTAATATATTAATAAAGATTTGATTGGATTGAAAAGTTCTGTAGCATTGCCACGATATGAGAATCCAAAAAGGGATTTGTCAAAAATTTAGAAAAATACCGGTTAATATCAATTCTGAAAGTTCATAATAAAATCTATGAATCAAAATCACAATTAGTGTTCATAAAAAGTTTTTTCCTATCAAATTAAATGATAAAGTAAATGACACATTCAAGCAAACCGTTATTTCTCCATCATCATTTCCCAAGATCTGTACAGTGGAACCCCCAATTACGCTACCTCGAATAACGCGCCGAACAGAAATATTCGCCGCAACACCCCTAATTGCGCGGTCGCATTCCATTGTCGTTGCTGCTTTACATACAGCTGGGAATCTGCTGAGTGGTGCATACGGTCAAACGTTGCCGAGCGTTAGGCATTTTACCACTAGGTAACTAAATATTTCGTCTATATATTTTTTTTCATTTATTCGTTATTTGTAAAACGTAACCACTCATTTTGTATGAGATTCACTCCCTAATTAAGCGACTTCCAATTACGCGGTCCCAACTTTCGCGTAAATGGGGGTTTTACTATATTTGTGTGACAAATCACTTTTTGAATGTTTGCACTTGATTTATACTGGAATAAAAGAAATCCACAATACATCTTTTACTATATTATAATATCATAAATTATATTTAAAATCAATAGTATTATATGTAATAAATTGACTTTATGTATTTCGCGGAACGATAGCAAATATGGGAATAAAAAGTTGTCTTCAAAGCAAATTAGTTTAATAGTGTAACCCTGATTGATTTATGGAGTTCTTCTAAATAAATGTCAATTCAATTAATTTATTAAAGGTACCATATTTACTAAATTGATTTTTTTCTGGTTTTTTTTTTCATGTACATACATCAGTAGTATTTATCGGTAAACTGTTTGAAAAAAAATAATTGAGCATTGCTTGGTGTCATTCGTTTGTAATTGAAATCATTGTTTTGAAAAAAAAACACCGTTGTTTACTAATTCTTCATTTATTTAGTATGATCAAATTTAAAAAATGTTGAATGAGTTCAAATTTTATTTCTGGAACATAACACTTTTCTTCCAAGTGTTGACAGTGAACACCTTAAAAAGTATTATTTTAGTTAATTAAGAGTTAGATAGATTTAATTAATTTTGTGTTCAGAACCCTCTTCCTATTTATATTTTTATTACTTGTTAATGAAAGAGATGAGTAAAATCGATTGTGATTTTAAATGTGTAACTCCAAAAAGTGAAGTGATCTATCTATATCTTAGTATTTTAGAAAAAAATGAATTTGATCAGTAAAATTTGACATTTCTTAAAATATCATAAAAGTGAAGTGAGCTAAGTAAATGCACTTTCCAATAGTGCTTTTTTTCCTAAAATAAAAAAAATATGCAGACGTTTTTTAATTGAAAGTTTAACAATTTTACTACAAGGCTTTTACTTTAATTTTCAAGGGCTCATTCATATATATAAGTTATAGAATTAGGACAAAAAAGTTTTTCATATTTTACTAGTAAATGAACTCTTTCAAACATTTGAAAACCACTGACCTCTATACTCGATTCATTTTTTGGCATATTTCCAGATGTTTTAATGTTTTCTTGAGAGAAGAGAACAATTTTAAAAATAAATAATATAGCATGCAAAAATACTCTGCTAAGCACATGGTCAGTATGCTCATAAATAATATTAGGTAATTTAATTATCAGTGGCGTGCAAAATTAATCTATAAAATGATAAAAATGGATTTTATAGATATCGTGGTACCAATAAGAACGGCAATTTTTCAATTGATTTTTCAATTTCTGTTCGCAGGCATGGGTATCTGTGATGTCCAAAAAAATCTTCCCAACTGTAATTTGTTAGCCCACTAGTCCTGTCCTAGCCCTATTATTTTATCCTTACACACTTATAAAGTACAATGTTGAGAAAATAAGTAACAAACAGTTCTCGTAAAAAAAAACTGTTGATATACCTTCATTAGGAGACCGTATGTTCCACATTTGGAGCGGACATGAATTTTAAAAAAATCCGATGTGTTAAATATTTTATTTTATGGATCATTAATTTTTAAAAATATGCTTTCAAAGTGTAACTTTTTTATAATTGTATGCATGTTGAATTTTCTTTTTTTTTATTCAAAAGTAAATTGGTGTAATTTAGTAAGATATTTTTTTTTATAATCACTTGTTCTTTGCATATTGTAAGAATTGAAAACTATTTTTATACGCTTTTTTTAAAACGAATAACAAAATCAATTTATTGTAGACCTTAGGCCAGGCGTGGGGAACCCGCGGCTTTTTGGCTACTCTGGTGAGGCCTTCTGGCCAATCCTGTAATTTTTTGTAAATTTCGTAAATTTAGAAATTGGCATAAAATTGTTTCCGGCCAAAGATTCCCTAGCCAATGTTTACTGCGGCCTTATGTCGAATCAGAAAAATGAATGCGGCCTTTAGAGAAGAAAAGGTTCCCCACCCCTGCCTTAAACACTTGATATTGTGACCGTATTGTAATTGAGTTATACTAAAAAACTGAGATTTTAATAAATATATTTATTTAATAACTTCTCGTTCTGTTTTAAAAATTTTAGCACGCTACTGGTTCAATATGATAAAAAAAATAATTTTGCCGGCCCATTTAGAAAAGAATAATTTCTCTCCAAACGGATCTGGTAGATATGAAGTATTTTTTCTATCTAAATATTTATAAACGAAATAATTTATCAATTAATTTATTATTGTTCAATCGTGCTTTTGAACCAATGGCATTTTTTAAAAACACGTGTTCATGTGTTAAAAAATTCCACAGTTCAACAAAATGTGTACGATAGACGTAATATGTATTTTAAAAAATATGCTTGAGTCCCAGTACGGAAGGAAGTTTCCACCTCCCCAATCCAAAAATTAAGAGCAGCAAAAGTGATTAGTTAACCACTAATTCTGTCTTAGTTCTATCATTTTATCTCCAGTCGTTTTGAAAAAAAAAAATGAGTAATTAAGCAGTGGCGGCCGGTCAAAGTGGCATTAGATCAATGCACTCCTTTAATATTCAGGGGCGATGATATTTCATGAAATAGTATTCAAACATAACATTTATACCAGTGGTATCCAAACTTAATAATGATGTGAGCTGCTTTCGGAAATTGAAATTGTCTAGTGAGCTACCTGTACATACATAATATTATTATATTGTTGAAATTAATTAGAAAATCAGATTTTTTAATAAAACATCAATTATTTATTTATAAACAAAATAATAATTGAAAAATAAGTGTGAGTAAAAATAAATATAAAAATGAAACTGTTATCTTGTTAATTTTTTAAAGGAGTGAGCTGAAAGCTCTTATCTTTTTTAATAATTCTAGAATCTGTTAATTTCAAACTTGATTATTTTAGACTCTTTTAATTTCTCACTTTTTTACCAGTAACCAATCCTGTGTCCCGAAAGTCCAGATTCCAAAATATTAGTGAATTTCGAAATCCCAGAATCAAAAAATGGATCCGGTATTGTATGCCCTCATATGCACTCTAAAGTATTTTATGATAATTTTAAGCAATTGAATTGTTCTGATTGAATATTTAATGAATTGTTAACTAATTGTTGTTATTTGTGTGAATCTATAATGAAAATTATTTTGAACTTCAATTGGATATTGACAAACAACCATAATTTATACACTTCAATAGCCGTACATACCACAAATAACTAATTAAAATAACACACATATATTTATTATGTGTTCTGAGGCAGTGGTTGAAATGAAAAAATCTACCAAACCGGATTTAAATTCAATCATTGAAAAATTAAGATTTATTTTGTTACAAAATATAGGCGTTAATTAAAAATAATTATTTTTACAACAATTGAGCCAAGCGAAGTGTACCAAGTAGCAAATGGTAAAACTTAAAAGCATAATCACGTTTTTGCTGATTGAATATTTGTATTTTAGGAAGATTACGATTGCAATGTTTATCTACTTAGTTTACTTCACTTTTACGATACTTTAAGACATGCAGAATATTATGACGCATCAGCCCAATGTTTCATTAAATACCATGTTGCTCTCGTCGCTTCTCAGGAGCTCAATTTTTCTTTTAAATTGTCTAACCTTTATATGGAAACGAAAATCGTAAAATTATCAAGTTTAAAATGCAGTGTTTTTTTCTGAAAACTCAGTTTTAACACAAGTTCTGTGTTACTATAATAATTGTACTTTTTAAAAATCCATGTCCACTTCCGATTTCGAGCATATTGTCTTCTGAAAACTGTGGTAGTATATCTAAAAAAATCTAGTATTGAGATACAGTAGAACCCCGAATTACACAACCCTGAATTACGCGCTGGCTTGAAATATTCGCCGCAAATCCCCCAATTGAACAGTCGCATTCCGTTGTAGTTGCTACGAGACGGTTGTCTGTGCGATGATTACAGTCAAATGTTGGCTAGCGTCTGTGTATTCAACACGTACCAGGCTATACACGCATAACCGGGCGACTATCTTTGTGTCGGATTATGGCGCGCTTTGCATTTTATCACTTGGTAACCAAATATTTAGTCTAATTTTATTTTTTTGGCAAAACTAACGGAAATCTTAGTTTTGCATTTCGCAAAAACCAAATCCCTAATTTTGTATGAGATTCACTCCCCCAATTACACTACCTCAAATTAGACAGTCCCGACATTAGTGTAAAGGGGGGTTTTACTGTATTATGCAATGTTTTGCTATATTTTAAGACGTATTTGAGTGCTTTATATAAAAAAGCAAAGTAAATTTTCTTTTTAAGACATGTATCCCACCACAGAACAAATATTATTGAAAGAAAAGAAACATTTTAACTAAAAACAAAACCCCTACTATTTTAAATGTCTTTGTACAATTTTCAGGCAACAATATGTCCTTCTAATGAAGGTATCTCAACAGACTTCTCACAGAACGGCTAGTTAACCATTTGTTCAATTTCTCTTTTTTTTTAAGAAAGTAAATACACAAAAATTGGGCTGAGAAGTGGCTAGTTAATCGTTCTTGTTACGCCATTATTTTACGATTGGAATAGTAGACAGAAACATTTATTCATCACAAACACCCATGGTTAAAAAGATGCTGTTTGTACTGAGACTCGAACTCGTGAGACCCTTTATATCAGTGATTCCCAAACTTATTATTATCACGGACCCCTTCATGGAGAAAAATTTGACCACGGACCCCCAAGAGAAATAACACCCCCAAATTAATTTTGACCGGCCACGGACCCCCTTAGCGGTCTCAGGGACCCCTGGGGGTCTGTAGGAACCACTTTGGTAACCACTGCTTTATATAAACCAACGACGTTGACCAATGTTTCATGGACCTGATAATTATATGACAACACTTTAATTTATTTTCATGATGATTTATATAAACACGTAAAAAAATCGTAACGCAAATCCTAGAATGCTCGATCAGTATTCCGGTACATTTCCAGCACTGATTTGAATGCATAGCACAACCGCACCTATAAGGTTAAAAGTGCATTGGAGCAGAGGTCTCTATGATAATAGCGTTTGACATGACAAGGTGTCATGGCGGTCACAAGTCAAGCGAAAGAACTTCACCTTACTTAATGAAATGGAAATGCGATAATTTTGCACTGAAATAAATAACAAATCGGTCATTATGTCAAGAACAATGCAAGTAATTCATATTTGTTTGCATAATCAGTGACCACGTTGGTTTCATACTAACATCTATCGCAAACATGAAATTGGGAAGAGTTTGTTACATAAGTTTGACCTCCAGCTGGACCGATGCACCACTTTTGGTAGGAAATATAAAAAAATATTTAAATCGTTACCTGAATACGATGAAGGTATTTATAACGAAAATATGTGTAGTTTTAAGATGTATTTGCGAGAAGTGAAATACGTGGAAATGCAAAAATAAACTAAACACACATGAAAAATATATAAAAAAAAATTCACCTTTAATTTTTTTTAAAAACGTTAAAAATACAGTTTTTTTAAAATAAAAACAAGGTTTGATAAATATATTATAAATTTTATCAAGATCATAAAGCTAAGAAAAAAAATAAGTTTTGACAAGAAATATTTTACTTAATACTGAATATATATTATATCTAATACATAAGAATAAATGTTTGTTTGTTCTTAATTTATGCGTTGTCACACCGCTCATCTGTTTGCAATAAAACATTGACAAACTTTTTGCTTGCACTTCCGGGCATAGTAAGATGAACTTACAGCAGGTCTTATATGTAAAAATCAATGTTTGTATGTCTGCCGTACAGTTCATTTTGACAACGTATGCTTGCACTTGCGCGAAGTTTGTAGTACAATTAACTTACAGTAGGTGGCACGTGTGTCGTACCATGGACAATCGGCAAACGTCAAACGTCAAACAGATAGATAAAGAAAACATGCACTTCAACAAAGACAATTAAAACACCAACACTTTCTTTCTTTGAGAAGCATTGCAACGCTAGTATAATATGATAATTTACTTAATATTTTAAAATACTTTCTATCCTTACTTTTTTTGAAAAAAAGAGAGCTTGGAGAAAATAGTAATAAGCAGTTCTCGTATTTTTTGTTTTTGTTTAGATACCTTCATTAAAATGCCATATGCTCCACATGAGAAGTGGCGTGGATAAAAAAATACCATATAAGCTTCTCAAAAAACTATTCCTTCAACTTGTTGACTAGCACTGGATATCATATCTTCATACTGGAAATATTGCGCATTATTAATACACAAATCCATTACTTGACACGTGTCCAACTACCGGTTTTATCACAAAGGTGGGGTGCGTGGGTTTAGGCCATAATCCGGTTGGCCAACTTTCCGACTGCCTAATTCCGGCAGACAAACAGCCCGATTGGGAAACAGGGGTCCGATGGATAAATGTTTTAGCACCACAGGTGCTAACAATATTTTATGGGTTAAAACTGTTATGGATTATCGATTTTGCATCACACTTACAACTCGTTGAGACCCGAGACCGTGCATTTACGTAATAAGTTAGCCATGCGTTGAATCTTGGAACCGATATGCTATCATTTCAAGTATAGCCTTAATTGTGTTTTTTTTCTCTCGAGAAATGACTGATACAATCCTTTAAAGCAGATCCTCAAATCATTTACTAAATTATCTGGTCATATGGCGCAGCGGTTAGTGTTGTTGCCTTCCGTGTCGAATCTCACAGATTCAAATATTCATTTTCAAATAGCATTTTTCCGATCGATTTATCGATTTCTGTTCGAAGGCATGGGTGTTTGTGGTTTCTACAAATTCCTTCCAACCCTTCAGATCTTTCAATTATTGAGCGTAGCTAGAGCGATTAGTTTAACCATTAGTCTTTCCCTAGACATATACTTCTATCTCTACTACTTAAAAAAAAAAAAATTGACTATCAAACAGGTCTTGTAAAAAACAACTGTAGATATAACTCCATTAGGATGCCACATGATTCATATCGGGAGCGTACATGGATAAAAAAGATTAATTTCAAAAGCTATAGCACGTTAAGAAAGCCTTAAAAATATAATTCTTCGAAAATTACCCGGGTACACGAAATAGTATGAGCGGATTTGGGCCGGGATCGAAATAGTTACAATAAATCTTGGAGAATTTTAATTTATCCAATGCACGAATATTTACTGATATCATTCATTTAGATCGAGCTTGAGTTGAGCAACTATAATCCTGTATTTTACGAAGTATTTTAAGTGATTTAAATAATTGTTTCTTATGAAAGATGTAAACATTTTTAAAAAATTGAAAGCTTTTATATATTTTATTATGCATTCGGAAATTTTAAATTTGAGTGAGTAATTGCATCATTGTATGTAAGTAATATGTTTCAATTCTTGTAAGAAATGGGCACATTTTTTTTGCGTCAGTTTATCCGAGATAACACTGTTATTGAAATGATAAACATATTTTAAAAGTATTATTTATTTATTAATTTAATTAACATTGCACAAGGTTGACAAAATATAAATTTAAAACTTTTACAACGAAGAAAAAATAATAGTACAATTTAATATTAAAAGAAATAAAAAAAAATAGCAAGGAAGTCAACTGAGTAAGCTCCAACGAACTCTATTCTAATACATAAAAAATAGTATTCGTCGGAACTCACCCACGTCTACGTGGAATATTTCGACATCCGAAGCAATACTGTTGAACACCGTTAAAGCTCTCCCCAGTGGCATCCCCATTGGCAGGTTGGTTCTACACCTTGGGAGAACAAACAATTCATGTCCACGATTTCTCAAAAAATAATCAGGTAAATTTAGATTCACATTCTCAAGAATGGTGGAATTCAAGTATGTGGTTAAGTGGTCTACGTTTTTAGCGTCGGTTAAATGGATCATGGGTTTGAGATTCGATTCCCATTACGTATAGTTTTATAAATTGAAGCAAAGTAAGAGTAGTAATTGAACCACTAGTATTTTAAAGCCATCCTTCTATTCCTACTACTATCTTAAAAAAAAGTTGAGCAACCGAGTAACAATCAGTGTTTCTGTTGAGCTGCCTACATTAAGAGACCATATGCCCCACATTGGGAGTAGGTATGAATAAGAAAAATAAATATACGTCATTAAAAAAAAAAAAAAGTTAGATGCCAGGCCTTAAGATGAGAGGTTTACATCTTTGGCTTTGGTTAGAATGCTCGTACAAATACGGACCATTTCATAAATTAATTTTTCTATTGGATTATAAAAGTGCATTTAAACACAAAGTGATACATCATCAAACAGTTTTCGTTAACTCAATTTCGAGTTAGTAAATTTCTCATATCAGGTTCGTTGCGTAGCGGTGTACGACGTTGGCTTTCGTTACGGATCTCACGGGTTCGATTCTCAGTAAGAACTGTTTTTTTCTATCGTGGTTTATCGATTTTTGTTCGAATTCATGGGTGTTTGTGACATTTAAAAATTCCCTCAAAATACCTTTTCAATCCTAAAATATCGAGTGCGACTAGTTAACCACTAGTCATGTATTCTTCTCTCTTTACTCTCTTTAACAAAGACAACCGAGACATTGAGTAACAACAGTTTTTGTAGAAAAAATCTGTTGAGGTAAACTCCATTATGAGTCAATATAATTCATATCATTAGCAGACATGGACAAAATGTTCATTCACACATGTTGCCATGACAACTAACTTGTTTGGGGAATTGACCATTGATTCAGTACCACATTGAATATGATGGGAACAAAGCAAACAAGGAAATCAGTAAATTAAACAGGAGTGTACCTAATAATTGAACAAGTACTTCACTGTTTACAGAAGCATACATATAATGTGTACGTAGGTCGACTTATCAAAAGGTAACAGCATGCCTTAATCAGAAAATATTAGGGCTTATACAAAAAGCTATTGTCAAAAAACCGGTTTTATAATTCTAATATGTCTCTTTACCGGCAGAGCAACGATGCAAGTGCAAATTTTGAAATTTTTGAGTTAACTATGAAAAAACTTATTAAGAAAAACACAATATTCCTTTGTACTTACTTCCACTTTTATTTACCCAAATCAAGACCGGTTTCGCTCATGGCAAGTAATATCAACTTATAAGACATATAATTTAACAGTCTTATTTATAAACAAAACAAATTGAAATACTATTTTGTATGTATTAAAGTATAATTCGTCGGAGCTTACTCAGTTGACTTCCTTGCCTTTTTTTATACTGCGTTTAATATTAAAGCTCAATGACCGTGGACGCGTATTTGAGTCTGAAAGACAAAGGTTGCTGGCCGGCGGACGCATATATGCGTATAGGCTAAGTATCTGGAAGCTAAAATTAAATTTTGTAAAGATATCTCAATTTGCTTGCAAATTATAGTGAATTTAGTAAAATAACAATTTTTGCGAATTTTTCGCAAAATTTTATAAAAAAAAACGCGCGGTCGTTAAGCTGTTAAATTGTACTATTTTCTTTTCTTCGTTGTAAAAGTTTTAAATTTATTATTTGTCAACCATGTGCAATGTTAATTAATTAAATATATAAAGGTGTAAAGATCAATTTGCAGAGTATTGAAATTTAAAAGAATTTACAAATTATGAATAAGTGACTCTGAACTAACACGAATTAAAATGTTTAAAATTCTTAGGATATTCCGACCGACTAAAAAATCAATTTGTGAATTTTATGAAACGTCGACCACTAGACCAGCGTTTCTCAAATCATGGGTCGCCATTTTCCTAAAATAAATCTGTATATTTACTATATGATTTCGTAACACCTCTCATTAAAAAAATATTGAACCATTTGATTTCTATATAGGTTAACCAGTAACATGCCATTATAAAAAATCACGTTCCGTGCCATGATGGCATCTCAGTTTCACTGTTTATTGACAGTATTTAAACCTAAGTTAGAAGCTAAAAAATAATTTAAAAATGTATATGATTAGAATACCTAAAATGATAAATACTTATTCACAATATTAAGAGAAATTTTGAATGATTTAATGGCTCAATTATTTACGATTGCATCATGGGCATGGAGGTGTGAAAGTAAATTATTTTGTATTATAACATATAAAGACTGTATGGACACAAATATACTGTCTTATTTTACCTATAGGACGGTAGTATAGGCCATAACAAATTGAGTGGGTCACGAAGGAGAAATATTAAAATAACCGGGTCGCGGGGAAAAAAGTTTGAGAAACGGTGCACTAGACCATTTAGTGAGTATGTGTATCTTTTTTGACGTTGTGAATTAGCTTGTCATTTTTTTGCTGTTATCTAATAACAATTTGCAGGTAACCATATGTAAGTATACGTAAGGTATCTGTCGTTCGGAAGTCACATTTTTTTGTTAAATTAAAAGCATCTATTTTGTTTTCAATAAATGAATTATTTCAAGCAAATGTCAATTCAATCAACAATATCAAAGTCATTCGTCAATAGTAAAAAGAAAAAATAATACGAATTTAGGGGATAATAATAAAAAAAATGTCACAGTGGCGCACGCCTCGCAAACATTTCTCATTACAAGTGTTCCAAAGCTCATGAATAATTTAAACATGCAAATTTTAAAGAGGGGGACACATTTGCGTACGAAATCTGTTGGTAGGCCTTTTCGCAGCTCGTTTTATTGTGTTGGAACATATGAGTGCGTACTCAAGAATCTGTTTATGATGTTCCAACCATAATAAAATATTATTCGTACATTTTACGGCCGTAAAGTGCTAAATAATAAGATGTAAGAAAATTATATTAATCATGTCTTATGTTGATTATGTCATGACATGTTTTTGGTATTATTTTACACGTTAAAGGTAATTATTTTCATCGTTAAATTTGTTTTGTAAAGTGAAAATGTATTTAAAATAACAATTGATAGGTAATAGCTGAAAAAAACGACTTATATTCATCACTTTAAAGCAGTGATGCACAACCTCTACCTTCTAGCGGGCCGCATAAAACAAATTTATCGTTGGTTCGGGCCGCAAAGAAAAAAATGATTTAAAGTACGCTCAATCCTTTTTTCATACAGAAAATATGTATGTTCCATGTAAAACAGCCTTAAAAACGTGTAAAAAAGATTAAGTGAATTTAGATAAATGAGTAATAGGTTCCATTTTATTATTTTGACCGTGTTATTTAGAAAATAAATAAGCCATGCAAAAAAAGATCATGAGTACTTGCTAATTAAAAATCATTTCATTGTGAAATATTTATGTTTCATTTATATGTAATTCATAAGTTAATGCGTTCATGGTCTTTGTTAATTTTTAACTATTTTTTTAATTTGACATAATATTTGTAAGCCTGTTTCTATGAACCGATTTATTCTCCTTCATTGAAGAAAAAGCTTGCTTAAATTTGTTTAATACATGTTTTACGTGAAAAAAGTATTTTTGAGAAAGAGATTTAAGGGCCGCCACAAAATTCAAAAAGGGCCGCATGTGGCCCGCGGGCCGCGTTTGTGCATCACTGCTTTAAAGTGTTCACTATCAATACTTTATTTTACCAGATTATCAGAGCATATGGCAGCCTTTAGATTGAAAAAAGACACGTCTACTTTTACTAATCACTTAATTTTAGAAAAACACGTGTTCAATCAAGAACAAGGGATAAAAATGTTGCACCCAAATACGGACGCTCATAAACTATTTTTCCAGGAAATTTTAGAAATAAACAGAGCGCAATTGAACAGTCTTTCGATTTTAAATGTCCAGATCCATATGCTGGGTTATCCACTTTTATACCCTATATAAATATAATCATAAAACCTTTTCCAACAAACAAAATATATATAATCCCTAAAACTACTCACCATTCAAATCTGTGGTCATTCACATTTCACCAGCGATGGCTTTAAACTCAATTAAACATGTATTTCTTATATAAACACGATTCATTTACTAAGCGTCAGTTCAAGTTCATTCGTGCACTTGAACGCCTGAAGATGCCGAAAGGCGAAACCCAATTCGTTAGTGACAAAATTTGTGTGAATGTATATAATTTGAATGATTCCAATTTAAACTATTTCCCTGACAGTTTTTACTATTTTTTATTGAATCAAATTATTTTATTTGATATCACAACACTATCTATTTAAAACAATTTTAAAAATATGACAATGAAGAAAGTCGAGTTTGATTTTATTTATTTATTAGTAAAATGCTACACCACTGGACAAATCCGATCATACTTACAAATTCTGGTATCAAAATTTAAAAGTGTAAACTGATACCAGAATTTGTTTTTGTTACTATAAATCAACTAATGTTTATAATTATAACTTGTTGATCAAACGCGTCAAATATTTTTATGTATTTTCTTTTTTATCCATGTCCACTCCCAATGTAGAGCATATGGCATCCTTAACATCTCAACAGATTTTTTTTTACGAGAATTTTTTTATTCAGTCGCTCAACCTACTTTTTTTACATAGTGAATATTAAGGATAAAAAGATAAGACTAGGACATGACTAGTGGTTAACTAATTGCTCTCACTACGCCCAGTTATTGAATGATCAAAAAAGATGAGAAGTAATTTTTAGACATCACAAACACTTCATGTGAAAAAAATGCTGTCCCTATTTTGACTCGAGCCCGTGAGATCCAGCACGGAAGCTAAAAACGTTAACCTCTGTACCATAATCCATACATATGTATATTTATATGTATTAAACATATTAAGCTTGTAACCTTCCATTGACAGTTTTGAATGCAAGCTT
This sequence comes from Himalopsyche anomala, assembly GCA_031772345.1. Lineage (NCBI taxonomy): Eukaryota > Metazoa > Arthropoda > Insecta > Trichoptera > Rhyacophilidae > Himalopsyche > Himalopsyche anomala. Next base: position 13,188,100 of record CM062842.1, read on the forward strand.
TTACTTTGCATATATTGTAAATGAATAATTTAAAACAGGATGTATGTTTATACGTTAAAAGAATTTTGAATTGTTTTAAAATTGCCGAAAATTCTTTAAAAAGAACGATTACAACATATTCAAAGTAATCCCAAGTGTTGCAACTTTGCGCCTAATAAAATTTGTGCAAATGCCAAATGTATTGGAAAGTGCTTATTTTGAAAACGAATTACGGAAATGTAACATTATTTTTCTCAAAAATTCCTTTCATTTATTTAACACTTTTACACCTTGAAAATATTTTCAATAGGTAACAAACACTGAACATACAATATACGTTTCCCTCAATTTAACCTTTTCAGTACCGCGATTTTTTAAGCTAAAAAAACATTCACTCACATACCTACCGCATGTTTTTAATAATTTTTGAATAGTTTTAAAAAATAGGACTGAATTTATGAATATTAAACGTTAACTAAAAAAATGATAAACATAGTTTAATATTTTCAAGTTACATTTGTGGTCTTCAGTGGCCTTACGGTATTCACGCCGTTCGTATGTATCGGCCACCAGTGGCCTTACGGTGCTGAAGCGGTTAAGGCACATTGTGTACATGTGTACTGTATGTGTGTATGTATGTATGCGCATGTGTGTGTACATGTACGGATATAGTACGGAGGAAGCATATGGAATGTGATTTTCAAAATAATGCATATAAAACTCCCGTGAACTTCTTATCTCTGTAGTGATCGCGCCCTTCCATCTGCAAACGATGGTAAGGGGATGCAATTTGCAATTTTTCAAAATCTTTATCGATGAAGGAGACTGAAAGAACCTTGACGCTGGCGCGTCCTGGTACTTGAAGCTCCATAAATTTGATATAAAAAAAAGGCACAGTTTTATTTTTGTAATAGTTACTGATAGTTAAAACTTCGTGAATATTTTGTTGGGTTCGTGGTGCAGCGTTCAACGTCGTTGGCTTCCTTGACGGATCTCAAGGGATTTAGTCCTGGTGTTAAGGATACACAACTGACAACATCATTCACTGTGTTGATTGCTCCTGACATGATATAATTATAATTTGTCCTATTTGCTTGCACTCCAATATTGTGTAGAGTTTCAATGTAACAGTGAGCTTTTGATCGAAAAAAACAAATATTTATTCGTTTCACGTCAGTTCTAATTGAAAGGTCCAATAGCTCAGTTTAACTCATCAATACTTAATACATTCGATGGATTCGGCGGTAACTTTGTGGAAGTTCATTTTAATATAAAATAAAATAACTTAGATTATTCCACGTATTGTGTTACAAAATGTGAAACGTGTTTCATCAATACTTTTTAGTATTCTGATTTTTAGGTTAAGTGATTTATTATAATACAGTTGTATAAAACTATGTTATAAAAAATAAAGTGAAACATCTTTAATAAAATTAAGTGTTTTAATTAATAATCCATAACACTGGTACAAACATTTTTTTTTAGATTGATTTGCCGATTTTTTTTTAAAGACATGTTTGTTTGTGATGTCCAAAAATTCTCTTCCAACCTTTAAATACTAAAACTAAAGAACGTAGTGAGAGAAATTAGATTAACACTAGTCCTGTTCTAGCCTATTTTCGTGTTTGGTTTTTTTAAAATAAAAATTAACTTTGAATGATAAAAAAACCATCATTTAGTCAGATTTAAGACAATGTAAAGTCATTATTTGGGTTAAGCTATTTTGTAAGTTACGCGTCCTTTACGTTACGCTGAGTATACAAGATTTTCCTCAGTACTAAGTCTTCGAAATCTTCACCATCTTAAAGCGCTTAAGCGAAGCAATAAAAACAAGCAAAGCAAAAAGAAAAAGAAAGAAACAGATAGTTTTAAAATGGTTTAAGAGTGCAGAGCTTTTTTGTGCTTTCAGATGTTCGAGCAATGAAAGCTCCCGTAAACCTGTCGCTCGCCATATTCTTTTTAAAACCTCGCACCGTAAAACGAATCCGGTGAGATCCGCCCGGCTTTGTTATTCTATTTACCGGGATACCGGATTGGGAATACCGGGAGCCGGGATTTTCACCCGCCGACCGCATCGCGCCAGATGGTCATGGCGGTAGGGTGTCCCGGATTTAATTGTTTATTGGGATGGTATTTAAATTAGCATTGTAGCGTAAAGTATTGTGTTATTTTAATGGATATAAATTACAACCGAATTCTATTGTTGTATGCGTGTCTTCGTTTGGGTGGCATTAATTGAGTTGTAGATTAATTCCAAATATTTAATTGTTCAGTTATGCTGGATTAATTCGGAAATCAAATGTAAATTTTATATTTTAATAATAAGTAATCGTGAATAATTCAATTTAAGCAAATTTCTGTTTATTTAGTAGATTTTTTTTGCAGACATTTATGACAATCATTAGTTTGTTATAATGATATATTTATTGATGGCGGTATTTTATAACGATTTTGATTTACTCATCCGGTATTACAATCCCAACGGACCGAATTTTTTTATACCGATATTAATAATACCGGTATTTAATATGAAATGTCTAGAAACTGGTATTTTAATCTGTAGTATTACGTGTGCGGTGGTACCCCAAATACGAATGAATTTCTGTTTCATGTAATTTAAGTAACGATTTTCTCTTAGTTCAAACCTGAAAGTAGACAAATGTTACTTCTTAGAAAGCTGTCTTAAAACAGCAGTAAAAATTCTACACTATTACCTTTGACACAAAACGAAAAAAAAAATACACATTATTTTAGTTTCAACGATGATATGAAATTTATCAGATATTTTTTTAGGGCTCGTCAGTTTTTAAAAACCAATTTTTAAAACTTGATTTTCAACAGAAATTCACGACACTTCAAAGCTGGCTTTTTTTTAAATTTGGTAACCCTGTTGCAAATATTATAATTGATATTCAATTCAAACTGTCAGTATCAGTGGCGGCCGGTCAATGTGGCATTGAATCAATGCACCCCTTGTATATGCAGGGGCGGTTATATTTCATGAAATAGTATTCAAACACAATATTTATACCATTCACTCATTTTTAATTCTTCATGTATTTATTGTCAATGAATACGTTGACATATATAATATTTTTGTTTATTTAGAAAATATATTTATTGTGTATTTTGAGTCAGATAAACCACTTGAGTACGGGGTAAATATAATCATTCCACTGACGAATAGTAACAATGAAAAAGTATCATTATTTTGTAATATTGCTTTAAATTTTTTTTTTTTAAAAACGTGTTTTTGTGAAAAAGCCAAATTTTACGATATATTTGAATTTGAAAATCAGTTTTTTTTCTAAGTCGGTTTTGTATTAGCCCTTGTTGTTACTAGTAACATTAAAAAAAAACATTCAGTGGTGGTCACCCTTTACATAAAAGCGTAACGTGACAAATTGCATTCTTCAAACATTGGCCGTAGTCTCTTTTAAAAAAACTTCATTATACAATTACTAAAGACGTTAATGCAAAATTTAAACACATTCATTTCACCACCTGTGCTTAATCGAATTATTCATTCCAACGTATAGCATTTACAGCGTATCATATTTGATCAAACTAATTAATATCAATCAAAATTCCATCTAACCATCCACAGGCATGAATTTTTTGAATGATTATTGATCACTCATCAATATGTTTGGTATTTCGCAAACGATATGCTGGAGCTATCACACATGAAAGTTACTAAATTTTTGTAATACTGTAAACTTAAATATAGAAAAACCTCGATTCAACGTGCCCGAAATTTACGTTTTCCCGCTATTTGAATGCTGCTTAAGCAGCGTTCTTTCATTTAAGTACACTCTATATCAGTGTTGCACAAACCGCGGCCCTTTTAGAATTTTGTAGCGGCCCTTAAATGTTTTTCTCAAACATATTTTTTTCACGTAAAACATTGGATAATTGATTTTTCAATCGATTTATGAATTTCTGTTCGAAGGCATGGATGTATGTGATGTCTTGAATCCCCCCTCCCACCCATCCTATCCTATGAACGGGGCGTACCGAGAGCGATTAGCTTACTACTAGTCCTGCCCTAGCCCTATCCTTCTATTCTTACTCTCTTTGGAAAAAAAGAGGTTGAACAACTGAGTAACAAGCAGTTCTCGTAGAAACATTTCTGTTGAGATAAACTCCATTAGGAGTCCATATGCTCCACATTGGGAGCGGACATGGTTAAAAAAAAAACATTTGTTTAGTAAATGTAAGTAAGTTTATTCTTCAACGAAGGAGAATAAATCGGTTTATAGAAACAAGCTTACAAATATTATGTCAAATCAAAAAAAAATTGTTAAAAATTAACAAAGACCAAGAACGCATTAACTTATGAATTGCTCCTTTTTTTGTGTGGCTTAATTATTTTCAAAATAGCACGGTCAAAATAATATAATGGAACCTATCACTCATTTATATAAATTCACTTAATCTTTTTTACACGGTTTTAAGGCTGTTTTACATGGAACGTAAATATGTTCTGTATAACAAAGGATTGAGCGTACTTTAAATCATTGTTTTGTTTGCGGCCCGAACCTACAATAATTTGTTTTATGCGGACCGGTAGAAGTTAAAGGTTGTGCATCACTGTGCTAGAGCTATCACACATGAAAGTTACTAATCTTTTGTAGTACTGTAAACTTAAATATGGAAAAACCTCGATTTGGCGTACCCGAAACTTACGTTTTCTCGCTATTTAAATGCAGCTTAAACAGTGTTCTTTCATTTAAGTACACTCTATATTAACGTTTTTATGTTTCGCAATTTGCATCTGAAATATACGTAATTAACTAAAAGTTATTGTTTCGAGAAACAAGTATCAATTAAGCCCAATCCTTTTTGATGCGATTTATTTCTGCGCGATTTTTTGGACGGCACCGTTGCGTTTTTTTTTTATACATTTTTGATACTTTTTTACGCGGATTTAGAGCCGATTTATCAATTTCTATTAAAATGAGTTTTTTTTACGAGCCACTTTCTGGAACCAATGTATCGCGTAAAAAATGATTAGGTGTATTATATTTTAGCTCTCGAGAGGTAAAGTGAGTCAACTAAAATTAAACTGACCATTTGAATACTGACTCATTAAAATATAAGACATATTTAAAAAAATACTGAAGCCACTTATAATATAAGATAATATATATTTAATAAAGTGAAAATTTATCATTTATAGTACTAGTTGAGTGAAATCATGATAATTAATTTTTAATCTTGTATATGAAGATAAAAAAATAAATTTGATAACTTTGTTTATTACTTTTCTACTGGACTCAAACCCGACTTTTATTTTGTAATTACTAACTTAAGAATTAGATACAATTCATAGTTAATTCGTAAACATTGCGATGTTTTGTCTGATAATGCTTTTAAATGAAACAAAACACGTGCCATTCTTTGTTACACAACAAGCCAAGTAACAAAGTTATCAAATCCAATGTAATATTAATAAATAACTTTCAAAAAGTTACCACCAAATTCATCAAAAATACTTAGATATAAATATTTTTAGCCATATTTATAAAAACACAATATTCCTTTGTACTTTATTCCACTTTATTTTATATGTCAGGATCGGTTTCGCTCATTACGAGCATCGTCAACTGACGACTGTTGACTCAGTTGACGATGCTCGTAATGAGCGAAACCGGTCCTGACATATTAAATAAAGTGGAATGAAGTACAAAGGAATTGTATTTTTATTAATATAATGCCTTTCCATCAAGTATTGACAGTGAACACCCTAAAAGTGATTTTTAGCCATCTCGTCACCAACACGATATACCAGGTTTAATAAAAGTTGGAACAAACTGTACAAATATTTGGCCAAAGATTCTGTCTGTCGCCAGTCGCAATTAGCGGGTTAAATAATAATATTGATTGTTATGTTAATTTATTCTGTAAACTGTTTATAATGACTGCTTGTACAAATGGAGACGGTAACGTCTTCCGCCGTAATACGAGAATAATAATTGAAATATGTAAATTCGTTTGAATCGATATTAATGGGCTGGAGCCCTAAATTTAGATTTGTTTACTCAATAAAAACGATGAAGCTCTGATTCATCTCAAGAAGTAATTACTTTCAATGCGAGAGATCCCAAGTGCTTTTTCCGAAGCTCAATACTGCCAGTTGAAAAGCTTTCACTTTGACGGTGTAAACAGAGAATTTTGTATAATAAACAATATTGACCCGAGTGTTTACGCTACAATTAATCCATTCGTTCCCAACCTCCCTACCCAGGTCACGAACCCGTGATGAAACGCGACAACGCCGAATAATTTTCAATAAAAACTTTATACATCTTAAATTCGTTTTGGAAAAGTATTTATACTTATAGCATATTATATTTTTTAACGATATCTCATGGCGAGCATTTCTTATGAAATTTTTGGTGAGATGTTGTCCCAACGCCAGAAAAGGTTTATAAATCAGCGGTGGGCTGCCAATGCGTTAATTTGTTTGTTTGTCTGGTATGCGTTCCTATACTGTTATTCCGATTGCGATAAAACGTTGGCGAGTTTAAAAAATGACATTATTAATATCAGTTTGGTGTATTTTGTTTGCATTAAAACGGAAGAAAATGTGTGTAAATGTTTTATCTCGTTTTAACGTACAAAAAATACCCAAATGTGGTTTTAATCGAGAAATAACTTTTAACACACGTCGTTTACAGACCTTTCCTTTCGTTTTTAAACATACAAAACTTCCCGATCGCACGCAAAAATGCTTGTGTCTAAAACTGACTATTTGTTTTAATTACTGTCTTAAAAAATTTTTTTTTTTCGGTTTATTATTACTGTTTGACGCAAAAAAAAGATGTAAGTTACAAACATGCACAAATGAATTACTTATGTTTGAAAAGGTAAATCTCATCGAAAATAAATTTAACAGCGGTGAGTCATATGCTGTATTTTTAATGTTATTTACTTATAATTTGATACTGTTATGATTTTATTGATTTTAAGAAATCTAAATTGTTAATTTCCAATCCTTAATTAATTACTCGAAAGCTTTTAAAAAAAACAGGGATTAGAAATCTACTTTATAGTCATTTATTGTGTCAAAAATAAAAAAATCAACAAAAGACTTGATTGACATGGAGATGTGCTGTAGATGTACCAAGAGAGTTTGAACTTGACCTGTCTCTTTGATTATCCGGATGAATCCCTTTATCGTAGAAGATCAATGATAACCAGCTGTAAAATGTACTCCTGGAACACATATACTGAATAAGCAGTGGATGTAGTTAAAAGAAGTTTGGAAAAACTCAAGATTTTGGTTACGAATGAAGGAAAAACAACTTAAGAAGTTATAAAGAACACTTTGTAAGACATATTCCTTTAATAGAAAGTGTTCTTACATTCATAATAAACTCGAGTCTATTTAAGTAGAGGCTGTTAAAGTTAACAATATCGCTCGACAATTTATTACTCCATCGATAGACGTAAAGTGGCACTAAACTAGGAAACCATAAAATATTGTTATTGTTTGTAAAATGTAGTTGTAACAAACAATTTGTATCGTGTCTTGATATGATAATAAATTTGATAGTAAAAGTGTTGACCTAATAATAATGCTAAATATGTTTTTTTCGCGATGTTACAAGGGCATGAAAAAGGATGGTCAGTGTGTCGATCGCGAAAGTATTTTTGGCCGATTGCGCACATGTAAAATGCGTGTTAATTGGTTTCATGACATAATTACTAAGGCATCCAATCCCTGACCCTGTTTGTGTTCCTGGAATTTCGGGATTAACAATTTATCCAATCCCGGGATACCCAGCAAATTTCCGAATTCCCAAAATAAAAAAGAGCGAGACATTTTCTTAGCTCTTAACAGAATTTCCGAATCCAAAAACCCAGGAATTTGGGGAATTCCCAAAACTAAAAAAAATTGGAACCTGTTTTTTAACCCTTGCGCAACTTTATTAATCCTGAAATACCAGGAACCGATATTTCGGAATCACAAAATTGGAGTTAGAGGCCTTAATAACAGATGATGTTAACAAACAAAAGAATGCCTCACAACCATGGAAATTTTGCTTGGACTTGCTCTGGACGACAGATATTCCTTTGCACACCTTGCCTTAAAAGCTTGCCCTAAAAGTGAGCAAAGCTTCTACTGCTTTCTATCGAACCTTTCGCTGAGTAAGTAGTACTTGGGGCATGAAAGTAAGAGCTATTAAAATCATTTACGACGCCAAATACATGGTAATTGCTGGTTACGCTACTAGTGCACTCAACAAGCGATGTTACCATTTTTTCACACAAGAAATTCTTCTGAGCAAGATCCCGGAATTAGAAATATCGTCACTTCAGAAATCTCGGAATCACAAAAATGGTCCTGGATTAGATACACTAGCAGTGCCCTGATAACTTCAACCAAAGGATATATTACTCTTTCTACAGATGCATCGCTGGTTCTGTCTAGAATACTTCCACGAGACCTGCATATTAAATTAAGAAGAACAGTAGATTGCTGCATTAAGGCGTCGAGTTCCAAGTAGGTGGAATTTATTGACTGCCTCCTACTCGACCAGACCCTTACATTCCTAAGGCTCGGAAGGGTGCGAAGGAATTTTTAGGCATCAAAAAACACCGTCCCTTAGAATACGAACCCAAACTATTTATATGACGTACTGGTATTCAATCTCGAGAGTACCGTCACCAAAACCAACGACGTTCACCACCCGGCTTACCGCCTGTCAAATTTTAAATATTAACTAAAAATATATAAATGTGAATTTAATCATAATAGTTTTGTCATTTTGACAGGAAATGCTGTATATTAATTACTGGTATTTGTTATTAAAATAATTTATAGGGACTCAAAAAAAATGAACTCAATGGCTGCCACAGACGAGATATCTGTATATTTTTTCTTGCTAAACACGTCAGTTACGAGGTAACTCGTCATTTACTAATTCAATTAATAATTGAAAATTATAGCCGGCGTGCTAGGTAATTACGTACTTTTTTCTGCGGCAACTAAAAGGTTGAAGACTGTGATTTAAAAAAAAGAGCTGGAAGGTACTCTTTTATCTTTAAAATATGTTAAAAAACTGTATAAAGTAGAAATATATTATAAATTATAACCCAAACTATCATAGGAGCCGGCGTGATACAAAAATATTTGAAGCTTTTATTCAAATTAGAATATACACGTTTTTTTTTATGGAAGCTTTATATATTTTTTTTAATGTATCAAATAAGCAATGCTGTTAAAATTCAATTCGTTATTTCAAAAAATACAATTCTTGCTTTTAAAAAATACCGTGCAGTGCACTGAAATTATTTTCACTTATGATGCATTAATGTTGATATTTTTTGTACTTTTTTGGATTATACATTATGATTTTCATAGATGCAACGAGGGCATCCAATTAACCGTCCAGAGCAACTAGCCCGGTTTTCGGTTTTTTCTCAAAATAAATAAACCGGCTAACCTGCTTAACCTTTAAACGACCGCGCGCTGTGCGCAAAGGAGTAGCATACTGCCCGAGCATTTTTTCGCGAAATATTCGCGCTACCCGCCGCATCCATTAAAAAATATATATCTCAAAAACTAGTCATCCTATTTAGGTAAAACAAAAAGTATTATCAAAATAAAAGATTTTTTATAATTTACAAAAGCTTTATTTGTATTTTTTTACATTGCACAAATTAAAATAAAAGAATTAAAACGATTAAAATATTATTATTATATCGCAGATGTTTATATTACTCGTATGACAAAAATATTTATCGAAACCGAAAATAAAATTATGGATCGGTATCTCAAAGACATTATTTATGTTAGCTAATATTCATATCTTGAATAATGTTATCATAAATCAGTGTAATCCGATAGCGAAATGAACCATAGTCAACAGTACCGTACGGGACCGTTTGGCATTGAACGACGTAAATCCGCGGTCCCGTACGAGACCATTGGGCGGATAAAGGTTAAGCCGGAATATGTGAGATCCGTCAGGGAAGTTGATCACTCCTTGCAGGACTCGATATATGAATATCTGTATTAAAGTTCATTGTACTTCAGGCGAAAAGGTTTTTCGATAATCACTTTTAGGGTGTACACTGTCAATACTTGGTGGAAAGGCATTATATTAGTAAAAACACAATATTCCTTTGTACTTCATTCCACTTTATTTAATATGTCAGGACCAGTTTTGCTCATTACGAGCATCGTCAACTGATAAGAAATATAATTTAACCATGCTATTTATACAAAAATGAACAGTTATAAACAACAATTGGCATTGAAAAGAAATTACATTAAAAGTGATTCTAAAATAACACAAAATTAAAATGTTTAACACATCTAATATATAATTAAAAAGTCATCTCAGATTAATAAATTTAGAATGGCGTTTGAAAGTAATTACAAACATAATTAAAATTTCCCAAAGGAATATTGTGTTTTTACTAAGTTTTTCAATAAGCCCAGATTAACCGTGCAAAATAGTCCGGTTTTCTGTTTTTCTTAAAACAGGCAATAAGCCTGTTAACCGGTTTCTGCTTAAACTGGGTTTGGAAGCCTTATATGCAACTAAATGGCTTAAAATCAAGAATGATTCTATATAAAAAAAAAATCATATTCATATTGTTATATACAGTCCACGTGTAGATTGCTTATTTAATGTTGAGCTTCCTGGAACTTGAACCTAACCCTATCTGACCGTTAGGGCAAAGCACTTTAACCCTCGACCACAAAAACTGAAAAAGATTGCATATTTTAAACTTAATTTTTGTCTATTATTGGCTGCAGTCAAATATTAAATATCTGGGTAGAAGCTTTTTTATTTTAGGCTTAATAGCAGATTTGTTAGTTCACTGTCGTGTTCATGAAAAGCTCAATCCACCGTACTCGTAATATTCACCTCTTTTGCTGTGATTTCGTGAGCTGCCATGACTTGCAACCGTAAAGCATCGATGTCAAAATACACGCGATGAACAAGTGGCACTAGGTTCTGATAATCTGAATTCTGAAAAAAAATACTTTGATATTTTTTAACACGTTCACTGCTAATAAAATTCGTTAAAATTGTTGTCACGCTGACTTTTTATGAAATGGTTGTTGGAGTGCATTCGTAAATTATTTTTATTTGATTTTTTAAATATTTTGTGTCAAAGGTGAGATGTAAGGAGACATTGGAAGCATCTGTATTAAATCGAGCTGTTATATAAATAAAAAATAAAATAAAAAATAAATATAGTTTTGTGAATGTACCTAAGCGCATTGGCTCCGTTGACAAAGTGCACGCGCTAGGCGCGTTGTGCGCGTGGCTAAGACGTTAGGGCAGGGTTTTCCAAACTATGTTCCACGAAACACTGGTGTTCCGTGAAACCTAATTAGGTGTTACGCAAAAAAAATTGAATGGTTATATATGCTGCAACACAAAATCAAGTGATGGTAAATCTCCACACAAAAAAGTCACATATCTAGGTACAGGCGGAGATTTTTAACCACTCAGAGCTTCGTTTACTCATATTTTGATGTAACATGTCTTAAAAACAATTAATCAATAAATAATAAGTGATTTAGTAACATATATTTTTGCAATATTTTTAAAATTATGAATTACACGGCTTAAAAAATAAACTGTGTTTCGGTAAAATTGCCAGATTTGCAAGGTGTTCTATTATACAACAAGTTTGGGAAACCCTGCGTTAGGGAAACAAAATGATGAAAATTAATGAAAAAAAAAATACGGAATATATAAATGATGTTAAAAATAAATATTACACTTTAAGAGCGAAATTTGATTTCGAGATAATTATGTGACGGGTGGTTACTATTTAAGCATATTATTAATTTAAAAGCCTCTAGAATATCAAATTATTTCAGTATCCTTTTCAAAATATCTTTGTGAGAGCTGTCAAGCTGATAAGGACCAACGTGGGTACAGTCAAAATAATTCCTTGTGAGTGTATTTCAAAGCGAATTGTCTTGTCAATATGAATATGCTTCTTGACAGGAATATGTCAAATTTTAGTTGAATGTTTAATGCGATTGTAAAATATTAACAGTTACCAGGAAAGATTGACAATAAGTGGTTTTTAAGCATTTTTTTTATTCATTAAAGTAAATCTTTTAGTAACATTTTTTTTACCATGTTCGCTCCCAATGTAGAGCATATGGACTCCTAATGGAGTTTATCTCAACAGAGGCGTTTCTACGAAAACTGATTGTTACTCAGTTGCTCAGCCTCTTTTTTTCCAAAGAGAGTAGGAATAGAAGGATAGGGCTAGGATTTTCTATTGAAAAAAAATAGAATGTTAAGCACGTAACTAGCTCCCTTATATATTAAGGGTAGATTTTAAAAGAACATCATAATGAGAAATGCTTTTTTTTAACCATGTCCGGTCCCAATGTGGTTCATATGGACTCTTAAGAACTCTTATCTCAATATAAGTGTTTCTACGAGAACTCCTTGTTACTCAGTTGTTCAACCTCTTTTTTTTCAAAGAGAGTAAGAATAGAAGGATAGGGCTAGGGCAGGACTAGTAGTAAGCTAATCGCTCTTGATACGCCCCGTATATAGGGTAGGGTGGGAGGGAGTTGGTAATTCAAGCTTTCACATACATCCATGCCTTCGAACAGAAATTCATAAATCGATTGAAAAATCAATTTATAAAACTGTCTGTATTGGGATTAAAGCCCGTGAGATCCGTGACCGAAGACAATGACGTTGACCACTCGAGCACACAGGCAGCGAGTTTTTTTGCTTAAAATTTTAGAAACATAGAAAATATTCAATAACTTCTGTCGTTTTCATTTTTTAGAAAAGTGGGCGAGTTGAAAAAATGTATAACAAGCATTTCTCGTAAAAGCAAAGTCTATTAAAATTATTCTTCTTCTTTGGCAATGTTCGCTCCTGATGTGGAGCATATGGCCGCCACACGGCACCTCCATGTTTCCCTGTCTCCCGCCTATTGCTTTGCTTCCTCCCATGATATGCCAGCATCCCTCAGTTCCGCCGAGTACATCCTATGGATAGTACCTGACGGACGTCCGGGGAGCCGGAATCCCACATGTCGAAAGAGAAGGCAGGCATGATTGAGGCTTTCCAGAGGCATCCGCAGCACGTGACCCAGCCAGTTCCAACGTCTCTCCATAACCACTGACGTGACGGGACGCTGTGCTGTACGCTCCCTTATCTCTGAATTCCTCACAAAAAATGTATGTTAATATTATACGTATGTTTAATCTTAGGAGTGAAAATGTATTTTTGATCGATTTGGCGGTAGCTTTGTGGAAGTTCATTTTTACATATGAGTCGCCCATCTCCAAAATTCACCTTGTCCATTTTCATTTTTTTGGAAATACTCACAAACAAACGTGTAGAAATCACTCTACATTTAAAAAACAACCAAATTTTCGTAAAATAAATTAAAATAGATAACTTTTAGGGTGTTCACTGTCAATACTTGGTGGAAAGGCATTATATTAGTAAAAACACAATATTCCTTTGTACTTCATTCCACTTTATTTAATATGTCAGGACCGGTTTCGCTCATTACGAGCATCGTCAGTTGACGATGCTCGTAATGAGCGAAACCGGTCCTGACATATTAAATAAAGTGGAATGAAGTACAAAGGAATATTGTGTTTTTACTAATAAAATAGATAATATATGCTTTGATTTGATTCAAAGAAAATATGGTTATTATTTCAATGTAGAGGTTCCCTACACCAGTTCTTCCCAACCTTTTTCATGCCGCGGACGCCTTAATTTGAAATAAATTATCCGCGGACCCCCAATTTTTTTTTATTTAAGTTGTTCATATTTTATCACAAAGAATGTCGAAAGAATAAAAAAAATTGCGAACCCCAGGTTGGGAAGCACTTCCCTACACGTTATTTTATAAATATGTACAATACAATGAAAATAAATACATAAAACCGGTTTTTGAAAACCGACAAGCCCTAATACAAATAATAAAAACAAAAATGTATTCAAATATTAAATTAACAGTCTAAGAAATCTGAATATAGAAGAAAAGGATGACGATGGATCATTTATACGATAATTATATAAAACAAGATACAGATGAATTAAACAATACATTAAATAATGTTGGTAGCAGCTGACAAAAAGGATATTTTACGTCTGTGCCAAATGACGAGAAAGTGTGCTCCAACACGCTTAAATTGAAAGAGGAGGGAAGAGACCAAGTGTCAAAATTGGAGTGAGAAGGAAGTAGTTAAGGGCCTTCTTGAAATTATTACCGAATAGGCAGTTATATCTGAAAAACTTTTTTCTTAAAAAATGGGCAAGGAAAAGCAATAAAATGTGAGGATTTTCGCGCTGCGTCGTGTTTAATATTATAATTTTAGTGCCACATGAAAAATGTAAGAAATATTTTCTCAAGTTAGTGGTTGTTTTGAAAACATTATTTGCTTTTATTTGATACGGAGTGAATGTTTCAGGAACACTGTTTAAGCTACTGAAAAGGTCATTCATACTTTTCAAATGTATTTAAGTTCTTATGTGACATTGTCAAGTAATGAATAATATAACAGATATAGTTAACAATTATTTTTTTTACCATGTCAGCTCCCAATATGGAGCATATGGACTTCTAATGGAGTTTATCTCAACAGAAATGTTTCTACGAGAACTGCTTGTTACTCAGTTGCTCAACCTCTCTTTTTACAAAGAGAGTAGGAATAGATGGAAGGGGCTAGGACAGGACTAGTGGTTAGCTAATCGCTTTCGATACGCCCTGTTCATAGGATAGGATGGGTCGGAGGGGGGAAGACATCACATATATCCAAGCCTTTGAACAGAAATTCATAAATCAATTTATAAAACTGCCCGTACTGGGATTGTGCCCTCCGTAGGCTGAGCGGGTCAGTCAAATATTAATTGAAAAGCTGTCTTGGAGTGTACGCCAACTCGGCATTAGTGCGCGGGGGCTTTTAAACTGCTGTGCGACCGCGCGCGCGCGCAGCTTAGAGGGAACGTTAAGTGGCTTACGACAATACAAGTGAGTGTTACTCTAGTTTACAGCGAAAAATCACTCTCCTGGTTTCTTTCATTTATGGAACATGCATGTTTAAAAAATACCCATAATTTTTTTTTTCGTTTCATACATTCAAAATTCTAAACCTGTAAGTAAAATATGAATGAGATTTATAAATACATGTTTGAATAAAAACAAACAGTATTTGCTTAAGTTGAAAAAAAATACTACTCGCCAAGCTCGTAGTAAATGATTCTTTTAATAAATCTTTCAGTAATAATTCAATTTTATAACATTTTTGGATAATACTGATTATTTGCTATGTGGGTTGTTCTCTTTTAGTTTTGAACCGTGTTTATCATTCTGTCACTTGGAAATGATTTATTTGTATTCGAGAGCATTCCATCCTACAATTATTTGGAACATTATTTATATAGAATGACAGCTATTTGGTATGAGGATCAGATATGTACGAATGCATCGTTGAGGAATTTACAAGTGATATTCAATATCTATATATTAATAAAGGAATACAGTGAAACCCTTGTTTTACATTTTTGAAGGGATTGACTTAAATATATATAAAAGAGAGGAATGATGTGTTAGAGCACTGAATAAAACTATTTATATTTTAAAAATCATTCTTGTTTCTATGGTTGATATTAGAGAATCCAATACCGGACCAATTTTTGTAGTGTAACCATTTAATCATAAAATAGAGTAAAAATTCAGGGTTCGGGATTGAAAAAAAATTGTTCGAAGGTTTTGATATTCTGTCAAATTCTAAAATTTCTTCTGATTGCCTATTTTCAACAACTTTTCAAGAATTTTGCACATCTTGTTTTTAATCCTGAAATCCCGAGATTAGTACTATAAAAATCCTGGGATTTTGGGATCACAAAATTTGAATGGATCCCGAAATTCTAGACCTTTGGGGTCTGCACAACCGAAGAAATATATATTTTTTTGTGAATTTTCGGAATTTAATAATTGTTAAATGGTTGTTCAGTTTCAGTAATACAAAAAACGTGTCGATACATTAAAAATAGTAATCTTCATTAAAAAAAAGTTCTTGCAGACAATAACTTACACTGACGTTGGCAAAATATGTAGATGTGAAAAAGTGAAAACTTCAATTCAATATAATACGCACGACCCAGAAAACTATTGCATTTCATGTTTATTATTATTTTGGGCGGTATATTAAATATAACTTGGGTATCTAAATTGCTTGGCAAGTTGTCCAGAATCAATTTACGATTTCTGGTTTCAACTATTTACATTTAGATATGCAATTAACTCAACGATTCGCACATAAAGGGCTGGGTCCACCAAACTATAACTGAATCGCTTTCACAGCAAATAACCATCTGATGATATAGGTGGTCTGTACCGTATTTCTTCGATTATAAGACGTTATCTATTGTCTGACGGAGCCTTATTTTAATATACTAATATAAAGTATTATTTCTATATCTCTTAAAAAAACACCTTATGAACCACTAAAATGTGTGGCTTAAATAAATGTTTTCATTGTATCTTAAAATAATATTTTTACCAAGAAATAACAGAGAACAATGTGAAATTTATTTTAATTTATGTTACACATTAAAACAGCATTCACATCATACGTATAACGTTGGCGTGTCGACTTAAGATTACAATAATGCCGATGTTACTGAAACCGGGATCTCCGGTTTTTCAAAACCAAAATACCGGTTATTAAAATACAATAATATATGTATTTCAATATCAAAATTACCCCAAATTCAAATGTATTTAATACAGGGGTGGGAACCTTTTAATTTCTAAATGCCACATTCATTTATCTGATTCAACATGAGGCCACAGTAAAGAAAACCTAGACACCCCCCCCTTTTTTTTGACTGTTAAACATATCGACTTTGGAAAGGAAAAATAACAGCTTTTTTCGATAATCACAATGTATTTAACTTAATACACTTCCTATCAAAATAATTTATGCTGCAATTGGCGAATTAGTATTTAAATTTATCTTTACGCACGAAAGTCGAGGGTTGCTTGTATACAGTGTGTTAACATTTTCATTATTAATTTTTAAAATATCAAAAAATTTACCTTTCTGAAAAAAAATATTCCCATTGAAATTTTAAAGTAAAATTTTGATTTGATTGACACGGTTTCGTAAAAAAATGTGAAACATATTTTTACGAAACCCTGTTTTATTTTCCGCCCTATATTATAATATGTATTTTTTTCTTTAGTTTGATCAGAAGGTACATAGGTGGATTAGTTTATTTTTGACACATGTATTTTTTTGTTAAGTGTCGATATTGAATACTGTATGAAAATCTTTTGATCCAAGAATAAGCCACTTTGAGCATTTTCATTTTTTGTGTGACCAAAACCTCATGCTTTGTTAACATTTTTAAATTAGCGGCTATTGAATTGACATCATTTGCAAAGAATAACATAATGGAAAGGAAAATTAGGCCGTTCTACTTTATATATCGAACTTGGAAATAAAAAAGGACGTATTCTACAGTTTTTTCAAAACAGCTTTTTTCAATAATCACAATGTATCAAACTTGATACATGTTCTATCAAAAGAATGTATGCTTCAAATGTCTAATAAGTATCTAAATTTAGATTTTAATTTTGAAAAAAGATGAGCTTGTGAAAATTGAAACCAAGAAAAAAGACTGAAAAAAAGGTTTTTTTTATAAAACGTCTTTAATTAATATTAGATTATGTCAATTAAACACCAGTATTGAAGTCTCCGTGCACTTCAAGGTTTTGTATATTTCATAATTTGCCTATAGCTCAAAATCATCATAACAAGTTTTTTGCGCCTCCTGTAAAATTGTCTGGGTTATTTCTTTTTTCCTTTCCAAAGTCGATATTCATATTCAGTAACTTTGATGGTTAAAGGTTACTCTATAATTTAAAGACATATTATTTCATCTTTGTATATGTACTAACAAGTCAAAAGATTACATGTCAAAAATTGACGATTCGATTTATTCATGCAGAAAAGACACAATAATTAATATGAACTTTGGTAAAAGCTTTCAAAAGTCAAAATGAATTAGTCGCTGCGAAAAAGGGTTCTAATGAAGTTGATAGTTTTCTATAACATTACTTGAAAAGGGAATGTTTAAATAAAAGTGTACATTTTCGGTCAGATAACAGTGATGGGAAAAATAAGCATATATATTTAGTTTTACCAAAGGTACAACGGTAAACATGGAGATCAATCGAAATCAATCAAAGTTCAAAAAAAATAAAATCACATTGAGTTCAAATGCCTTAAATTTAATTGTCCCAGAAAATCACTTTTTGAATCGTCATAGATTTGAAAGATTTTCTCTTCTTATTCGTATCATATGGCCTACTTATTTAAGTGTCTCAAAATAAGTTGATATACGAGAAATGCTTGTTATTAGTCTTCCACTCTTTTTCAAGAATAAGGGCTGAATAATGATGATTTGTAGTGACCATTTTTTATATTGCTTTTACCATTATCTCAACGAAAATAAAAAAATGTTAATATAACAGTGGATGATTTTAGTACTGTAGTATGTCTATATCGACTGTGGAAAGGAAAAGGAAGTAATACACACATGTCAAATTTCACATTAGGCGCAAAAAACGTGTTTTGATGATTTTGGGTCATATGCAAATTCTTAATTATATACATTCTTGAAGTGCATGAAGACTTCTAAACATGTGTTTCATTGACATAATTTAATATTAATTAAAGAAATTGTGTAAGAAAAATGTTTATTTCAGTATTTTTTCTTAGTTTTAATTTTTTACAAGATCATCTTTTTCAAACATAAAAACCAAATTTAGATACTAATTCGACATTTGCAGCTTGCATCCTTTTGATAGAACGTGTATCAAGATTGATTTATTGTGATTATTGAAAAAAAAATGTGGGTTACGTCATCTTTCCTTTCCAGTTAAATGTTTATATTTAAAGTAGAATTAAAAATCTTTTTGAATAAAGACAAAAATATCTAAATTCTCTGTTTAATATGTCACGTATAACATGTAGTAACTGTGCATCCCAGTATTGGGTTAATCGAAAAATAGCCTTAAAACAAACGTGCTTTAAACAAAAACAAAACTGTACCTGAAGGAAGTTTTATTTGGTTTCCTATTTCCAGGAAAAGTTTATTTGATTCTGCATTCGTGCCAAAAGTTCACAAACAGTTAGTCGTCGCGGTTAATTAATTATAATGATATCATATAAACAGTGAGACGTTTTTGCTGACCAAACAGCAAATAGTTATTGTCTTGTTGTTGTATTTGTTCTCTCTTCCATCTCGAATTTTGTTACTATCATAAAATATAGTGTTATCGTAAATAATAAATGGCAATACTGTAAACGAGAGATGCTCTTGGACTTTTGTGTAACTTGGTTGAGAAATCAAGAGCTTAAACTTCACACTTACTTTATTTATCATCTAAGAGTGTGCATAGCTAAAATTTAGTTCTCCTCCAAAAATTAAAGTTGAGAAATGAAATTTAAATTAGTTATCGTTTAAAAATCTGATTAGATGACCCACATTGGACTCGGATATGGCCAAGAAAATAATCTCTGCCTCATTCAGGCGCCATCCAAAATAAGAATAAAAAAACGAGACAACACTGAGGTCTAAAGGGAGTACCTTAATACCAACATTTTTTATTTAACTGTGCAGTTATTCTCCCCACCATCACGTGGTTCCAAAGAGGAAAGCTCAAATTTTCTTTGACTGCCATCACTAAGACATATAAAACATTTTCAACTGATGCATGGATTGATTTGTTATTTCGAAAATACAAGTGAAACGCAAGAATACAGGCTTGTTTTAGTAGCAATAGCAGTTCATTGGAAGTACATAAAGACCCTCAAGAGCTAAAGTGAGCCAGCTAGTAAAATAATAAAACTTTTTTCTTGGACTTTCAAGTTACAATCACGTCTTTATTTGGTGTTTTTATTTTAAGGAGATAACACTATTGCAATGTGTATTAACTCAGGTTACTTCAATTTTACGATACTTTAAGACATGTAGAATATTACAACGCATTCTATTTTTTTTCTTCTAAAAAACCTCTTGCTTACCCATTTCACCTCTAATAGGCCCATATAAGAGCTCGGCAAATAAACTGAAATGTTTTTCATTTGTCATCTGAAAAAGGCATGTAAAATATTTTTATTAGTATTGTCTTGCTTTTTTATATAATTAACATTGTTTTATTTAAGTCGTTTGATATGTCTTTTTTTCATTTTGATTCTTCACAAATGTTCATGTTAACTCGATGACTACCACAAACAAGATATCTCGTAAATTTTGTCGTGCTTAACATGCCAGAGACGAGTTATCTCGTCAATAACTAATTAAATTAATAGTTGCAAATGCTAGGTAATTAATATTTATTATTTTAAATTTAACTCGTCAATATATTCAGAATTTTTAGCTCTACACGGTGATATATATTTAACTAATTTTCCACAAAACATGGAGAGTTCCGTCATTGTTTTAAGAACCATCATATACTTTACATTGGTGGGGAATAAGGTTCAAACAAAAATAATAAATAAAGAGAGCTTGCTAAGGATTAATCACGTCAAGCTGTTGTGCTGATGTCAATGTCAATGATGATAAACTGTATTGAAATATTCGTTAAAAAAACATTTTTCTGGTAATGTTAAGTTAAAGAGATTTCTGTTTACGAATTGTTTCCGATACATAGGTAAATCGTTGTCCGTGGACGAATCTCATGCAACGTATATTATGGCATGCACCACTAAGTCGTATTTACGCGGGGAACCAACTCTCAATTTTATCTGCAGTTGGTTTAACGACAACGTTGGTTTTGTAACCACACGTATTGTATGAGAAGGTTCAAATTAAATATGACGTCGTTCAATCGGGAATTTTCAGAAAGAATACCTCCAAGCGGAATATTGTATGACAATAACATCTCTGTATATTAAATTCCTCTTATGTGATGATTCTGACGAAAACGTGTTATTAATACCACGAGATGTAATGTTTTTTCTCTACCATATTTTATATATTTCCGGGTTCATAGTGCAGTGGTCAAAGTGGCTTAGCGAGAGCGATTAGTTAACAAATAGTCCTATATTACCTTATTCTTATATCCTTACTACACTTAAAGTTGAGCTACTGAGTAGCAAACAGCTCCCGTAGAATTCTGATTCTCTCCAGATAAATAGATCTCCCAATTCATGCGTTTAATTTCAAGTTACGCAAATTCAAAATCAAACTAAAATTCCACTGCATTTGCGGTGACAGTAATGAAGGTTCAGAGTAATTCTCATATAGGGGTTGTCCAATTATGTCCATAGAAAGAGGTATTTTCTTTACATCATATAGTCATCTCTTCTTGTCTCTGAAAAGTCAAATTAAGCAACTGAATTATAGTTTTATTATGCTCAACGTCAGGGTTTCTCAAACTTATTGTGCGATGGAACAATTCGCAAATCAGGAAATGTTACCGGAACACAGCTTTTTTTTAGGCCGGGTTATTCGTAATAGTAAAAGATTTTTTGAAATAAGTTATTAATTATTTTTAAAACATGTTACAAAAAAATATAAGTAAACAAATCTCTTAGTGATTCAAAATCTCCACTTTTACTTAGATATTTTACGTTTTAACAGTAGAGATTAACTATCACTCGATTATTAATATTAAGTTAAAGATGCTTGAATGTATTGCAGCGATATATTACCCTTACATTTTTTTGCGGAACACCTGTTTAGGTCCCACGGAACATAGTTTTGGAAACCCTGCTCTACGTAAACAAATTTTATTTGGAGTTTAAAATATTAACATGTACATGTTCCCGAAAAGATTATAATGCGCCGTCACCCCCTAAAAGACATTTTAAAACCGGAAAATGAAACATCGCGAAGATTCCTCGTTTCGTTTTTCGTACAAAATATCTGAAATTCATTTGATTGCAAAAGACGTCAGACGTGTTTACACTCATACAACTTTGTTCAAAATTTATTTCAAAAGTTTCCAAGCGACCTCTAAATATTTCGCTCATATTCCATTAATATTTTTAAACTTACGCCTTAAAGTTTGTAGATACCGGAGGCACTTTAATATATTGTCATTGCTGTTTGCAAGAACTGAGAAACATTTCAACATTTTGTTTTTATAATTAAAAACGTCTGACCAACTACCTTCTCCTTGTTAATTACCAACCCCACCTCGTATTTTCTTGTCACGAACAAACTGATACTGATCATATTAAATTAAAGTAGAATTAGTTAAAATGAGTATTTTATTTTAGTAAAAACACAATACTCCTTTGTACTTCATTCCACTTTATTTAATATGTCAGGACCGGTTTCGCTCATTACGAGCATCGTCAACTGACGATGTTGACGATGACGTTCAGATTCAGTTGACGATGCTCGTAATGAGCGAAACCGGTCCTGACATATTAAATAAAGTGGAATGAAGTACAAAGAAATAGTGTGTTTTTACTAATATAACGCCTTTCCACCAAGTATTGACAGTGAACACCCTAAAAGTGAGTATTTTATTTATTGAATCAACAACTTTATTTATTGATTTGGCATTTACTTGGTAGAACTCCATTTTAATAGGGTAAAATATCAAGGTATTTCAGTTCTACAGTTTTTTAAAAAAAGTTAAAGGTTGATAGCTATTTCGGCTTACGCCATCGTCAGAACGACTGAACATCTGACGATGGCGTAAGCCGAAATAGATATCAACCTTTAACTTTTTTTAAAAAACTGTAGAACTGAAATACCTTGATATTTTACCCTATTATTTTAATCAACAACCTTCGTCGTGGGAAACTTGCGGCTTTTTGGCTACTCTGGTGTGGCCTTTTGACCTGCAAATCGATTGAAAAAACACTGTCCGTAGTAAGACTCGAACATGAGATTCGCGACGTTATCCCCTGTGACATGAATGATTAATTAGGGATTCATGATTAGTTCCTAATAGATTATCGTTGTTCTTTTCGGAAAACAGTTGTTTTATGATCCTACCTATAACGAATGAAAACATTTTAGGAAACTTATCTACAGGTAAATAAGCGGAAAATACAATGAACAAAAAAAAAACTTTTTACAATAAAAACTAGTATTTGGAAGGCCTCCTGCTTAACATTCATATTTAATTTATTAGCATATTTCGATGCGTAAATAAGTTTTCGCATGAAAATTGAACAGCCGATAATAATATAATTATGGCTAGAAATATAAAAAAAATAACTGTCTATACTTTGTCTTCAACATTACCGCCATAGTACATAGTATATAAATTACGTTTTTTCCTTTTTCCGTAACCGCGACCTGCAATAAACTTTGGACGTAAATATTTGATGACAAAGGAAAGTGAATATCATTTTAATGATGAAACTTTTTTATTTATCTCAGATCGCAGGTTTTTCAAAAAGGGCAACCCTGGAAAAAATAATAAAAAGTAACGGTCTATGATTTTTTTATGCTAAAAAGCTGCTCATTGATATTGTTATTAATTTACATTTAAAGGTGGCGTTTTTAAATTAAAAAGAATACACTTTTTTTCAACATAACCTTATTTATTTTAATTCTAATAATACCACATTCAAACGATTTATGAATTTCTGTTCAAAGGCATGAATGTATGTGATGTCTTGAATTCCCCCCTCCCACCCATCCTATCCTATGAATGAGGCGTATCGAGAGCGATTAGCTAACCAATAGTTCTGTCTTAGCCCTTTTCTTCTATTCCTACTCTCTTTGGAAAAAGAGAGGTTGAGCAACTGAGTAATAAGCAGTTCTCGTAGAAACACTTCTGTTGAGATAAACTCCATTAGGAGTCCATATGCTCCACATTGGGAGCGGATATGGTAAAAAAAAATACCACATTATCCTGACTTTCTTCTTCATCTTTGACCATATTCGCTTCCTATGTGAAGCCTATGGCACCTCCAAATCTCCTAATTGCTTTGTTTCCTCTTATGTGTACATCTGTATCCAAAGGTCGTCCGGAATGCCGGAATCCCACTGGTTGGAAGAAGAGTCAGATGGGATAAAGGTTTTCCGAAGGCATCCGCAGCATATGAACCAGGCATTTCTAACGTCTCTCCGCAACCACTGGCGTGACGAGGTGCTGTCTTGTACTTTCCCTTATCTTCGAATTCCTCACAAAATCAAACCACTTCAACCCAATTATCCAACGCATGAATCTGTTCTCGAAGCTACGGTATATACGGTTTTTTTGAGATTTAATCAGGTGCCATGATTTTCTACCGTAAAGCAGTACCGGAAAAATACAAGCGTTGAACAAATGGCATTTGGTTTTAATCGTGTACAGCTGTGTGTCTCAGACAGTTCGCATTGAGTTAAGTACGCCGAGGTATCAGAAGCTGTCGACCCTCTCGATGATCTTCCCCGCGCTGGTCAGGGCCCTATCAGAGTCATGGCGGGTTTGGTAACACATCACATTGGTCTTACTTATACTAAATTCTTACTATATCACATTTTTCTGTACTCGACTAATAAATGTTTTTTATTTAATGACCAGATTTTTTTCCATATCCGCTCCCCAGTATGGACGCATATGGTCACCACATGATTTCTCAAAGATTCTTTGGTTTTACTATACAGATAATTTTTATTATGCTCAACTTTTATTAATCCAGATATTATCAATTACCTAAATGTTAGTTTATAAGTTACTCAGTAATTTACCTTTATTTTTAATTTCACTGTGGACCACTATATTAGTGTTTCCCAACACTTTAGACATCTGTGTACCACTTCAATAACTTTCGTAACACCAAGTAACCATCGTCAAAAAAGTGAATATAATTTAACAATGATCGAAATATATACGCTGCTTGTTGCATCAGGCGCAGACAAAGCGCGGCGCAGCACGTACCCTGAATAAACAGGGGGTATTTGGGTAACACTGCGCTTGGCTAACCATTAATGCAACTACCTGACGAATATTCATACTAGTGCCTGATTGTAAAATAATTATTACAGTTCATATCTTGTGCACAATACCTTATTTGAATAACAATACCGATTTCTCTTAGCTAGTGATTATCAGTGGCGGTTCTAGGTACTGGGCTAGGTGGGCTAAGCCCGACTTGCATTTTTCACCCAAAACTTTAGATGGCTGAATAAAAATGAACAGAAAATCGGCCGCTGAACAAAATAAATACATTTATAAGCGTAACTAACCTTTCCCAAATGAATAAAATAGCTTTGTTTTAATTTTCCTCTGTCAATATAAGACAATGTTACGTCTACCTACAATCATATTCTCGATTGTGTTTTGTATTACAATTTTAAACTGAGCCGGCATAAAAAAAACAATAACCCTATAAATACTTCATAGAAAACAGGCAACGTTACGTCAGTCTGGCAACACCAAAGATTCAAGGGCTAAATCGTTCAAGTCCGTAACCACAGACAATATTTCTTTACACTGGGGCGCAATCCAGCACGATTAGTTTTTTTTTTGTATTTGTATGTACGGAAACGTCATCAAACACAAACGATTGTGTTTCAATCTGTCATGCTTCTGTCGATCGTTGGGGGCTAAACTGAATCTGCCCATTACGCATACTACCATTATGCATTGAAACACAAATACCAATATCGTCGTATTGTATGAAAGTGACGGGTATTGACTTTCAGTGACAGTTCTGTATTGCTCTTTGTATTTGTTATTTCACTTTGAAAGAGATGTATTTAAGGGTTCCGTATTCTATTATTTCTTAGTTACATTAGCATTGATTTTATTATATAATAATTTATGCATTGCAGTAGTGTCGTAATATTTGTTAATTTGCTTGTAGATGAATGTATAAGGTGAAGTGGAAATATGCTTTTCTCTAGCCCACCCAAGATTTTAGGTCAGGAACCGCCACTGGTGATTATTTAAAATGTTTATAAGAATAAGTACTAAGTCCATATAACGATGATGAACAAAACTAAATATAAAGCTAAGTTTTAGTGACCTTGAGCAACACTTTTTTAAAAATGAAAATATAATTTCTTTAAATTAAAGTACCGTTTTAAATTGGCACCTGGCAAACCACTTACGCGTCCATTACAGTAACTGTCGTAATAAATAACAGTCTGTAATAATAATATCATCTCACACGTAGTATAAAGTGTTGCCAGGTACATGCTGCATTATGACAGAAATAATATTTGTAAGCGAAATCTCTGGCATTATTTCAGCTAGCAATTGGCTTGTCTAGAGATTGGATTACAGATGCGGTGTGGTGACCATGATATGAAAAAAAATAATTGAAATACAATTATATACCCATTTTAATTGTGACAACTCTATTACGGTCAGGTCTTTGGTCAAATGGTCAACGTGGCTAGTTAGTGTTGTTAACAGCTTAACGACCGCACTTTTTTTTTTATAGAATTTCACCTGGTGGCCGGGCAATTTCGCGAATAATTCGCAAAAATTGTAATTTTACTAAGTTCACTATAATTTGTAAACCAATTGAGATATTTTTACCAAATTTAATTTTCTTAGCTTCCAGATACTTCGCCTATACGCATATATGAGTCTGCCGGCCAGTAACCTTTGTTTTTCAAAGACTCGAATACGCTTCCACGGTCGTTAAGCTGTTGCTTACGGGGCTCGATTCATGGATGTCTGTTCGAAAGTATGTGTGTTTGTGAGTACGTCCCTTCCACCATTTATCCGCTCTTTAAAATTGGGTGGAGTGAGACTGATTAATTTACCACTTGTCGTGTCCTAACCCTATTCCTACTTTCATCGAAAAAGAGAGGTTGAGTAACTAAAGAACAAGCAGTTCTCATATAACAACATATGACTAAATAAATTTCATAATAAGATCAAATACTCCACATTAGAAGCAATAGTAAGATTTAAGATCATATTGAATAATTGTCTTCTTTGTTTATATCTGCAAATAAAAAATATGTTTTTCTTTGTTTTACCTACTGCAAAAAAGGAATAACGCAATTTTTTTAACCATGTTCGCTCCCAATGTGGAGCATATCGACTCCTAATGGAGTTTATCTGAACAGAAATTTTTCTACGAGAACTGCTTGTTATACAGTTGCTCAACCTTTTTTTTCCAAAGAGAGAAGGAATAGAAGGATAGGGCTAGGATATGATGGGTGGGAGGAGGGGATTCAAGACATCACATACATCCATGCCTTCGAAATGAAATTCATAAATCAATTGAAAAATAAATTTATAAAACCGTCCGTACTGGGATTCGAACCCGTGACCTCCGTAGCTGGAATTTCGGAATCAGAGAATTGGACGGGATCCCGGGATTAGATACCCTAATTCCAGCGTCCTGGACAACCGTGAGGTATTATCTATAGGTTGTACTCTCCGGAATTAACGTATGTTGGAATATCATACAAGGCAGCAAAGAAATTGGTGGAAGACAAGGAAACATGGAGGAGTTATGGTGTCCATATCATCCACATAAGAAGCAATCATGGTTAAAAAAAGAATAAGAACCATCATCATTACTTATTTTCAAAACATTTTTAGAATATATGAGAATACGTATGCTTGTTTATCTCTTCTAAGCCAGCATAAGCAATTAAGATAAAGTAATACATTTATTTCTTATTTAAGCACGATACACTCATTTACTAAGCGTCAGTTCAAGTTTATCCGTGCACTTGAACGTCTGAAGATGCCGAAAGGCTATACATAATTTGTACGATTCAAATTTAAGTTAAGGTAAGTTTTGATGAGAACAGGGCGTTATGCCGAATTAGTATCTAGTATCAACCAACTAAATTATTAAAAAAAAATACATTGCTCTTTTGACCAAACAATACGTTTGGTCACCCGAGGAAAATGCACGGACCAACATGGGACACATAGGGTTCAACTTAATGTCACTTAGCCTTTTTATTTTACAGCTGCCACTCCCGACTTAGCTTAAGTGAAATCTTTTTCAATGATTATTTTTTTTTGTTTCAGCAGTATGCGAAATTGCACTGCTTGAACTAAGGACGTATTTAACTTTCGAGCTTTCCCCTTTTTTACGGAGATAAAACGACTTAATGAAAAAGTTGTCTAAATGGCGATTGTCTAAGCTGTTGGCAAAGGTTAATAACGTTATTATAAACTCATATAAGCAGTGAAATAAATGTAATATAATCATTGGCGGATTAAGTACTTTGGAGGCCCCAGGTGCCAAAAAATTCAGAGACTTTATTTTCGAATAAAATAAAAGTGCTACAAAACTCTTCGTAGAATAATAATGAATATTGAAAACTGAAATTAAAATATAACGGTTTATATAATAGATGCTATTTTGAGGCCCCTAAGATTTGAAGGCTCCAAGCGAGCGCCTCTTGCGTTTATGGGGTAATCCGCCACTGAATATAATGTTGATTAATTTAAATGACTTGCTTTTATTCGTACGTTTATGAATACATTTATTTTAAGTTTCTTTGAAAAGGTAAACGTTACATACAAACTAGAAAAGTAAATATATTAATATTCAAAGTTTTTTTCACATGTAACGCAGTGGAACGGCGTTCCGGCATTGTTTCAAATAACTATTAGTAAAATTTTATTTTTTATTTTGTTTTAAAAACGTTTTTTTTTAGAAATTATTGACTGTTATTTCAATATCAACTCGTATTAAAGATTTTTTAAAAATGTAATGTACCGGATAACACTTAATTATCTTAATTATCGTGTCATACTACAAAACAATACCAAGTCCATATAATACTTTGTGACCAAAACCAAAGGTCTTAAGCTTGATATATTGTTTTAAAAAAAACTTAGGTAGAGAAACTGAAAAACAAGCAGTTCTCATAAACTTCTGTTAAGATATCTCCACTAGGAAGCAAACGCTTCACATCAGAAACGAATATGAATTAAATATTTCATTATTTAGAAAAAAAATTGGACGATTTGTTCAAAAGGGGGCGCGCCAATAACCGTTGCCAAGGGCGCCAAATAACCTCGCGCCGGCACTGTATTTAAATATAATATATAAGCAATTCAATATTATTGATTTGTTAACAGTTATAGACGTTTGGCTTCGTAAAAAGGGAAAATTCATTATCGTTTATTTTTACATCGTCAGTTTTGTAAAGAATATAATCAATTTAAAACAGAAACTTAATTCCGTAAAATTCGTTTGATCAAAGAACCATTTTTTATGTTGTGCTTTCCCATTGAGCGGTTATCGCGAGCAAATAAAATTCTACATTTTCTTTCATACGGAAAATCGTTCAAGAGTAAAATTTTTGTTTATTTGTTTGAATAAGCTTTGAATCAATACTCTTTAAAACATTTTTACTGTTTAAAGGCTTTTAATGCTGAACGATTTTCCAAATATTTATATCACGTTTTATAAGTACTATTTATGCAGCTTGGCTCCACATCATAGAGGATAACGTTAGTGGTATTCGTGGTAGATCTCATGGGTTTGAATCCCAGCACAAACAACATTTTTTCAATCGATTTCTGTTCGAAGACATTGGTGTTTGTAATGTATTAATTTCCCTTTCACCCTTCCCATCTTTAACAACTGGTAGTAGCGAGAATGATATGTTAACCACTGGTTCTATCCTAGCAAATGGCGGCCGGTCAATGTGGGATTGGATCAATGCACCATTTGTATATGCATTGGCGGTTACATTTCATGAAATAATATTCGAATATAACATTTATACCATTCACTCATTTTGAATTCTTCATTTATTTATTGTCTATAATAAGATTAATATACAGATAGTAAATATAATACATAAAGAATTTAAAATAAAGGAATGGTATAAATGGTGTGTTTGAATATTATTTCATGAAATATAACTGCCCCTGCATATACAAGTGGTGAATTGATCCAATGTCACATTGACCGGCTGCCACTGATCCTAGCTTTATTCTTATATCCCTACTACTCTCTTCTCCAACAGTTCTTGTAGAATGTTTTTTGCCTAACTTGATGACTAGAATAAATAGTTCTTAAAGTACTAACATTGTCAGTTTTTTGTTGCAAATAAAATCGTGTATAAGTATAATGGATTTTTGCTTAACTTTTCCGGTCCTAAGCTCAAGAAATAACGGTTCAACCCCAATACCCACATTTTCTTAAATATCTATTTTATTATGGGTGATACAATGTTTATAATTAAGGTATTCTTATATCATAGTTTTTTGGACCTTTTGTAGTTTACGCGATAACGCGATAACGAGATAAGCGCCCGAGATAAGCGATCGTTCGTAAGATAGCTGGGCTAAACGCGTCAGTTGCAATTTCATATGTTTGCTGGGATGACGTCTTTTTTACGCGCAACTTAAAATATGATAATTTATTAAAAAAACACGGATTTTTATAAAGAAAATGTATGAGGAATGATGCAGAGAGATATTTCAAAGCCCTTCGACTATTTTTTTTTTTGAAATTCATAAGAATAAGGCCAATAACGAGGAAATCACTGGGATACCTTAACGACCCCCATCGGCAGAGAAGTGTTTTTCTAGTCTCCGAGCCGCGAGAGTTAAGCTATGCTAAAGTCAAATGATTGAAAATGAATTCTCGGAAACGTTCATATTATAGTGAGTTAAGAACAAAATCTTTCGGGGTAGGATTTATTATTAGACGATTGGAGTTCAAGTAAACATTTCAAATAATGAAAAAAATTACAATTTCAGGGTCACTGAGAATTTTGCGGTTTCAATAAATAAGAGAATGAAATATTCTTGCGAAACCTTTTCGTCCAAAGTTTTCAGGGTACGTTTTAATTCTTGGGGTATTTCATTAAACGGAAAACTTTGCTCATTATTTCCTCGGAAGTCTTCAAACTTTAGGGATAGTGTGGCTCCAATCTTTGCGTTAGTTTCGCAACACGATTGCTAAATTCATTTTCCCAATACTTTTTCTGTAATTGACTGTGCTGTCTGGAAAAGCAACCGCTTACGTTCCTCCATCATTGAATATATATTTTTTGTTTGAATACCTGGAAAATATAAGACGTTAACAGTCAAACTAATCAATAAAGTATGTACCAGACAAGTGATGCGCAACCCACGGCCTCATAGAAAAAAAAACGTTATTTTTTAGAAAGCTCATTGAATTTGTTTTGTTGATCAGAACTTTTACCATTGGTTTAAGATTTCGACCAAAAGTAATAAACGTAGTTTTATTATCAATTGTGAATTGTTTTAAATTGTTATCAGCTTTAATAACGACCCGGCTTTCACATTTTGACATCATCAGGCGTTCAAGTGTAAGCATGCCTACTGTAAGTTACCTTCCCGGAAGTGCAAGTGCAAACGTTTGTCAAAGTACGAACAAACAAAAATTTAATTTCAATCGTTCAAATTATGTACGTTCTCACAGATTTTGTCACTAACGAACCGGGTTTCGCCTTTCGGCAACTTCAGTCGAAACCCGGGTCGTTAGTGACAAAATCTGTGAGAATGTACATAATTTGAACGATTTAAATTTAATATTGAAATTCCACCAAGCACTTTCAGTCGAAATCTTAAATTAAACAAAAAAACATTTTTATTTATTAGATAGTATGTTATATATCTTTTTGTAAGTAGAAAATCATGTTTTTTTGTTGTAATTAAACATGCTCACTTAAAATTGAACTTACTCGAAACTCTGCATTTAGGCTCAGACCATTTGTCTTTTGAGCTCCTCATTTATAAGTGTCTATACTGAAACGAATTGAAATATTCCATAATAACGTTGTATTTTGTAAATGTATTCACAAAATTTCATTGAAAGCTCTCCACCATTCAATGTAGGCTGCTAAATTCACGCGCCGAAACTAATTAGCAGAAAGGCTCTAGTAGTAAAAATGTTTTACAATATCTCGCGCACCTTTTGCAATAATTTATTTCAACACCTGCATAAACCTTCCGCCCCACGTGCCCATAAAGCTTCGCCCACGCGTTCGCATAAAATTTCAACATAATGAGATCAAACAAGTGGAAAGAGCTTTTCGAAAATTGTGCCTATTGGAGTTGCTTTTATTATTATTATGTAAAATGTAACTCAATAAAACAAGATTTAAACTCATATCTCTGAAAGCATTACAGGTAGACATGTGTTTTTGATTATTTATTCTATGAACTCATACAAACTGCTTCAGGGTAGGATTTGTATTAACTGATATTTTATTGTATCGCTAGGCGTGGAATGAGAAAGCAAAAAGCTTCAACTTTCGATAGTAACAGTAATAATGATGTCATTTACTAATGAAAAATGTTATATTATTTCAATAAAATAAAATATTGTTAAAGTCATAATCGAGTAATTTTCATAAATAACTCATTGTTACTTAAAACAATAATACATCATTTAGGATTCTGGAAATATTGACACAACTGTCGGCAGATTTAAAATGTTTCAATTGGACGTGAAAAATTGATTTGAAATATTTGAAGGTTGATATATGTTCGGAATTTGATTTGGGCTAATTTTCATCAACGTTATATGAGTGGTTAGCTGTGCGGTCGAGTTTTACATTGATTTTTCAAAATAGATTTATGGATTTCTGTCCGAAAGCATTGATGTATGTGAAATTTTGAATTTCCTCCCACTCAGTGATTAGCTAACCACTAGTTCTATCATAGTCCTATTTGTCGCCCGCTGTAATCTAATTGGTTAGAGTTTGCTCTACTGACAATGTGGGTCTGGGTTCGATCCCCGGTAAGGTCAATGTCAAATTTAGATTTAGAAAAGCTATTATTTCCTGATACATTTTATTATTTATTATATCGACTGTGGAAAGGAAAAAGGACGCAACCCACATATATCAAATTTTACAGGAGGCGCTAAAAACGTGTTTTGATGATTTTGTGACATATGCAAATTATGAATTATACACAACCTTGAAGTGCACGGATACTTCTAAACTGGTGTTTAATTGACATAATCTAATATTAATTACAGAAATTGTCTCGGAAAAACCTTTATTTCAGTGTTTTAATTTTTTACAAGGTCATCTTTTTCAAACTTAGAAGCTAAATATAGATACTGAGTTGACATTTTCAGCTTTCATCCTTTTGATAGAACGTGTGTCAAGTTGTATACATTGTGATTATCGAAAAAAAGCTGTTTCGGAAAATTGAGGGTTACGTCCTTTTTCCTTTCCACAGTCGATATGGAGTGCTTAAACATTTCATTTTTTATACAATTTATTTGGAATGAATTTCCACAAAGTTACCGTGGAATTCAACGTAAAGGTTATATTGTATAATATAATATTTTTTTAACTTCTGGCCCGTATGAAAATGTAAAATTAATAAATTGACTTTACTGCTAAATAAGTTTTGTATCACTGTCGTAGAGTTACAAGTCTTTGAAAATATAAGATACAATTTTAAATTTTATCACATCACTGTGATGAATATCTCAGGCTTTTCACAAGAATGCATTTCACATGAGTGCTCCAAATTTTAATCTCTTATTTATTAACTGCACGTAAACGCTGTATAAAAGATTTATCTTCCTGCAGTATATTAAAAAGTCCCGTCTTGCAACCACTTAAAATGGCAATTTTTAATACGATTTCATTTTTAGGTAAGTAATTAAATATTTCACTAATAATACGATGAATAGATAATCTTGAATGTGCAAAAAAGTCCTGCCCCGTCCTCTAATCCGATGCTTTTCATACCACAGAGCCCTGAACACAAAACAAATTCTGCGGCGGCCCCCTGAGAAAACCTGAGGGCCCCAGTTTGGAAAATACTACTCTAATCGAATAGCCATCAACGCTCTTAAGACATTCTCGGAATTCCGTCGAGGGGTCTGAAGATTCAAATGACAGTGTGGAAATTTACTAAGCGATTATATAAAGTAAAATTATGTTTCTTTCGAAGGGCTGTCAAAAGGTTTTTTTTCCGATTATGAAAATAAACAAAGTTTTAACTCTTGATTTCTGAACCATAGTAACTGAGTTGTCAAGACCTTTCATCTTGGCCGGTTATTAAATATGAAAATATGATTGAGGATGCTGATCAGATACTTAAGGAATGTCCAAACATGAAAAACGAACGGAATAAGTCAGCCACTCAATATGTCACGATTATCAGTCGGATCCGTCAGCTCTGTTGGTTCTCCCAACTTGGTTACATCTGAGGACAATAACAAGGCATTAAAAGAGTTTACAGCGTACCATGGAAAGTGAATGGAAAACAGTTCATAAAAGCCTAAGACAAACTCTTCCTTATTTTATTATAAAATATTTAAAAATGTTCACATGGTATTACATGAAGCAAAGTCTTGAGGAATCACTCATTAGAAGATATAAAGAAGTGACACGTTACTACGTTGAATTATACATGCTGTAAAAAGAGCGTGAAACCGTAGCACCCGAAGCGTGTTGGCTAGTACAGCCTTTAGCACCCTAGAGAGTTCAAAAAAATCTTACCCCTAGAGTAAAATTTCTTCCATAAAACAACACGTTTGAAAATATTTATTAAATTTGCTTTTACTTATTATAAGTCCGAGGTGCATTAATCAACGTCGCTGGATTTTGTGGTTCCCGGTAAATTGCTCGAATGGAAATTGCTCGAATAACAAGGTAATCAATTTGTTTCCTTTTGTTCTGTCCGTTTGTTCTGTCGTAGCCCTAGTCTTCTATGTGTTCTGGAAATATATAGAAACAGTTTGAGTAACTAATTAATAAACAGTTCTCGTAGAAACACTTCTGTTGAGATAAACTCCATTAAAAGATCATATGTTCCGCATTTGGAGCGAACACGGTTAAAATAAATACTTTTTCAAATTTCACTCTCTAAACAAGTGTAGCACAAGATAAAAATGAAATTCGTAGAAAAAGTCGTAAAAAATCGTTTAAATAACCAAGCAATTCGAATAATTTGTAATTCGAGCAATTTACCGGCTCCCGGATTTTGTGACATGTCTCACGGAATCTCAGTACGACCCATATTTTTTAACAATCGATTTTCTTCAAAGTAATGGGTGTTTGTGATGTCTTAAAATTCCTTCTTACCCTTCCAATCTTGAAATAACAGGGCGTAGCGAGAGCAATTAACCAACCACTACTCACATACCAGTTCTATTCCTTCTATCTCTACACTCTCTGAAACAAAAGCGAAGTTAAGCATCTAAGTAATGTACAGTTTTCGTTGAAAAACTGACATTGAGATACCTCCAATTGTAGGTCATATGCTTCATCACTTTTAGGCTGTTCACTGTCAATAGAATGGTGGAAAGGCATTATATTAATAAAAACATATTCCTCTGTACTTTACTTCACTTTATTGAAAAGGTCAAGACCGGTTTCGCTTATTGAGAGCATTGTCAACTGATAGGAAATATATTTAAACAGTGCTATTTATACAAAAATAAATTGAAATGAAAATGTGTAAACAACAATTGGCATTGAAAAGAATTTACAAACTACAGTATA
The DNA here is from genome assembly GCA_031772345.1 of Himalopsyche anomala. NCBI lineage: Eukaryota > Metazoa > Arthropoda > Insecta > Trichoptera > Rhyacophilidae > Himalopsyche > Himalopsyche anomala. The sequence continues at coordinate 13,223,472 of CM062842.1, forward strand.
AGTGATTCTATAATTACACTCAATTAAATTGTTTAACACCTCTAACATTTAATTAAAAAATCATCAAAGGTTAATAAATTTTAAGTGGTGACTGATTAATTAATTACAAACATAATTAAAATTTGGGAAATGGAAATATTGTGTTTTTATTCATATGATTCACACTAAAAACGAACAAAAAAACATAAAAGTGAAAGCTGGATTACGGAATAGCTGAAAATTTACAAATAAGTTCTACCAAATGTATCATGTGGAAAGAAAGTTAGTAAAATAAATATAATAATTTTTCCATAAGAAATATCTATGATATTATTATTTCAAAAAATTTAAATTCTTCCCCTTTGATAATTCCGTAAAGGAATACTACCCCACCAAATTTCTTTTAGGAATGTTATCATTTCACTCTCTTGAAGCTCGAAGATTGTTTTCAAGCTTAAAGCATTTTTCTCTTCTCCTTCGGGGCCGAGTTAATAATCCTGAAATTCTCATGACTATTAATTTACATGCTCCCAATTTATTCTTACGTGGGCGAAACTATTAGCAAAATTATTTCGAAAAACTTATACCTCGCTTAGGAGGTATGAGTCACCAGTTCCTAGGGCCGTTCGATTGATCAACTCATTGCCTAGAGAAGTGGATATTTTTAGTGATAGTATTTGTGAACTGTTTGTTAAATTTTACTATTTTATTTCTTGATTTTTAGTGTTGATTTTGATGTATTATGTAGTTTTATTTTATATTTTGTGTCTTTATATTTGTCAAGTACATGGCGAATTGACGTCAGCTGTTATGTCATGTACTATTATTTTAATTTTTATCAATCAATAAATAATAGTACATCAGCTATCTACGTATTGATTTGTCAGGACTTAAATATAAATTTCCGTTTATTAAGCAAAGCTTTTAGCGCTGGGTACAAGATACTGACTGAAATTGATTAAATAAATCTCAAACAAGAATTACCCCTTTGTATTTATGATTAAATAATAAAATGAGAAAATTGAAATTGGCATTAGAAAACATTTCAAAAGAACTATTGAAAATAATGGTTTAAAACGTACAGAAATT
>CM062842.1:13224639-13334584 GCA_031772345.1 Himalopsyche anomala
AAAACTTATGGAAGAGTACGTAATCAAAATAATTCAAATTTTAATATTAATTGTCTTGGAGAATAGCCGCCTGTGTGGTCGAGTGGTCAAAGTCGTTGGCTACTGCTACGGAGGGCACGGGCTCGAATCCCAGTACGGGCAGTTTTATAAATTGATTTTTCAATCGATTTATAAATTTATGTTCAAAGGCATGGATGTATGTTATGTCTTGAATTCCCCCTCCCACCCATCCTATCCTATGAACGGGGTGTATCGAGAGCGATTAGCTAACCACTAGTCCTGTCCTAGCCCTTTCCTTCTATTACCACTCTCTTTAAAAAAGAGAGGTTGAGCAACTGAGTAACAATCAGTTCTCGTAGAAATACTTCTGTTGAGATAAACTCCATTAGGAGTCCATATGTTTCATATTGGGACATGGTTAAAAAAAAAGTCTTAGGTTATGTAAGTTCTGTTTAGTTTTTTTAAATTTTTGAACGACCAGTTTTACCGCGAAGCCAGTGTTAAAAGTATTAAAAAAACTAAGCGAACCTAATACAACATAAAAATTTTAACACAAGGGTTGAATAAAAGAACAAACCATAAACAATTTTCAAATAACGGCGACGAATTTATGAAAACATATAGTAATTCTCACAATTGGGCCCATTAGAGGTGAAGTGAGCCACGTGGTATATTAGAAAGTATAACTTGTAATATTCTACACGCAGTATCGTAAAAGTGAAGTAACCTCAGTTAATACACGTTGAGTGTTATCTGAAATGGCAGACCCTGGATATAGCATATTTACCTTAAAACATAGTACATTTACCCTTTTTGAATCGAAAAACGAAGCAATAAAGTGGTGGTTTAATTATTGTGCTTACCAAAATCAACACAACACTTGAATAGATGAAATGAATAATGTTAAATTATTCCAGATATCCCTCCCGGAATTCCCAGAAGTGTTTTAGTTTCTGGTAAAAGGATCCAAATCCACCACTCGACCAAGACACATGACCTGTCAGAAACTGCGTGTTCAATTATTTATTAGTTTGCGTGAGTGTGTATCTGTTTGTGATTGTGTATTTAGTACGAGAAGACGTGTAAAATAAGTGTACAGTGTACACTGACAGACCCAATTATTATCTATTTAAATTATTTTTTATACATTTTTTTTATATAAGACTAGCCAGTACCCGGCAAGCGTTGCAATCCACTCGAAGAAAGAAAATGTTTGTGTTTTAATTGTGTTTATTGAAGTGCATGCTTTCTTTTTATGTCTGTTTGACGTTTGCTGCCGATTGTCTATGTTACAACACACGCTCCACCTACTGTAATTTAATTGTACTATTAGTTTCGCGCAAGTTTAAGCATACGTTGTCAAAATGAACTGTATGGCAGATATACAAACATTGATTTTTATATATAAGATCTATAACCTTCCTGGAAGTGCAAGCGAAAAGTTTGTCCGTTTTATTGCAATCGGATGAGCGGTGTGGCAACTCATAAAATACGAACAAACAAACATTCATTTACACAACTTTCCACGATTTGTTCCATTCTCTGATCATGAGTGTGTGACTTTTATTTCATACGTTCAGTCTTTTTTCGTATTCGAAATTATTGTTCTATGATTACCGTTTCTAAAAAGATGAACCTTACTACAAAACAACATAAAAATAATTATAAAATAAATATAAATAGTAAAAAACATAAATTAATCATTAACCAAAAATAGCAATGTATACCAATAATGGTACTTGGAAGACTGCTGCATTGTTACTTCTGTTTCGTGATTTTCTTTTACTTAAAACCTTGTAGAATTCGGGTCGCGGACTGTCATCATCGGGTCCGTAGCACAGCGGCCATCGTCGATCGCTTCCGTGAAGGATTGGACAGGTTCTTTAAAAGTAGCTGGACCATTTTACAAACTGCTGACGTAAACAATATTATATAAACGTATAATATTGGACTCTGCCAAGTTTTTTTATTTTTTTCCCATGTCCGCTCCCAATGTAGAGTATATGGACTCCTAATGGAGTTTATCTCAACAGATGTATTTCTACGAGAACTGATTGTTACTCAGTTGCTCAACCTCTCTTTTTACAAAGAGAGTAGGAATAGAATGATAAGGCTATGACAGGACTAGTGGTTAGCTAATCGCTCTCGATACGCCTTTTCGTGGGATAGGATGGGTAGGAGGGGGGAATTCAAGACATCACGCACATCCATGTCTTTGAACAGAAATTCATAAATCGATTGAAAAATCAACTTATAAAACTGTCCGTACTGGGATTCGAACCCGTGACCTCCGTAGCCGAAGCCAACGATGTTGACCACTGGACCACACAGGCGGCATTTATAGCATCTAAATTTTATTATTTGATAAGGGGTGAAACTATGGGCAGGGATGGTATAATAGTGGGGAAGTTATATTGTTTCCACGTGTCTAGAAACACATCCCAGAGCTTACTTCAACGGCATGCCTAGGTTAAAACCTATCAAAATATTTATCAGCTATGAATTAAAATTAAAACAATTATTAAAGGTCATAAAATTTTGCAGAAGGGTTGTTTTGATTTAAGTTATTAAAACCAAAATAATAATATTTATGTCCGAATATTAAATTGAAATATCATACAAAATAGCTTAATTTAGGGTACTATAGTTTGGTATGCTTATTTTATTAGTTTAAAATATTAAATTATTATATTATATTATATATTTTTTTATTTAATTCATATCCACTCATAATATAGAGCACGGACCGTCAGCCTTTTTATGCCTACCGCCCACTTTTGCTAATTTTTCATGGTAAAATTTCCTTGCCGCCCACCAACATTGCTATATTTCAATTCAGTATATGGGTGAAAAAAATCTAGATGGAATTTAGGAGATTTTGGGGTAAAACAAAAATCACCCACCGCCCATCACTGAAGTCTTTACCATCCACTAGTAGGCGGTACGGAGCAGATTGACGACCCCGACTACTCTAAGCACTATGTTAATAAATAGTTTAGGTAGTGTCATAGTTAATAAATTTAATGTAATGTAATTAATAATAAATATCATTTTAATTTATCCTAATTTACGTTAAAAACCCCAGACTGCTTATCGCTCTTCGAAACACTATAGTCACATTTAATACGTGTAATATTATAATTATAATTTGAATGTCAGAATGAATAAAATGATGCATTGCGTACCTCTTCGGAGCCAGTATATATAGCTGAAAAAAATGTAAGTTTAATCATAGTTCTGACGATGGTGAAAGCCGAAATAGCTATAAACTAATAAATATAAAAAAAAACTGTAGAACTAAAAACGTTGCTATTTTTACCGTATTAGGATTACTAGCTTTAGATCAGCCATACTCAATCTGCGGCCTAGTAAGCCCTAATGTGCGGCCCAGTAAGCTAAAAAAAAGGAGTATCGGAGATATCTGGGGAAAAAGTATACCAAATCGAGGATTTCAAATTCCTCGGTGAGCTAAAAAAAAAAGGAGTATACCATAAATATGTTGCGGCCCACGTAGAGAAGCAAATATCTGAATGCGACCCGGAGAAAAAAAAGGTTGAGTATGGCTGCTTTAGATCTTTAATGGAAAAATCTAGAATTACTACAAAAAAAATATTAATATTATCTGATGATTTTCCAGCAAGGATTGACAGTAAACACCTTTAATGTGGCATTTAATAATATTGGTGTTTTGTGCTCTTAAGATTGAAGCAATCATTCAAAAGTTTGTTTATTCTTCAATTTTATAAACCCCATTAATCTTCCCTCAACTGTTCAAACAAGGAAATGAATTAAAATATTTCATTGGTGGCAATTAAACAAATTGAGGGTAGTAAAGAAGTTTCAAAGGGTAGGGTTCACACAAATAACCTTTGACTCAGTCACTAAAATCTCTTTGAACTTTCATTTCAATATTGAAAATGATTACTTTCATTTTGAATGAGAAGTGATTTTATTTCCCAATTATCTATCGTGTTCTACAGGTGGTTTCAAGCATTTATTAGTAGCTGCCACCCCTGGGGTGTTATTGGCAATATTGACCCATCCTGGCATAATATGAAATATAAAAAATGATATGTTTACATTTAGTATTGGATTCGTTCGTATTGACTTTTATCTGATCATCAGTGGTATATCATCAGTAAATTTTTTGATGCGAATTACAGCTTGTGACAATGCGCCAAATATTTTAAAGCTGAAATATTATACGAGGTAAATTTGATGAGAATTTATTATACACATATTTAACTGTTTATAATAAACAGGGAACAAGTGGCTTGTTGAAACCGAAATATTTTATTTTCTCACAATACATTGATTCATTTAAACCACAACAACTTATTTATTTTTGAAAATAGTAATTATTAAATGAAATTTCAGCTTTCAGTGATGGTAATAATCAAAAACATATATTTAGTGGTTCCTATTTTTTAACAAAAAAGTTCACTGCAGTAAACTGTTAGTGGAATATAATAATTTTATATATCACTCAAATATTTGAAAATATTTTCTCATACTTATAGATGTCGTTGTAGACCATTTCACCCACCATTTTTTTTTTTTTTTTTACCATGTCCGCTCTCAATATGGAGCATATGGACTCCTAATGGAGTTTATCTCAACAGAAGTGTTTCTACGAGAACTGCTTGTTACTCAGTTGCTCAACCTCTCTTTTTCCAAAGAGAGTAGGATTAGAAGGACTAGGAGGAAGCGCTAGGACAGGACTAGTGGTTAGCTAATCGCTCTCGATACGCCCCGTTCATAGGATGGGATGGGTGGGAATTGGAAATTCAAGACATCACATACATCCATGCCTTTGAACAGAAATTCATGAATCGATTGAAAAATCAATTTATAAAACTGCTCGTACTGGGATTCGAACCCGTGACCTTCGTAGCGGTATTGTCCAAAATTATACAAGTTTAAAAATAAGGTTTGATTGATTTTCATATATTTTAAATAAAAATTGGCATGCTTCTAATTCAATATGATCAATTATGTATTCATATTTTCTTGTGTGATTTAATTATCATCAGTTCGTATTTGATAGACCGAACTAGGGTCATATCAATTTGATTTGTTTGTGATTTTGTTTCAAACTGTTTGTGGGTGAGTTATTAACAGAAACTTAACAATATTAAATGTTAATATTCGAAATTGGAACCAAACATGTTTTGTTATTTGTTTTCTTGAGTGAATTGATTTTAACTTTGATCAAATGCTTCTATGTATATATTATATAAAGTTAATGTATTTATAAACATCGTTAAAATCCTGATAAAGTGACATACGGCCTCGATAGAGTGACAATATAGCCAATTAGCAAAAAGGGGACAAGGAAACAATAGAGTGCTATCGATTTCTCGCTTACCAAGAGTGTCTTAACTTGACTGTACTGTTCACTTTTAAGGTGTTCACTGTCGATACTTGGTGGAATGGCATTATAATAAAAAATAATAAAACATTTTTTAGTACTTATTCTACATAAAATTTATTTGATCAGGACCGGTTTCGCTCATCGCGAGCATTATCAACTGACAAGAAAAATATACAAACAGTGCTATTTATACAAATTTAAATTGAAATAAAAGGTGTAAGCAACTATTAACAATGAAAAGGATTTACAAATTACATTATAATTACAAAAAAATAAAATGCTTAACACCTATGACATACAACTAAAAAATCATCAGACTAATAAATATAAGTGGCAAATGCGTAGAGTTTCACTGTGTTAAAAATATCCCAAATATTAATTGGGTTTATAATTGACACCTTTTGCCACTGCACGGCACGTGTTGAATACATAGACGCTAGCCAACATTTGACTGTAAGCGCCGCACAGACGACCGTCTCGTAGCAAATACAATGGAATGCGTCAGTGCAATTGGGGGATTTGCGTCGAATATTTCAAGGCAGCGCGTAATTGGGGGTTCCACAGTAAATATATTTTTAAAAAATAGTTGATAGCTATTTTGGCGTATGGCTTCTTATACATTGCTATTTTTACTTAATCATTTCGTCGAATGAATCACAAATGCTCAAAATTTATTTTTTGTTTCTCGTAACATTCAAAGTTAGGCAATAACTGATCGTAATAACAACATCATAACTCTAAATCTAAAACATGCACGGAGGTTTGAACAACTTTCACCCAATATGCTTCCACGAAGACTTTAACTAGCGTATATATACACATATATTCAATAACATATTATTATATGACTAAACACCGAGATATTAGGGCTTAATTACATTCATTCGCCGGGAAGTTAAATTTGAATGTGCGCATAAATACACGGTGGGTTAAAAATAATATATAAACACTTAACAATAAGACACTATATTAATAAAAAACACAATATTCCTTTGTACTTTATTTCACTTTATTTATAGGTCAGGACCGGTTTCGATCATTGCGAGCATTATCAAATGATAAGAAATATAATTTAACAATGATATTTATACAGAGGATGGGTGGGTTTACCGCCTGTGTGGTCAAGTGGTCAACGTCGTTGGCTTCGGTTACGTAGGTCCCGGGTTCGAATCCCGGTACGGACAGTTTTATAAATTGATTTTTCAATCGATTTTTGAATTTCTGTTCGAAGGCATGGATTTATGTGATGTCTTGAATTTCCCCCTCCCACCCATCCTATCCTATGAGCGGGAAATATCGTGAGCGATTAGCTAACCACTAGTCCTCTCCTAGCACTATCCTTCTATTCCTACTCTCTTTGGAAAAAGAGAGGTTGAGCAACTTATTTACAGGCAATTCTCTTAGAAACACATCTGTTGAGATAAACTCCATTAGGAGTCCATATGCTCCACATTGGGAACGGACATGGTTAAAAAAATAAATTTAAATGAAAAGATGTAAACAACAATTGACATTGAAAATATTTATTCTAAAATAACACAAAATTAAAATTTGATCGAAATATTTTTGCAAGTTCCCCTTTACTTTATCCATTTCATTAACTTACGTTGTCTATTCTTTTATATATATTTAAAAAAATATATATTACTTTTGTTAGATCCATTTTGCATTTGCATTTCTTCGGTCGAAGTATCGATTGCTGTTGTGTTTGTGATGTCTAAAAACTTAAACAAAAAAAATATACATTAAATTCTTCACTATTTGTTTTAATGTTTGTATTTAAAGTATACAGATTAAATAAATCAGGTTCCCCGAAAGTCTCAAAAAAGTCAATATCATTTCTTTTAAATGTATAATACATATATGAGAACATATAATATATCCACTGTTAATTATTGGTTAAATTAAATAATAAATTACTTTTTGTACAAGTTTAATATTATTTATTCGAGCAATATTTGACAACGCTTGCGATAAGCAAAACGGGTCCTGATCTACAAACAATAAAGTGTAGTTTTTTTTAAAAATATTATTACACATTAAAAGAAAACTTTTTGCGGTGCAGCGGTAAGCCTTGTTGGCTTACGTATCGGATCTTGCGGATTCGAGTCCCAGTACGAGCAGCATTTTTATTTTTAAAATTTGTTCGAAGGCATTAGTGTTTGTGATATCTAAAAAATACTTCCCACCCTCCGATCCTTTAAAAACTGGGTATAACGAAAGCGATTAGCTAACTAATTGCCCTCTCCTAGCCTTATCCTTCTATCTTGACTTACCGTCTTTGGAAAATAGAGGTTGAGCGACTGAGTAATAAGGAGTTCTCGTAGAAAAACTTCTGTTGAGACAACTCCATTAGAAAACCATTTGCACCACATTGGTATATACAATCTGTTGAGATACCTCAATAAAAAAAGGCCATATGCTTTACATTGGCAATGGGCATGGACTTAAATTATAAATAAGAAAAAAGTGTTTTTCATTTTCTGAATACCCTGTTTGCGTTGTGAAACAAATACACTCAGGTGTATTTTACCTGTTTGGAGTTGCGGATATTTAATTAATGTAAATTTAGAAATCCTGGATATTTAAACGTATTGTAAGCCACATTTTGTTGTATTTGCGAGAATTCAAGTTACGTGGTTTTGTTAATGAAGCAAATTTATAGCACAAGCCACAAGACTGAGGAACAATAGTTACTTCGTATTTTAGCAAAACAATCTTTACACTTCGAAAAACTCTTCTTTTAATCTAAATTAAATAAATTCGGGATTTATAGATTGCAATGCTTTTGTTGTACAAAATTTTATATCGGGAAAACCGAAAGGACATTGAAGACCAGAGTATCAGAACACATGGAAGCCTTTATATTGAAAAAAGACACGTCTACTTTTGCTAATCACTTAATTTCGGGAGGACACGTGTTCAATCAGGAACAAGGGATAAAAATGTTGCACCTAAATACGGACGGTCATAAGCTCTTTTTCCAGGAAATTTTAGAAATAAACAAAGCGCAATTGAACAGTCTTCCGATTTTAAATGAAATACTAAACATGCCGGGATCTCCACTCCTATACCCTATATAAATATAATCATAAAACCTTTTCCGACAAACAAATAAATATAATTCTTAAAACTACTCACTACTCAAATCTGTGGGCATTCCCATGAGCTTATCCTTTTCACCAGCAATGGTTTTAAACTTATTTCTTATACAAACACGAAACATTCATTTACTAAGCGTCAGTTAAAGTTCATCCGTACACTTGAACGCCTGAAGAAGCCGAAAGGCGAAACCCGGGTCGTTAGTGACAAAATCTGTAAGAATGTACATAATTTGAACGATTCAAACTCTTCTTTTAATCTAAATTATTAAATTTTGCTTACAGTTGGTTCTCAGTAGAACGACTGTTAGATTCAGAACATTAAAGCAAGGTAAACTATCTATGTACATATCTTCGTTGGCTTCCTTGACGGATCTCAGGGTTCGAATCCAAATAGAAACATGATGCTCTGATCTTTAAAAATTCTAAGCCTAAAATAACAGGCCGCAGTGAAAGCTATTACTTTTTTTTTTAACTTTATCCATTTATACATACTCTTTCGAAAAAGAGAAGTTTAGCAACCGTGTAACAATCATATTCGTAGAAAAACTTCTGTTGAAATACTTCCAATACGAGACCATATCGACTGTGAAAAGAAAAAAGGATGTAACCCACAGGTTTTTTCAAAACGGGCATTTTTCAAAAGGATGCAAGCTGCAAATGCCAAAATAGTATCTAATTTTAGCTTTTATGTTTGAAAAAGATGACCTTGTAAAATATTAAAACCAAGAAAAAAGACTGAAATAAAAAAAATCCTAGAAAATTTCTTAAATTAATATTAGATTATGTCAATTAAACTAGTTTAGAAGTCTCCGTGCACTTCAAAGTTGTGTATAATTCATAATTTGCATATGTCACAAAATTATTAAAACTTTTTTTTGCGCCTCCAGTAAAATTTGATATGTATGGGTTACTTTCTTTTTCCTTTCCACAGTCGATATGCTCCACATTATGAGGTTGATGTGCTAACTGTCAATTGCTAGTAGAAAGTTATTTGATTATGGCTCGTATTTTTCCGGTCAGAATTTATATTAAATGGTCATAATATATCGGTAAGTGTAAATAGTCATAATTTGAATGAAATAAAAAAAAAACCAAACCTAACCTAACCTAACCAAAATGGTCCTAAAATATACTGACCGTATACAATTTTTATTCTGACCGTCTTTATTGTTATTCTGACCAAAAATTGATTTAAATTCTGACTAATTAATTTGTTCCCTTAAATTATTTCTAAAAAAATGACTATCTTCTTCGATGGGCGAAACCGGTCTCGATCTAAAATATATTATTTAAAACTAGTACTTAAAGTTATTTATCGACTTCTTTTTGTGATGTCTGAAAATTCCATTTAATTATCCCACACTGCCAATACTAAAATAATGAGTGATTAGCTAATCACTCGTCTTGTCCTAGACCTATCATTTATATTCGAATTTTCTTTGAGAAACTGACTAACACGTAGTTTTTGCATACAACTCTGTTGAAATACCCCCATTGGAAGACCATATTGATTGGCTGGTCGAAATAAGCTATACGTATTATAGTTTTTCTCGAAATTGAGTTGACTCTGATTTGAGTCAATACATGAATTTTGTATGCATATACTGTTATGCTTTAAAATTATAATACGTTGAAAATAAATACTCTAGACAATATTGTATCATTCAAATATATAATATTTCCGTTTCACCGTAGTTTGTTGTGGTTGAGATAAGATTTTTTATTAAAAAAATAGTAGGTCATTAATAACGCTCGTCACTGATTTCCTGTTCATTCTTTACAGATAATTTGTAATGAAATATAATAATAAAGAATGCTTTATTCAACTGAGATATTTTAAAAGTACTTTTAAGCTTGATTCTATTAATTAAACGGTTTTTCGTAAATAAGCCATTTAACATTTTGTCTTAATTAATTATTGGTGTCACTGTAGACTGCTATACTTACCTTTAAGTAATGAATTTATAAATAATGCTTCTTTCCTTGTTTTTCAGAAAAACAATGGTTTAGTTACTGGATAACATCAGTTATTACAAAAAAAAAAAAACAGTGTTGGTCTAATTATTATGAATAACTATTATATTTTATAACGACTAAATTTTCCCTAAAATACTACAAAATCTTTGTAAGTAAAAGCTACTAAAGGTAGAAAGGAAAACCACTATGAGCTCAAGTAGTGAATATCATAAATATATTTGGGTTGACCCACTAAGTCCTCATGTTGAGTAGGGGTGAGAAATATTTATCAAACGATTCCGGGAAATGGGATCAGAAAACTGAATTAATAAAACATTGTTCCAATTAAAATTTCGAGAGGATTTTGTCGTTATTTGTATCGATTTTCGTTTTATAAAATTTTAAGTTTCTTTGGTCAAGTTAATCAATTTTTCTTTTAAAACAGTTTAATTCTATTTTTAAGTACATTATTTATTCATTTCACGCGGCTATGACTTAGAAAAGTGGCACATATTTAGAAAGTCAATATCTATTAAAATCATAATAAATTTTTTATTTAGGATTTCGATTGAAGGTTTTGGGTGGAATTTTAACAATTATTATGAATTGATCATATTTTGTCGTCCATATACTTGATTATTCAAAATGTGCAAAATTTAAAATGAATAATGTCTGTCAAAGTTTATCATTTAAATAGAATGATATTGCATTAACCAAACATGAAAGAAAGCAGTTTTATAATGAAAAAATATTTTTTTATCTTAAAGTTTTTTTTTGAATTCTGGCATTACGGTTAATTTTATTTATTTATCTAATAAACCTTCGATAATATTGACAAGTTAAAAAATTAAAAATTTTACAATCAAGAAAAAAAAATACAATACAATTTAGTTTTAAAAGCAGTAGACAAAAAAAAATGGCAAGGAAGTCAACTGAGTAAGCTTTGATGAACACTACTTTAACCTTTTAGCTTGCCATAGATAATTAATAGTAATTACTAAGCACGCCGGCTATAATTTTCAACTATAAATTTAATTAGTTATTGGCGAGATAACTCGTCTCTGGCGTGTTGAGGACGAAAAAATTGACGAGATATCTCGTCTGTGGCAGCCATCGAGTTAATACATAAAAAAATAGCATTCGTCGGAACTCATCTACGTCTACGTGGAATATGTCGATAACCGAAGAATTATTGTTAAACACCGTTAAAGTTTTCCTCAGTGGCATCCAATACCAATTCGCCAAATATTTTAAAGATAAATAATCATATGAGATAAACTCAATGAGAAGATTTTTGTTACTCAATCAAGATCTACTCGAGTAGAATAATTGACATCACAAACACCCACTTCTTAGATTTCACATTTAAATTTAAATAAATTTTAATTGAAAATTGTCTTTTCCGTAAATCGAGCCCAGACCCACCTGATTGGTAAACAAAGCTTTAACTTACAAGACCACAGTGTCCGATAGTGTAATATTACTATTGCTGTACACATTCGAAAAGCATCCCTACAGAGACAAGAGCTTTTTTCAGAAAAAAGTCAAAAAAAAATAAAAAATCATATTTTAAGTCCCCGCGGCTGACTTCTAACTGAAGTCTGTAACCTTTTTAACCAAATATGAGTGAAAACAACGATATTCAGGCAGAAAAATGATGAATAGTGGGATCAATAGACAACGGTGTTTACTTGTGACCACGCTCGTGCTTGGAGGGTTAAATATATCAACCAAAGGAAGAATTTTAGATTGCGCGAAGATTAATTTTAAGGTGTTCACTTTAAAAGCATTCGTAGAAATGCGTTAAATTTAAAAAAAACAAAGTGTTTTTTTACAAATTGTAAGAATATTTTCCACCATCCAAAATACTACAAACCACTTAACTTTTCCGATTCTAAGCTCAAGAAATGCGACCCCAATACCCACATTTTCTTAAATATCTATTTTAATATAGGTGATACAGTGTTTATAATTAAGGTATTCTTATATCATAGTTTTTTGGACCTTTTGTAGTTTATATAAATACGCGATAACGCGATAACGAGATAAGCGCCCGCGATAAGCGATCGTTCGTAAGATAGCTGGGTTAAACGCGTCAGTTGCAATTACATATGTGTGCTGGGATGACGTCTTTTTTAAGCTCAACTTAAAATATGATTATTTATTAAAAAACTACGAATTTTTATAAAAAAAAAATGTATGAGGAATGATGCAGAGAGATGTTTTAAAGCCCTTAAACTATTTTTTTTTTAAATTCATAAGAATAAGGCCAATAATGAGGAAACCACTGGGGTCCCTAAACGACCCACATCGGTAGAGAAGTATTTTTCTAGTCTCCGAGCCGCGAGAGTTAAGAGTGTTTAAAATGTTCGAAAACATTCTAGTAAGTGATTTAATTGTATCCGATCGGGAACCGGTAAAAAGCATATGGATTCCCAGGTGTAACCGGGACAGTTTCCAACCCTAATCTTGACTCTTTTGTACTTAGCAAGCGTAGAATAACGTTACCAAACTATAATACCACTCAATGGGTGTGTGTATTTAGAAACTTGGCGGGATATAGCAGGCGTGTGTGCTAATAGGCAAACGTGGAGTCAGTTTTCAACTGTTTGCCAAACGAAAATTGGTCTCAAATGATTTGGAATATATACACCAAAAATTTATTTATTCAACTCAACCAAATCGGAGGCTGTGTAAATTCGTTTTTATTTTTCAATACAGTTTTTTTTTATATCAAAATTGGTGGAGGTTTATGTCACCAGTGTCAAAATTATTGAGTCTGCATTGTTGGTGATTGTTTTTGTTATTTTCATTCCGGTTTGTTGCTGATTATTAGATACCATATCGACTATGGAAAGGAAAAAGGATGTATCCCACACATATCAAATTTTACAGGAGGCGCAAAAAACGTGTTTTGATGATTTTGGGCCTTATGCAAATTATGAAATATACACTACCTTAAAATGCACGGAGACTTCTAAACTGGTGTTCAATTGATATAATCTAATATTAATTTAAGAAATTTTCTAGGAAAAAAAAATATTTCAGTCTTTTTTCTTGGTTTTAATATTTTACAAGGTCATCTTTTTTAAACATTAAAGCTAAAATTAGATACTAATTTGGCATTTGCAGCTTGCATTCTTTTTATAGAACGTGTATTAAGTTTGATACATTGTGATTATCGAAAAAAACCTGTTTAGATAAAACTGTGGGTTACGTCCTTTTTCCTTTTCACAGTCGATATGGTCTCCTAATAAAAGTATCCCAACAGAAGTTTTTCTAATATTAATTAAGGAAATTGTCTAGGAAAAACTTTTATATCATTCTTTTTTATTGGTTTTAATTTTTTACAAGGTCATCTTTTTCAAACTTAAAAGCTAAATTCAGATACTAATTCGGCGTTTTCAGCTTGCATCCTTTTGACAAAACGTGTATAAAGTTTAATACACTGTGATTATCGAAAAAAACCTGTTTTGAAAAAAACTGTGGGTGACGTCCTTTTTCCTTTCCACAGTCGATATATAGACAGTAAATACATGGAGAATTAAGAATGAGTGAATGGTATAAATGTTATGTTTGAATATTAATTCATGAAATATAATCGCGCCTGCATATACAAGGGGTGCATTGATCATTGGCCGGTTGCCATTGAATACAGGGTTATTTATATAAAATTAACTAACACTTTCATCAAAACACGGAATGGGACGGGCTTTCATCATAACATGGGATTAGTACAAAAAATGTATTAATTTACTTTGTAATATGACTGATTATACAAAAACCATCCCCGATCTACGTAAAAATACACAATTCGTGATGTGGTTTGTATTCATGAAATAAATATATTTATAATGAGAACAAATGATTTGATAAAGTAACAACAGTGTTTGAGATTTCATCAAAATGGATTAAGATATCCATTTATCTTCACGAAATTTGTGGAACAATGTTGAAACCACGATTATCTATCAATATTAACACGTATACATAATCTAAACCAAAGCTAGAATGCGCTGTCGGAGAAAATTACAGTGACACTTCCAGAAGATGAGCTACATGCCTTGGAAGTATTATTATTATTATTATTTTTTTTTTATTCTTTTTTTTACCATGTCCCCTCCCGATGTGGAGCATATGGACTTCTAATGGAGTTTATCTCAACAGAAGTATTTTTACGAGAACTGCTTGTTAACTCAGTTGCTCAACCTCTCTTTTTCCAAAGAGAGTAGGAATAGAAAGATAGGGCTAGAACAGGACTAGCGGTTAGCTTATCGCTCTCGATACGCCCCGTTCATAAGATAGGATGGATGGGAGGGGGTAATTCTAAACATCACATGCATCCATGCCTTCGGACAGAAATTCATAAATCGATTGAAAAATCAAATTATAAAACTGTTCGCACTGGGATTCGAACCCATGACCTCCGTAGCCGAAGCCAACCCACACAGGCGACAAATTTATTTACATACACATTATAAAAGATTTTTTTATTAATGTCCGCTCTCAATATGGAGCATATGGCCTTATAATGGAGGTATCTCAACATATTTTATATATGAAAACTGTTTGTTACTCAATCGCTTAACTTTTCTTTTTCGAAGAGAGTAGTAAATAGGGCATGACATTGCTAGTGGTTAACTAATCGTTCTCGCTATGCCCAGTTTTTGAAGGATGGGAAAAGTGGAAGAGAAATTTAGATACCACAAACACCCATGCCTTCGATCAGAAATCGATAAAACAATCAAAAAAATATGCTTTACAAACAACAAAAAATACGTTTTTATTTTTTTGAAATGTAAAAAACAATTTATAACAAAATATTTCGCAAATGCATTAGAGTGTATAAAAAAAATGTAATTTACCTTTCAGCTTTTCTTGGTTCTTCAAAAATCTCAAATAATTTATAAATTGTGTATTGTCTTTTGTGCTTCTTGTAAAATTTGATATGTGTGGGTTATGTCCTTTTTCCTTTCCACAGACGTTATGATATCTCACTTTTTCTCAAAACTAGATTTGGGCTTGTTTTATCACAAGCTTCTCAATTGATTAGAAATATTTTACGTTATTATTTAACATTGCTAAAAAAGTGTTAGCCATAAAAAAAATAAAAAAAATAATCGTTCATTTATTTCAATATACAAACGTTTACTTTGGTCAGGTCGTATAAGTGAGAATATATCATACCTAAAGCTACTAATAATAATTTACATTGCAAACTCCTCAAACTCATCAATGTTGTATTGTTTTAACAACCCCTACAATATTGTCTTAGGGTGCTTGCTGCAAGCCTCTCCATTATCGTTGTTATAGTTATTCGATACAGAATTTATACAATTATTGGTTTTGAGGCAAGAAAACTATTTAGATTTGCATTCATATACTATTTATAATATTAATTCCGATTTGGATCTATGTAAAATAACAAACGAATCTTCATCGTATTGGCAGAATTTAGTAATTAATAAAATTGGAGTAAACATATCGACTGTGGAAAGGAAAAAGGACGTAACCCAGACATTTCAAATTTTACAGGAGGCGCTAAAAACGTGTGTAGATGATTTTGTGACAAATGCAAATTATGAATTATACACAACCTTGATGTGCACGGATACTTCTAAACTGGTGTTTAATTGACATAATCTAATATTAATTAAATAAATTGTCTAGGAAAAACCTTTATTTCAGTCTTTTTTCTTGGTTTTATTTTTTTACAAGCTCATCTTTTTCAAACTTAAAAGTTAAATTTAGATACTAATTCGGCATTTGCAGTTTGCATCATTTTGATAGAACGTGTATCATGTTTGGTACATTGTGATTATCGAAAAAAATCTGTTTTGAAAAAACTGTGGGTTACGAATCTTTTCCTTTCCACAGTCGATATATATATATAACTTCTTCAACCTTTTAAAATGTTCACTGTCAAGATTTGTTCAAAAATGCTGTTCATACTGAGACTCAAACCCGTTAGGTTTGGCAAGGAAGCTCACAACGCCAACCGCTGCTTCATAGAATCCAACATACATATATACCGAGTAAAAAAGAGTTGAGTTTAGTTGATGGAATATCAGTATCAATTTTGAATCGCTTAATAGTGGTAATGACTTAAAGCGGTCTGGTTTTGGGAAAAGCTAGAATACGGATAAACTATGGATAATATTAAAAGTAACATCAAAGCTATCGAAAGCTTTGACGTAAATAAAAGCTTTAGAAATATGTAAGACCTCTATTACAGTACAAAAGATGTGTAATCGGTGCATTTAGAAAACGTTAATCTTTCGCAGGTGTAAACCTTTAAGCTGCCATCAAGAATAGCTCACGGCAATATTCTTTCGCCGAACATAATGCTTACATTAATAATGGGTGGCAGCTTTGTAAAACTGAATGAAAAATTTGTTTGTAAATAAATATAAACAAAATTTTCACTTTTAGAAGAGAAAAATACTTGCGTGATGTAAGGCTAGATAAACATTTTTTTAACCATACTAAAAACAGTTTGGCTAAGTGGAGAATAAAATTGTCTATGACGGTAGTGGAATGTTTTACCATTTCTGGTTAGCAACCATTGAAATGATATACGGTGGAACCTCTTATAACGAGTTTAATTCGTTCCAGAATCTTATTCGTTATGTGAAACAATTTTTCCCATATAAAACAATGTAAAATACAATAATGCGTTCCATGCCGGTTTTTTTTTTTATATATTTTTAACGTGTATTAATGTAAAATTACATATTTACTTATAAATTGTTAAGGAGCGTAACAACCTGGAATGCGATTTCGATTTGAAAATAACTCATCAATATCGTTGTTATCCACCTCCAGTCTCATGTTATTGGCCAATGATACAATCTCGCTAACTGTAGACTTAACAGGTATCGTTTCAAACCCCCCAAAATCACATTCGACAACGCTCCTTGGCAAAGCTTCTTCCAAGCTGAAGTGAGGGTTCTCTTGGTAACCCCTTCCCACGCCTTGTTAATTATCTTGAGTCAAGCAACGATGTGAAAGTGATCTTTCCAAAACTCTGCGTCACTCGCTATGCGAAAAGTCGCTCGTTAAGGGAGCATTTTTTTCACAATCTGTTTTGCTCTTTATGCGAATTACTCGTTATAAGAGGTGCTCGTTATGAGTAGTTCCACTGTATAAGAGAATTTAACGTGATACTGTAGAATGGTATAGAGCATAGTTTCCCAAACTATGTTCTGCGGAACCTGAATAAGTGTTCTGCGAACACCTACATAATTTGAAAAGTTATATTGCAACTTTTTCCAAAAACTAGAAAGGATGATTAATGGACTTTACGAGTTCGAGTCCTAGTACTAGCAGCATTTCTGTTCGAAGGCATGGGTGTTTGTGATGTCTTAAAATACCCTCCCATTCATTCCTATCATTTAATAACTGGGTGTAGTGAGAGCGATTAGTTAACCACTAGTCCTGTCCTGGTTTTGTCCTTCTATCCCTACTACTCTCTATGAAAAAGTGAAGTTAAGTGACTGAATAACGAGCACTTCTCGTAGAAAAACTTCTGTTGAGATTACTCTATTAAAAGGCAATATACTCCACATTGGAAGCGAAAATGAATAAAAAAAGGCTCGTATTTTTCTGGTCAGAATTTAGATTAAATGGTCATAATATATCGGTTAGAATAAATAGTCATAATTTAAATGAAATTTAAAAAAAAACATAACCAAACTTAACCTACTAATCAAAATTTTTATTAGTATTCTGACCGTATAATATTTTTATTCTGACAAAAAATTGATTTAAATTCTGACCATTTAATTTGTTTCAAAAAAAAAGTTCCATACCATCTATACTGGAGAAAAAATTATTCCGTATCATTTTGTCCATCTGGTTTCGTAATCACATGAAATTGTTAACACCCTAATTTGACCGTACCATTTTGTCCATACAGGTATGGTCACCCACCATTTGTTCCGTACGGATTTTATTTAATTTTCACTTAATTCAACTAAAGCTTCGATGGAATTGACCTCGCGATTAACAGTGACGGCTCAATTTAAAAGTGCGTCCATTGCTACCGCTGGTCACACAAATATTTACCATTAAGCCTTCATTTATCAAAGGTTTGGCACATTGTCACTGTGACAGATGACGAGCATGACGAGGAAGCTTTTATTATGCCATTCAGAGCTTTTTTATCACATTACGAATAGGGATTGCAGCACCGGTATTACTGAAAATAAATATCCCGGTATTTCATTCCGGTTGTTAAGCTTTAACATACCGTCATAAAAAATCGCGTTCCCAGCCACGATGTCATCTCAGGTTCACTTTTTATTGACAGTATTTAAACCTATGTTAGAAGCTAAAACATAGTTTAAAAAATGTATATATGATTGAAAATATATTCTAGGTCTCATTTTCACCTAAATTTTATTCATCAGATAAACATTAGTTTTACTGTTTAAACCTCAATTGATATAAGAATTTTGTAGTTTTTTTTAATTCCATCAAAAGCTTCGTTTGGAAATTTACAAAACATTTATTGAAAAAATGCCACCTATATTTTACTGTTTCTTAATGATTCTGCTAAGACAGACATGATTTTTTGCTATTCAAATGTGAAATTTTCTGCATTGCCACCTAGTGGTTAACAATTAAAACTAGTGCAGTTATATAGAAATATAAATTTGAATTAAATTTGAATCGTTCAAATGATGTACATTCACACAAATTTTGTCACTAACGACCCGGGTTTCACCTTTCGGCATCTTCATGCGTTCAAGTGCACGGTTGAACCCAAACTGACGCTTAGTAAATGAATGTATCGTGTTTATATAAGAAATAAATGTATCATTAAGTTTAAAGCCATTGCTGGCGAAAAAGATTAACCCACGAGAATGCCTACAGATTTGAACGGAGGATTTATAGATTGCAGTGCTTTTTTTGCACAAAATTTTATATCGGAAAAACCGAAAGGACATTGAATACCAGAGTATCAGAACACATGGCAGCCTTTAGATTGAAACAAAACACGTCTAATTTTGCTAATCACTTAATTTCAGAAAGACACGTGTTCAATTAGGAACAAGGGATACAAATGTTGCACCCTAATACAGACGCGTATTTTTGATGTTTAAAGTTGAATTGTCCAATAAATACATCTACTTAGCTTACCAAAGCAATCACCCTACATATTTATCATGTTGGGTTAATTTTTATCATATATTTACAATGAAATACAAAATACCGGTTTAAATACATTCGTCCATTATTACAATCCCTTATTTAAGGGTGTTATGACGGGTGACGTCAAATTACCGAATGTTTCTGAGATCGATAGCCAGGAGTCAGTAGAAAACGGTCGTATTTTTCATAACCGATTGTGAATCGTAGCTCAAATAGTAACACGTCACTGTTCGATTATGTTTGCCAGAGCTTATATTCCCCAAATGAATACCAACTTTATAAGTATTACTAAATGATATCTTCAGTAGTCTAAATCGGTGATTGCTAACCTGGGGTTTGCCACTAACTTTACTTCGGAAATACGTAAAGTTTATTCAATTTATAAAAATTTAGTGGAACCCCCAATTACACTACCCCAAATTACGCGCTGGCTTGAAATATTCGCCGCAAATCCCCCAATTGCACTGACGCATTCAATTGTAGTTGTTACGAGATGGTCGTCTGTGCGGCGTATACAGTCAAATGTTGGCCAGCGTCTGTATATTCAACACGTGCCAAGCTATACACGTATATTCGGGTGACTGTCTATGTGTTGGATTTTGACGCGCTTTGCATTTTATCACTTAGTAACTTAATATTTCGTTCATATTTTTTTTGTGCAAAACTAAGGGAATTCTTGTTTTGCATTTTTTGTGGAAAAAACCAAATCCCTAATTTTGTATGAGATTCACTCCCCCAATTACACTACCCCGAATTACACTGTCCCGACTTTAGTGTAAATGGGGGTTTAACTGTACTATAATATTGTTGAAAACTACAATAAAAATAGCTTTAGACAAATAATACCTGAGGTTCAGCTAGATGATGACACTCTCTTATTTTGATAGCTGATATTACTTGTGTCAGACTGCATAAAATACGCGACTTAAAAAATCTTATTTATTGACTGATTTTCAATTTATGTAGTAAAAAATATTTTTTTAAATAAAAATATTTGGCATTACAGCTAATGCCAATGCACCAAATATTTAAAAGCTGAAAGATTACCCGAGCTTTACTTGAGAAAAAAAAAAGAATAATTAACAGTTCTCGAGAAGAGTCTACATGCTCCACATTCGTAGCAGACATGGTAAAAATAGCAAAGCATCAATCCAGATGTTTAAATATTTCAACATTAGTTAATTAAACCAATTAAATCAATTAAGAGTAATATTTTAAAATCGGAATTATTTGTTTATTTAATCTAGAGATTTCAAATATACGATGAAAAGAAATATTCGAATATCAATCAGGTAGTACAACTTTAAAGTATTCATATAAAATATTGTATGAGTATATTTTTTTTTTTTTTTAATTTTATTTTTATTGTTATATTTAATTATATTATATTTTTAAATTATATTTATTATTGTTGACACATACTTAATTCTAAGAGATACGTGTCTTGTGTGAGGATGGCGGTCGTTAAATAAAAAAAAGAGATAGATTATACCAAGATAAATCATTTAACGTCGATCGTTTTTTTGTTAATACAGCGAATACAAAAATTCGCTTGGGTGGTCGAGTGGTCAAAGTCGTTGTCCTCGGCTACGAAGGTCACGGGTTCGAATCCCAGAACGGATAGTTTTATAAATTGATTATTGAATCGATTTATGTATTCTGTTCGAAGGCATGGATGTATGTGATATCTTGAATTCCCCCCTCCCATCCATCCTATCCTATGAACGGAGCGTACCGAGGGTGATCAGCTGACTAGTAGTTACTAGTCCTGTCCTAGCTCTATCCTTCTATTCCTACCCTATTCGGAAAAAGAGAGATTGAGCAACTGAGTAATAAGCAGTTCTCGTAGAAACACTTCTGTTTAAATAAATTTCATTAGGAGTCCATATGCTCCACATTGGGAGCGGACATGGTAAAAAAAATAATGTTAAAACCAACAAATATTAAAATGTTCGAATATTTAAAAAATGCTGATTGTTTTCGAATATTCGATTAGACACACTAACTCCACAACTTTAACTAAAATAAAATTTAAAGATTTATTAAGAAATCTTACAAAAAATAATAATGTATTCATAGAATCTGATCGATGCGATAATATTAATACTTTGTTAACCAGATGCTTTCAAAGAAAGGGCACATCCCTAGACATAACAATGTGATAATGTCAACATATCGACTGTGGAAAGGAAAAAGGACGTAACCACATATCAAATTTTACAGGAGGCGCAAAAAACGTTGTTCGATGATTTTGGGCCATATGCAAATTATGAATTATACACAACCTTAAAGTGCACGGAGACTTCTAAACTGGTGTTTATTTAACATAATCTAATATTTATTAAAGAAATCATCTAGGAAAAACCTTTATTTCAGTCTTTTTTCTCGGTTTTTATTTGTTACAAGGTCATCCTTTTCAAATTTAAAATCTTAATTTAGATACTAATTCGGCATTTGCAGCTTGCATCTTATTCATAGAATGTGTATCAAGTTTGATACATTGTGATTATCGAAAAAAAACTGTGGGTTACGTACTTTTTCCTTTCCAAAGTCGATATATTTTTAACCTTTTTCAGCCATGTGCCACAGAGAGTCACGATGCCAAGAATGGCTCAGTGTTTTTCTTTGGCATAATGTGGAACAAGGACAAAACTTAATTCCAAAGTTCCACGAATTTATGACGGACCTGCTTCAGCGGAAGCGACATGGAAACATTAATTTATGAAAACGGGTAAGCAGATTTCGGTTTTTGTGTCAAACTTCTCAATAAGGTGTGCATTGTTTTCGAGCAAATTTCTACAGTGGGAACTTTCACGTTTTTCGCACAGCTTTTTTTTGAGCGTATTAGATTTAGAACATTTAATATCCACACGCAAAGCTCTGGTTTTACATATAACGTTATCAGGTAATAAATCATATCTTGACGGAGAGATTTATTATTTTTTTTTACTTTCGACGTAAGCACGTACGGTTGAAATGGACTAAGCAATTTATATTATTTTTTTCAACGCCATCTGTTAATAATAATAAATAAACGTTTACTTATATAAGAACGTTGAATCAATAATAAATACTGCAAAATAAAAGAAACTTCTTTTAACATAAATTTTGGTCATATTTCATATACCTATCGTTCGTAAGTTTAAGGCAATCAATTTTATAAAAATAGGCCTGTATCGATTAAAAAAAATCATCAACTATTATTCATACTCGTGATACGAAAAAGAGGTATTGATTTTTATTAAAAAACAGGAGTGGGCTGGAGAGGACTTGCGCGAGCCCCTTGTTAATTTAAGAGAAAACATTCATTGATAAAATCAGTATAGAACTGCAATTTATGGTATATTATCTACCACAGTTTCAGTTTACACTAGTACATTTTTAGCCATTAAGATTGATACATTTACGGTAACTTGCATACTTTTAAATAATATAAGTGTGTTAAGTAACAATTGATTGCTTATTTAAGTATTGCATATAATTGTATAGGAGTGATAAAAAAATCACTTCTTCTCCAAAATACTTTGGTATTGAATTGCTTTGAGATTAAGTGAGTATTGGCAGCCCAACGCTGTTGAAAAGTACATTTTTTAAAGATATTTTTGTTTTAAAAATATTCACGTTGAATCCTTGGTGGAAAAGTTTCAATTTAATTTTGTATAAATAGCACTGTTTATATATTTTTATTATTAGTTGACAGTGCTCGCAATGAGCGAAACCGGTCCTGAGCTATTAAATAAAGTGGAATAAATTACAAAGGAATATTGTGTTTGTATTAAATTGTGTTATGCTTAAAAAATTCTCGAGTAAAACTAATTTCTTAACTAATGCGATATTTTTTCATGTTATAAACACTTGAAATATTTCCAATATCTCTTCTGGTGAGGGTTTGTAATAGGAAAATCATTTCCCCAATGTTGGTCGTAATACTTTTCTATCAAAGCGTGAGATGTTTGATAGAAAATCTGCAATGCGACTGCATTCGGAATGCAAGGGTATCAGATGCGCTTCTCCCGTGCATTCGTCGCCAGCTGCCAAAATATGGTAAAAGCGTTCTTCAAATCTAAATTTCAGAAAATGACACGACTTTGATTTCAGGTTGGTTGAATATTTCAGCCTTTTCACCTATTCATTTATCATACTGTTTGATGATTGTAATATCGTAACGATTAATAATAATATTTTGAAAATACTGTTTTTGAGTTGTGTTTTTTTGTACTTACAAAAAAACTTAAATATTGTTTTAAAAATTAAAAAATATAGCGTGATTCGTATAATCAATAATAATTTGCACATTGATAAAATCTTATTGAATGTTATTTTAAAAAGATTCCAGAAGGTATATTCGAGATGAGGCTCTTCATTGAACTAAGTGCGATTCTCAATAGTTTTCTCACTGAACATATTCACTCCCTGTAAAGAGAATATGGCCACCACGCGGCACCTCCATGTTTCCCTGCCTTCCGCCAATTAATTTGCCTCCTCCCATGACATGATAGCATCCCTCAGTCTCGCCGAGTACATCCTACGGATGGTACCTGACGGTCGTCCGGAATCCCACTGCTTGAAAGAAGAGGCAGGCAGGATTAAGGTTTTTTGGAGGCATTTGCAGCACGTGACCCATAGAGAGTAGTAGGGATAGAAGGACAAGGCTAGGACAGGAATAGTGATTAACTAATCGCTCTCGCTACGCCCAGCCCCGGTGGGAAGGAATATTTAGACATCTCAAACACCCATGCCTACCAACAAAAATCGATCGAAAAATACTGTTCGTACTGGGACTCGAACCCGTGAGATCCGGCACGGAAGCCAACAACGCTTACCGCTACGCCACAGAACCCGTTATATTATATATTATTAATACATAATTTTGTTAAGTTTAAATAAGACAATCAAAGCTTGTTGAGTGTTTGAATGGGAACTATTAAATGGAAAATTTTTAAATGTCAAAAAAGGTATGGTACTATAAAGAAAGGTTTTTTTGTTTAACTTACAACAAGAACTCTTCTTCATACCCATTGATTTTACCGTGTCAAATCGGCAAGCTTGCAAAGCTTAAAAAAAAAAATATTTAGTCACATTTTAAATAGTCAATACGAAAAAAGAGTTTATGTTTATTAAAATATAAATAACTTATATAAACTTAAAAACAATATTATGTTAAAGTGAATCCAAAGTTCAAAGCGTTTTTTTTTGTAAAACAGAGATAATGTTTATAATTTGTGAGATTGAACCCATTACATAACAATTACGATTGTGAAAAAAATAAACGTCTCTTTTTAAGAGTACAGTTTTTAACTTTTTCTCTAATTTTCACGAAAATTTTTATTATTCGAAAGTATTACAAGACATACGGCTTCTGTGAATCAAACAATATTTGATGTAATTGAATACTTTGGAAAACTTCCTGAAAAACTTTTTATATTATTATTTCGAAAAGTGAAAAAATATTTACTGTTTATTTTTTGTGTAAATATTGTTTCACCTTTTTTTCCTTGCGTTAACTTTTTTCATTACGTGGCCACAGAGGGTTGTTTGCAGTTTCTTTAAAAAAACATTATAAACTATATTAATACGTTTCAGTAAAACAATAATGTTTGCAAGCTTAGAATCATTTGATTTTTATTATTTATTAATGATTTTCCACATGCTATCCCCAAGGGCTATTCCATTGGTTCGTTTATGTTATGTGAACAATTTTGCTTTCACCAAAAGAAGAACCAATGAAAAATAACAATTTGGGTTTTTTTCTTTTTTCGTCACGGAGTTATCTCAATGGAAGAATTTTTGCAAGAACTGCTTTGTATACTCAGTTGTTTAACATCTCTTTTTGGAAGATAGTAGGGATAGAAAGATTAGGCTACTAAATTAGTGGTTAGCTAAAATGTTTTCGACTATGATCACATTGTCTGGATATATCAAAAAAAAAATACATCTCTATATAATATCCGATATTTTTAATACATGTTCGAAATCCCAATGTAGAGAATATGGCCTCTTAATGGAGGTATTTTAACAGAAGATTTTCTACGAAAACTGCCTGTTATTAAGTCGCTCAACCTCTCTTTTTCAAAGAGAGTAGTAGAGAATAACGAATAAGAACAGGACAGGACTAGTGGTTAACTAATCGCTCTCGCTACGCCCAGTTATTAAATGATCGGAAAGGGTGGGAGGTGATTTTTAGGCATTACAGACACCCATGCCTTCGAACAGAAAACGATAAATGAAACTCTCTATAATCAAATTCAAGCCCGTTTATTCTAAAGCCAGCGACTTGGATGAATAATAAGTGTTGTTGGCTTAGGTTATAGAGGTCACTGGATCAAATCCCAGTATGAACGGTTTTTTTAAATTGATATATGGATTCGTGTTCCTACCCATCTTAAAAACGGACATAGCGAGAGCGATTGGCTAATCACGAATCATGTTAAGTATTATTATTCTATTTTCACTCTCTTTTGAAGAAAGATAGTAAGATAGAAAGACTAAGTAACCAAGAGTTCTCATAAAATCACGTTTGTTAAGATTAACACAATATAAAAACTATATCGACTGTGGAAAATAAAAAAGACGTAACCCACAGTTTAACACCTTTTTTTGATAGTCACAATGTATTCAACTTGATACAGGTTCTATCAAAATGATGTAAGCTGCAAATGCTGAATTAGTATCTAAATTTAGCTTTTAAGTTTGAAAAAAGATGAGCTTGTGAAAATTGAAACCAAGAAAAAAGACTGAATGAAAGATTTTCCTAGAAAATTTCTTAAATTAATATTAGATTATGTCAATTAAACACTAGTTTAGAAGTCTCCATGCACTTCAAGGTTGTGTTTATTTCATAATTTTCATATGGCCGAAAATCATCAAAGCACGTTTTTTGTGCCTCCTGTAAATTTACTATGTGTGGGTTATGTTCTTATTCCTTTCCACAGTCGATATGCTCTACCTTGAATTATGTTCAATAGAATAATTTAAACAAACACTCCACCTGTATCTGACAACGAAATCATACAAACAAAAGTGTTTATATTAAAGAAAATATCTATATTTTTCATTCAATGATTTCTTATTTACATTATAAAATTATTATTTTTTTCTATCATTTCTTTTTGTTAAACTTAATAATCTGTCAAATGTTTCTGTGATATATTTGTTTATACAATTGGGGTGTATCGAAAAATACATTCTATACCAGCTCGTAAATAAGGCAAATAGAAAAAGATGAGGATTTTTTCATACACAAAGCTTAAAATTTCTTGCGGATATCGAATGAATGGTTTGGGAAAGAAAACCAATTTCATCATCCAATTCCCAATGAAAGTGTATTTTTTGACTTTTGGGATACTAAATAAATCGACAGGATTAAACATTTACTGAAAACTTATCAGATTAAATGATTTGTTGCCGAGTGATTAACGTTGTCATTTTCAGTCGCGTTGCACACAGATTCAAATCACAGTACGTAATAATTTTAATTTGAATTGTGATAAATCAAATGATTGTCATAAGGTTGTCAAACCACTTTTTTCTTGAAATGGTGAGAATAAAAAAATGATTCAATAATAAGACTAATGGTAAGGTTCATTCTTATATAGGAATAAAATTTATACATTGATTCAAAAATCAATTCACAAGATTTTAAACCATGACCACCACAATACAATACAAAACACCCGAAAAAAAATGTTTTTTTCATGTCCGCTGCTAATGCAGAGCATATAGCTTCCTTATAAAGGTATCTGAAAAGACATTTTAAGAGGACTGTTTGTTACTCAGATTATTACCCTCTCTTTTTCGAAGGTAGTAGGGAAAGAAGGATATGGCTATGACAGGACTAGTGAATAACTAATCACTCTCACTAAGCTTCTACAAAAGCGTTAACCAATTGTTAACTTAAACATCAACAATACGACAACATGGCGTTAAACTTGTTAAGTACATATAAAATATCTAAGATTATTCCACGCATTGTGCTACACACTGTGACACGTGTTTCACCTTTTTCAGAGGCATCCTCATACAGTATAAAAGCGCCTTTTCTGCCGTACTGGCTATTATTATAAAATACTTTCGATGGATTCGGCAGTAACTTTGTGAAAGTTCATTTTAATGTAAAATATTAAATAACTTTGGTTATTCTGATTAAATTTGAATCGTTCAAATTTAATATTGAAATTCCACCAAGCACCTTCAGTTGAAATCTTAAATTATTCTGATTAAAATTATTTAAATGAACTTCCACAAAGTTACCGCCGCATCCATTGAAAGTATTTTATAATAATGCAGTTTTTTATCATTGCTTCGCTATGATAAGAGGGAGAAGAATAGCATATACAAAAAGAAAACTTTTATCAAAAATATTCAAAAAAAATTTGCAGTGTGGAAACACCTCCGAATGAACCAATCGAAAATCCTCACTAATGAGTTCATCCCTTAGCCTCCAGAACTTTTTATTTTCTTTAACCCTCGTTCTTTATTTTTCAGAATAATCTCTTGTTCTATTGTGTTCTTTTCTTTTTCTCTTCAAGCCTCACTGGACACTTGGAAAATACTCCTTTCATTATTTTACAACCGGAACTAGGACGTTACTAAAAGGGGAAGAAAGAAAAAAAAAGGGGAATTAATCGAAACACCCCTTCTTGTCGAAATAATCATAGAAGTGATTCCGTTTCATATTTCTGAAGTGAATATTTAATTATTTTTCTCAGTGAATTAAAATATGCCGGCAAAAAAAAACATAAAATCATTACATTAATGTGACAATAGCAATATCTGCAAAAACCATTTTTTGAGCTGTGGATGACGTTATAGGCTATATATTATATTATAATTGAGGCATTTTATCTCTGACCCTTTTTGAGATCCCGGGATTTTAGGATTGACAATTTTTCCAATCCCGGGTTTCCGGAATTGAACATTCAACATAAAATAGTGTATAAAATGTAGGGCTGCAGAGTCGCGTGAAAAAAATATAACTCCGACTCCGACTCCAGCTTTAAAATAATTAAAGACTCCGACTTCGAGAATTTTTTTCAATAATTTCATTTTAACTTATATATATGTATACCATCAGATCTTTTTTAGTCAGCCAAGCATTAAATGTTAATACTTTTGACTATTTTGTTTAAATACACATCATTAAATATATTTTTCAAAAAAAATCGAGCCGCTCATTTTTCACGACTCCGACTCCGACTCTTACTCCACAGTCCTGGTAAAAACCATTTTATAATTTAATAAAAAGTTTCGTAATTAATTAAAATATTTTTAATGTGACAATATTTTTATCAATTTTGTAAAGATCTAGAATTAAGGAGCTTTTGATGATATAATATTGTTTTCAGAACTATGTTTTATTTATGCAAAAGACCGTTTATCATTATTGAGCCGATTTTTCACGACTCCGACTCCACAGCCCTGATAAAATGAAAATCGGGTTTTTTTAACTCTTCCAAGAGCTTAAAATCGAAAATTCCAGGAATTTACAGATTTCCAAGAATGGCAGCGTAAGAGCTTTTTTTCTTAGGTCTTCCAAAGGTTACAAAATTGGAAAAGTCAGTAAATTAACAGAATTCCCTAAATATACCAAAACGTCGTGATTTATTATTTTTCATTGTTTTTAGAGCTCGTATACTGTTACAATCCTAGGATTTCGGGATCTGGGATCACAGAATTAAAGGCCCGAGTTATAATGATACATCACATGTTGTGGTGGGATACACAAATATTATATTTTTTTAATTTGTTTAATACAATATCTTCATTTTGTTCTAGTGTAGCACAACATATATACAAAATACCTGTCAGAAATCAACAGCACTCTTCTAAGACTGAATATAAAAATGATATATTAGATTTTACAAAACACTAAAAAAAGATTTTCAGATTGCCCTACTGTTGTATTGATATTTTATTATATTTAGCATAACAGAAAAATAAAAAAAATAAATCGAAATCTACTCGAAAATAAAAAATTGACATCAAAACTACATTTAAAAAATCTAAATTTGACAGTGACCTTACGGGGAATCAAACTCAGAACCACCTGATTGATAAAACTAGTTATTAGACTACAGCGGGCGACATATCGCGACCAGAGTACTACAAGGTTCAAAACAAATTGACGAAACAAAAATAGTAATGTATACCAATAATGGTACTTGGAAGACTGCCGTATTGTTACTTCTTTTTCATCAAAAATTTTCATATAGAACCTTGTAGTACTCGGGTCGCGATATGTAGCTATACGAAAAATTAAAACAAAAGATAAAGTGCTTAAAATCGTTTTTATCATAATATTATTATACAACATTGTAAAGCACGGCTTGATTATTGTATATTTTAATTTCAATCAAAATTTAACATATCGACTTTGGAAAGGAAAAAGGATGTAACCAACAGTTTTTTCAAAACAGATTTTTTTCGATAATCACAATATATACAACTTGGAACACGTTCTATCAAAAAGACGTAAGCTGCAAATGCCAAATAAATATCAAAATTTAACTTTTAAATTTGAAAAAAGTTGGACCTGCCGAAATTGCAAACAGTAAAATAGACTTAAAAATTGTTATTCTTAAACGTTTAATTAAATTATTATTATATTATGTAAATAAACATCTGTTTACAAGTCGTCGTGCACTTTAAGTTTGTGTATATTACATAATTTGCATATGGAACAAACTCATCAAAACACGTTTTTTGCGCCTCCTGTAATATTTACTATGTGTGGGTTACGTCTTTACTTCTTTCCAAAGTCGATACAATGAAAAAATAACAATTTTAGTAACAGCTGCTTAAAATCAAATTAAAACCAGTAAGTAAAAGTGAAAGTGAGTGTCGTTTGATGATTTGTCATTTTTTAGTCTTCATATATGTTTTAAATGACGTAATGTTTTTAATCTATTTAAATAAAATTCATTTGTGTTTTAATAAATGTAGTGTTACACTAAATAATTAATTTGAATCTCATATCTGATTGACAGTTGGGAAAAGCTTAACATCTTCCTTTTTTTTATTTATTTTTAAAACAAAAAGTGTTCGATTTCAAGTCGTATAACACTCACATAAAAAGCAAATCCGGGAGACGAGTTATAAAAATTAAAAAAATAAAACAAAAGAACTGCTGGTTTCATAGAAAATATGGGCACACATTTATTATGTGTCTAGTTTTACTATCAGATATAGAATAATACGATCCGTGCGAAAGCTCGTTAAATTTTGGCTTGTAATATAATACAACCACGAGATGTCACAAGTTTTGGACTTTTACGAGACAGTTAAACAATTTTCTGAAAAAATAAAACACAGCCACCACGAGTGACATAGAATACCGTAAATGTGTTTTTTTAATACTGCTAAAAATATAAAAGCCTTCGTAGCAAAACTCGTGAAAAAACTTTATGGAAATCAATTACGGGATCGGAATTAGTTTACAGATATTAATTTTTAAATATCACTTAAAGTTTTTGTTATAAAATATATCTAAATGAAATCATTGATTATCATTATTTTTTGATATACAAACTTTATGGAGCTTCAAGTACCAGACGCACAGGTTCCAGTTCTTCATCGATAAAGATTTGAAAAATGTAAATTGCATCCTTTACGTCGTTTGCAGACGAAGGGCGCGATCACTACAGAGATAAGAAGTTCACGGAACTCATATGCATTATTTGCAATCATTCGATAGCTTCTCATACTATATCGTACATGTACACAACATGCGCATACATTACAACATTATCAGCAGACAAATTGTTTTCTATAATTAACAAGAGGCATTCGCGGCCAGTTCGTCTAAAATTGACATTTAGACGACATAGTCTAGCGAGCGTCGTCGAGCAGGCCGCTCGAGTCCAACCCGATATTCAGCAGTGTCACGTAAAGTTTTGGAGATCAGAGATAGTAGGTCTAAATGAAATCATTGACATCATATTATCATAAATACGAATATATTAGAAAAAATAATTATTTTGGTAACGTTATAGTCCGTGACGCAGTGTCAGTGGTGGCCGGTCAACGTGGCATTGGATCAATGCAGCCCTTGTATATGCAGGAGCGGTTATATTTCATTAAATAATATTAAAACTCATTTTAAATTCTTCATGTATTTATTGTCTAGTAAACACACTTCGATTTGCAAAATGTTTATTATAGACAATAAATACATGAAGAATTTAAAATGAGTGAATGGTATAAATGTTATGCTTGAATATTATTTCATGAAATATAACCAATCTTGCATATATAAGGGATGCATTGATCCAATGCAACATTGACCAACCGCCATTGCGCAGTGGTCAACGTTGTTGGCTTTCGTGAGTAATTTCACAGGTTCAAATCCCAGTACGAAAAACATTTTTTCAGTCAGTTTATTAAGATTTCTTCAAAAGGGATGGATGTTTGTAATGTCCGGAAACTCCCTTTCAAACCTTTAATAATAAGGATTGGTGAGGACGGTTACTGATATAACCACTCCTCTACCCTAGTCTCTCTCATTTTACCTCATTTTTTATTTAAAATAAATGGAGCTTTAAGTCCCAGCGCGCATCAACTTCAAAATTCTTCGAGTCTCCTTCATCACTGATGTTCTGATTATTTGGATTCGGAATTGATTGGGAATTTTTAGGTAACACGAACACTCATTGCCCTTGCAGCCAAATCTATTTTAATTTCATCTCCATAGCAAAATTTGAACATGGACGTTATAGCGTTACAGAATACACCCTTTAACTCTCGCGGCTCGGAGCTAGAAAAATACTTCTCTCCCGATGGGGGTCGTTTAGGGACCCCAGTGGTTTCCTCATTATTGGCCTTATTCTTATGAATTTCAAAAAAAAAGTCCAAGGGCTTTAAAATATCTCTCTGCATCATTCCTCATACATTTTTTTTTATAAAAAGCTGTGTTTTTTTAATACATAATCATATTTTAAGTTGCGCGCAAAAAAAGACGTCATTCCAGTACAAATATGTATTTGCAACTGACGCGTTCAGCCTAGTTATCTTACGAACGATCGCTGATAAGCGGGCGCTTATCTCGTTATCGCATCGCGTTACCGCGTATTTATATAAACTACAAAAGGTGTAAAAAACTATGATATACGAATACCTTAATTATAAACATTGTATCACCCATACTAAAATAGATACAAAGTGTTAAGCCGTATAGTGTGGTGGTGGGTACAAGTTTGAGTAGCATGGGGAATCTATGAAAAATAAAAATGTCTTTGAACAGAAATCAAATTGAAAAGGATTGAAAAAAATGCTGACTGGGATTTGAGCCCATGTGATCCGTCATGGAAGACAACGAAGTTGTTCAATTTATCACTGACCTGACATACATTATATTATATATATTATATTAAAAATCACATATATATTTATTTTGTTTTAAATTTTTTCGACAAGTATTCTCTGCCAACGAGACCATGCAAATACTTAAATGTATTATATTTGTCTACCTGAATGATTTTAGTTGGGCACCGCTGATTTAATGCATGGAAAAATCCCCAACTATCTTTTAATTTATAAAATCTTTATACATCTTCTTGTATTTTTTTTAAATAGTGTCAGAAACACTTGAATTTATGAACTGATATTTAATTGTTTTTTTTACCCTATAATCTAAAAATTTAAAGTTGAACAACCAAGACGTGTTGACAAAGAACATGGCTTGGAGCGAAAAATTTACATTCCAATTATAATCAAATACATTGCATTTAATATACTTTTATATTCAATATAGTCTCATTTAAAAACCTTTTGAAAGGTCCTTGCCAGTAAGGGGTTGAAAAGGCTCTCGAATTCCAATTTAACCGGAGTTTTTAACAGTGAATTTTTTAATCAATTATTCCACGAACAGGGTTAAAGCTCTCTAAAAAAATGAGAGCTTTCATTTGAAAGGCATGCAAGTTTTAGTACATTCGTAAGCCGGCCGAGTTTTGATTTACGGGTTTAGTGTATGCAAAATACCAGTGCTAGCTTTATTATTTTTGCAAAGTTATAGTTTATAGTGGGCTGGTTAATAATTTATTTATATGATTGAAAAATAAAGTAGTGAAATTAGTTTATCCAACTGCATTCGCCATGCAAGCGTGGCTACTTCATGCGTACATTTTCATAATATAAACCAATATCATTCATAAACAAAGCAGGTAGAGCAGTGTTCTTCAACCTTTTTATATCCGCGAACCGGTAAAATTTGGAAAAATATCAACGTCGGCGTCAACCAACATCACTCAATAAGTTCGTAGGATGGCGTATAGATCGCGCCACTATTGACAAATCCATATGAGTTTTTGAAAGTTCAAACCTTCAAATAATACGTGTCAAAATTTCATAACAATTGACGTTTATTTCACAAGTTACAGTGGTTTTAGTGACGCTACTTTTTTAATTTAAAAAACGATGGAAAAATCTAAATTAAAAGGTGATACTGAAGAATTACCTTTTAATAGAAAAAAATACAGTTCAAGCAAAGCAATGGTTTGTTATTAAGTGGTTTTCTGATTTCTGAACGCTCATTTAGTTATTTCTGAACTGAACGTTCCGGTCGCCCAAATTCGGTAGTTGTTCCAAAAACATAAAAAAGTCAACAAAATTGCTTTGACCGATCGTAAATTGAAGTTGCGTGAGATGGTGACACCTTAAAGATATCAGAAGGCAGTTCATTCACCATTTTGCATCAACATCGAGGAGATGAAGTAAAAAAAATTCAAACAAAAGTCTTCGCGGACCGGTAATAAACTCTCGCGGACCGATACCGGTCCGTGGACCATAAGTTGAAGAACACTACCTTTGAGTGTGCACAAACTTTGCGAAACTTTTCAAGTTTTTGATTAAGCTGGAAAACAATTTGCAACAATAATTTGAATTAACATTTTTACACGGTCCCTCAAGATATGTCAGGATTTCTAGACTGCGATGCTTTTGTTGCACAAAATTCTATATTGAAAAAACAGAAAGAACATTAAAAACTAGACTTTCGAAATACATGACCGCTTTTGAATTTAAAAAAGATACGTCGACTTTCGTCAATCACTTGATGTCAGAGAACAGCGTGTTCAATGCAAATAAATGGGTTAAAATGCATAAGTTGTTTTTCCAGAAAATTTTAGAAATAAATAAGGCACAGTTAATAAATAGTTTACCAATTTTGAATGAGCAGGTTAATCTGCCGAGCTCTCCACTCTTGTATCCTGTATACAAGTAAATATAATCATAAAATTTGACTAGCAAACAAGGTAAATATAGTTCTTGAAATTACTCACCATTCAAATCTGTTGGCATTCCGATGGGTTAATCCATTTCGCCAGCAATGGTCTTAAACTTAATGATATATTTATTTACTGAACGTCAGTTCAAGTTCATCCGTGCACTTGAACACCTGAAGATGCCGAAAGACTAAGCCCGGGTCGTTAATGACAAAACTTGTGTGAATTTACATTATTTTAACGATTCAAATTTAGATTTGTTTGCGTTGACACGAATATAAAAATATTTTGTTTTATTCACTTGCATATACATAATGGGTTGTTGGACAACTAATTTGACACCCCAACTACAAGACCATCTAAAATTACTACAGCCTTCGATAAATGTGCATCCGACCATTGCTTGGAATTATTTATCGCCCGAGGCTGTATTTTCTTTTTGTTTTTACTTTAAAGCTTCACGCTTCACCGTAATATTTTAACCGTTTAAACTTGCCGACTAAAAAGTGAGTTTAAAACCCACGAGGGTTAGTTTCGGTCAGTGATTTATTAGTCCCCAATCCACCACTGGCGAGCGACCGAGACACACGTATGGGCATTGTGAAATATAGATAGGGATAGCCGCTGTGAGTTTTTAAGACAGAAAATGGGGTGGAGTTCAGATATATAAATGCTTCTTCTTACCAAGGAAATAGGTACAACAATTTATCACTAAGAGAAGACGCCTTTCCCTTTGGGATTTATACTCTGCTATGAACCATTTAGTTGTAAGTTTAGACGATAGATGTCAACTGCATGTTTATAAAAATGCAATTTTCTTTTTACAAGGTATCCTTAAATCGGTTTAAAAAATATGTTAATTGAATCCGTGATAAATTTGTAGTACTCCATAAGATTTTACTACTTTTACTTGTT
The DNA here is from genome assembly GCA_031772345.1 of Himalopsyche anomala. Lineage (NCBI taxonomy): Eukaryota > Metazoa > Arthropoda > Insecta > Trichoptera > Rhyacophilidae > Himalopsyche > Himalopsyche anomala. The sequence goes on from CM062842.1 coordinate 13,260,360, forward strand.
ATTTCTAAACATAAATGTAAACTAGTTGAGAGCTATTCCGGCATGACGTTGTCGTCAAAACTATTTATCTCTATAACTCAGAATCTGACGATGGCGTAACGCAAAAATAGCTCATTAACTTATTTACATAATTTTTGTAGAACTAATGATAATATTACTGAAAAGGTGTAAATAACACCATTTTATTTCAATTTGTTTTGTATAAATTGCACTCTAAAATTAAATTTCTTACCAATTTACAATGAGCCAAACCAGGCCTGACCTTTATAAATAAAGTACTAAGGAATAAAGTGTTTTTTCTAAACATTTAAAATATTTCAATTAATTTCGAAACTTTTTATGAAATTATCAAATGGTTTTTACACATCTATACATAGTTTTAAATAAATTTTCGTTACAGAAGAGTGGAATTTTTCGCATTTTAAAACTGAAAAAATCACTATAAACCGCGATTCAGATTTTTTTTTTTCGGTATTGCAATACATATATTAAGTTTTTTTCATTTATGAATAGTGTATTTGTGTACGTATAAATGTCTAACAAACTAACATAATCAAATACTTTATATATTTATATTGTACTAGCTGTAGCATTTTTTAGTAGTCAGAAAATTTACTAGCGTAAAAAATAAATTACAAACCTATTTCATGGCCGGATGCAAAATATAACCATACCTTCCAATAATCAAATCAATGACACTGATCAAAATCTGTCAAATCAGCTCCCAGCCCTACAATTATAGCTTCAAAAAATAGAATCAGTATATTTGATTATTTAAAAAACTTCGTACCGATGCAAACTTTCAAATAAAGTTCTCTCAATATTATTACGATGCTTCAGTTCTAAGCCAGGAAATTTGAATTTTGAATATAAAAAGACGTCCATTCCAATTGGACGAACGACAAATTCAAAAATATGCGATTCAAAATAAGCCGTTAGCATTGGTCGAAAAATGTGGTGTTCAAAATAAAGCGTTATCATTGGGCGAAAAAGACAGTGTGACGAACATAGTGATTATTTTATCGGCTATTAATGTTAAGATTAATAATTAATAAAAACACAATATTCCTTTGTACTTTATTCCACTTTATTAAAAAGGTCAGGACCGGTTTCGTTCATTGCGAGCATTGTCAACTGATAATAAATATAATATTTTTGTATAAATAGCACTGTTAAAAGTACAAAGGAATATTGGGTTTTTATTAATATAATGCTTTTCCACCAAGTATTGACAGTGAACACTCTAAAAGTGGTATTAATATTGGGCGGTTTACTAATTAATTTTATGGTATTAACTCTATTGTTAATTATTGGTGGAGAGGCGTTATATTTATGATAAAATAAAATACTTTTTTTACAGGTGGGTGGTTCATGATAAAACCGTTCATTCAACGAATAACGCAAATTTATTTCCAATTAGTAAGGAAAAAGACGGTATTTTTGAAAACAAAATTCTTCAAAACTAATTGCCCTATTAGTAAAAGTTATTTTTATCAAAAATGTATTTGCTTATATTTGTGAAAATGTAAATTTTCATTATTATTAACGACTACAGTTATATAAATTTTATTCAAAGAAAGCTTAGCAGAATTCTCGTATTGAAAAGAAACTACGATAAAATAACTATGTGGTCTATTAATAAGACCGCTTACGGCTGCGTGGTCGAGTATCAACGTCGTTGAATTATAACACAAAAGTCACCGGTTCGAATCCCAGTTAAGTGTTTTTAACGATTGATTCTTCAATCGATTTATGAATTTCTGTATGTGATGTATTGAAGTCCCTCCCACTCATATTATCGTAAAAAACGGGCATAGCGAGAGATATTAGCTAACAACTAGTCCTATTTTTGTATACTACTATTTGAAAAATAGAGGTTGAGTACTTGAGTAGCAAACCATTTTCGTAGAAAAAAACTCTGTTGAAATACCTCTATTAGGATAAAAGTTCAAGCGGATTAGATAATTTCTCACGCGTGTCACTGAGTGACCCGTGGGTCCCTTGTTCGCCATTTCTGCCCTATACTATACTATAATATAGTGACATACAAAAATTTATGTAGACAAAAATATAAATGTTTATAAAATACTCATTGTTTTGGGCTTCATATAAAATCTGAATTGGTCGCAGGTTGATTATGGCTGTTCTTAACCCTACTATCTTCGAAAAAGAGATGTTAAGCAAACAAGCATTTTTCGTATTAAACTTTTTTAACTCGATGGCTAAAACAGACGAGATATCTCGTAAAATTTTACGAGATATCTCGTCTGATTTTTTACACACGCCAAAGACGAGTTATTTCGCAATAAATAGTTAAATTAATAGTTGCAAATTATAGCCGGCGTGCTAGGTAATTACTATTCATTATCTACGGCATATAAAAGACTAAAAGTAGGCTATATTAGAAGTATATATTATCCTTCGCATTGAGAGCAGACATGGTGAAAAAAAAAGTATTTAAGTGACGATTTTGATCTATTTTACAGAAAACTCTCAATAATTCTCCCTTAAGGTTTTATTGTTTAAGGGCAAAGGTTATTGGATGTAGATAGTCAACAAAAACATTGATTTTTAAATACATTATTTATGAGTTCATTTTAATTTCTAATAAAGTAAGTTATTGTTTAAAAAATATCTTTGCTTAACGTATATTTTTATATTACTTTTATACCATTCAAAAAAATAATATTGAATTTCATTCATACAAACACGAAAATTATGAATGGCCTGTAAACTATAATGAAATGAATTATTAACTTTCGTTGGTTACAAAAAAACGTTCTCACGAACACATTAAAAAGCTTCACCTACACATTTGCAGAAAAAAAAGTGACGGCTTAAATAGATTAGCGCCTCAAACAATTCGTGGAAGAAAAATTCGTCAAAACATGACATATATTTTTGCCCCGCAACTTGGAAAGCTTTGAATATAATAAATTAATGGTAAATTTTGATATAGGTTTACCGTTTGTTATTTCCTTTTTTTTGAATTTATGAAATAAGAGTGTTTTACTTGATTCTTTTTCATAACTAAACAATGGGTGAGTTCCGACGAATACTATTTTTTATGTATAAGAGGAGAGTTCTTCGGAGCTTACTCAGTTGACTTCTTGCTATTTTTTGTCTACTGATTTTAATATTAAATTGTACTATTTTTTTTCTTCATTTTTCGCCAGCAATGGCCTTAAGCTCAATGATACATTTATTTCTTAAATAAACACAAAACATTCATTTACTAAGCGTCAGTTCAAGTTCATCTGAGCATTTGCATAACGCCTGAATATGCCGAAAGGCGAAACCCGGGACGTTAGTGACAAAATTTGTGTGAATGTACATAATTTGAACGATTCAAATTTAATAATGAAATTCCACCAAGCACCTTCAGTCGAAATCTTAAATTATATAAATAAATATATTTATTAAAAATAAATACATGTTGATTGAATTCGGGGTGTTTTGTTTAATATATGGTGTCCCGAAAATACGTCAGTCGTGACGATCGCCGGAAGTAGATAATAACAGGAAGGGTGTCAGCTTTTCTGAAGAAAGCAAGCTACGAAGAAAACTACAACGTATCTGATTCGATATATGATTTCGAATAGGTGAATACTGAATCGTTTAGAAGTTTACAAATACAATAGTAATGCTTTTATTATTAGGAAGTTTATTTTATATATAATTGTCGGGTCCTATAGCGCAGCTGTTAGCGTTGCAGGCTTTCGTGCTGGATGTCACGGGTTCAAATCTCAGTACGAACAGCATTTTTTCGATCGATTTATCGATTTCTGTTCGAAGGCATGAGTGTTTGTTAAGTCTAAAAATTCCCTCACACCCATCCGATATTTCAATAATTGGTAATAATACCCTTCTATCCATACTACTCAATTTAAAAAAAAGTGAGGTTAAGCGACTGAGTAACAAACAATTCTCGTAGAAAAAATCTATTGAGAACTTCATTAGAAGACCAAATGCTCCACATTTGGAGCGGACATTGATTAAAAACTATTTAAATGCTCATTTTTGTTATTTTATCATTTCGTTTGTTTTAATATAGTCATAATCAACGTTCCCTCTAAAGGGCAGAAGGGTTAGCTGCGCGTAAATTTCAAAGGCTGCGCGGAGACTGCACGGACCGATCAAATATTAATTTAACAACTGTCATGTAGTGCGCGCAACCCGGAATGAGTGCGCGGGGGCTTCCCAACTGCTACGCGGCCGCGCACGCGCGCAGCTTAGAGGGAACGTTGGTTATAATCAATACTCCCTCTGAGGCAAGAGGTTAGCTGGGCGTAAATTTGAAAGACTGAGCGTACCGATCAAATATTAATTGAATAACTGTCATGTAGTGCGCGCAACCCGGAATGAGTTCCCGGGGGCTTTCCAACTGCTGCGCGGCCGCGCACGCGCGTAGCTTAAAGAGAACGTTGGTCATAATGTGATAAGTGAAAATACAGAGAAAAAAATTGAAAATTTAAAGTTTTATCATGTAATTTTGAAACTATCTTACATGTTACCAGTACTATCTATTATCGAAACAAAAATATGATCAACTTGTTCGAATCAAATTTATCCCCACCTTCCGTAAAACTAAAAACAAATGAACTTCCTCTACATAATGCGAGTCTATTTTGACGGGCACTAATTACTTTTCGCGTTATCGTTCTTTCTCACTCTCGCTCTGTTCGGCGCCTTATCTTCGTCTCAGTCTTGCTAGTGGGGTCAGTAAACTATTACGGGTCCTGGTATCTGATTGGGTGATGACAGTTTTGGATACACAGTAGTGGGGTGATGATAATCAGATGATAACTTTGTAAATAGTATATTTCGTTGGGTCACCTTGAAAACGTTAAACTTTTATTTAAATGGTTAGATATTTTACAAGCTGTAAAATAAGCAATATAAAAATACGATATTTTTTATCACACATTCTTTCAAAGATTAAAATAATAGAAACTATCAAATATTTTGCTGAGTATAGTGAAAGCATTATATCCAGCGGTGGGCTGTCAATACGTTAACAAGGGGCTCGCTTAATCTCAAAGCAAGTTTCGGTGTTCTGGGGAAGGCGTGATTTTTTTATCACTTATATTCAATTATATGCTATACTTAAATTAGCAATCAATTGTTACTCAATACACTTATAATATGTAACAAGATGCAATTTACCGTGAACTCATCATTGTAAATGGTTAAAAATGTACTGCTGTGTATACTGAAGCTGTCGTAGATAATATACGAGTCATAAATTGCAGTTGTATACTAATTTGATCTGAGAATATTGTTTTATTTCTAAATTAACACGGGGCTCGCCAGCCTTTGTAAAATTTGACAAGAGGCTCGCGCGAGCCCATCCGAGCCCGTCCAGCCCATCCCTGATTATATCTATTGTACCGCATTAATCTAAGCTAAGTGAAATCTTAGTTTTGCATTTTTCGAGGAAAAAACAAAATCCTTAATTTTGTGTGAGATTTATTCCCCCAATTACACTACTCCAAAATTACACGGTCCCGACTTTGTTTAAATGGAGGGTTTACTGTATCGCTGTAGAACGCTACACGCACACTTAACGTGACATACATTTTTTTGCTCGGTAAAAGTTGCCTGTCGCCTGTTGTGGCTCAGTTGGTTAGATCTTGCTCTACCGATCACGCAAGTCTGGGTCCGAGTCCCACTAAGATCACAGCGAATTTGAGAATTATTCAATTCAAAGTTGTGATCGAAGACTGGGTGTTTGTGATGTCAATTCACATCACTTCCTCTCCTCCCATCTTTTTGATCCTTAATAATAACTGGCTGTAGCAATAGCGATTAGCCAACCACTAGTCCTGTTCTAGCCTTATCTTTCTTTCCTACTACTCACTTTGAAAACAAAAGTGCGGTTGAGCGACTGAGTAACAAACAGTTCTCGTATAAAAACTTCTGTCGAGATAACTCCATTAGTAAGCCATATACTCCACATTGGGAGCGGACATTGATTAAAAAAAAAAGTTTTATTTCAAATATAATAATCACCTATTTTCATCATTTTGTGAAACCTGTTTTCAATAACCGATATTTTTAATATAGTCATAAAAAAAACGACCAGTGTGTTTGTAAGCGCCAAATGAAGGTATTTTTATCACTCAAGTATGAGTAAAAGTCAATATTAGTATTTTTTCCTCCAATTCTGAAAAAAGTTTAATGAATTTCAATAAAAAGAAAATTGCCGCAAAGTCAATATGATTAAATTTTGCAAAGGAACGATAAAAAGTTTAATACTTTTTTCGTTATCTTTCGAATTCAGGTTTATTTATTATGGAAAAAACTGTTAATTCAGTATAGCCAAAAAAATATTTTATCAGTGGCGTGCAGCTTAATGATACAAAATGTGATCACATTACATTGCTTAATATCTTTGTCTTGAGATATTTTCGTCAATATACTAGCAAAAGTCATTAATTAACAAATCGTATTGTTCTGAGTAAACATCGAATGGAAAATTTGAGCTTTTAGAGGAAGTAAGAATATATGGAAAGGGCTAGGACAGGACTGGTGGTTAACTAATCACTCTCAATACGCCCATTTCATAGGATAGGATGGGTGGGAGGGGAGAATTCAAGACATGACATACATCCATGCCTTCGAACAGAAATTCATAAATCGATTATTATTATAAATTCATAAATAATTTGTAAAACTGTCCGTAGTGGGATTCGAACCCATGATCTCCGTAACTAAAGCCAATGACGTTGACCACTTGACCACACAGACGGCGATTAGCTAACCACTAGTCCTGTTCTAGCTCTATCCTTGTATTCCTACTTTCTTTGGAAAAAGAGAGGTTGAGCAACTGAGTAACAATCAGTTCTCGTATAAACACTTCTGTTGAGATAAAAATAGTGTCGCCCACTGTGGTCTAGTTGGTTAGAGCTTGCTCTATCGATCAGGTGGGTCTGGGTTCGATTCCCGGTAAGGTCAATGTTAAATTGGATTTTTTTTTCAATTTTTATTTAAGATCTAAGACATGGGTGTTTGTGAAGTTAATTCTGCTTGAGTTAATCTCATGTGACTTTCAAAAATTCTCATCGAATATATCTCGTATGATCTTTCAACTTAAAAATATTTGACGCATTGGCGTAAGCTGTAATGTCAAATATTTTTTTTTCTAATTAAAAAAATAAATAAAAAAAAATAGATTACCCAGTTAATAAACATAATATTTTGAATATAGTGAATTTACTTAAAAGATTTTTTTATTAGTTTAAAGCAGGGATGTAGGATTCGGAGTTGGTAGTCGTAGAATCAAGTATTTTTCCGGAGTGGAGATAACAGAAAAATCTTAAGACTCCTACCCAATTCTTATAAAATAAAACTGTGGTATAAAAGTATAAGTATACTTGGTCATTTTTGAAATCTAATCTGAGTTTAATTCTCGCTTATGATGTATTAAAAGAACGTTAAATTCTCCGATTCATATAAAAGATTTTTTTTCCATGTCCGCTCCCAATGTGGAGCATATGGACTCCTAATGGAGTTTATCTCAACAGAAGTGTTTCTACGAGAACTACTTGTTAATCAGTTGCTCAATCTCTCTTTTTCCAAAGAGAGTAGGAATAGAAGGATACGCATAGGGCAGGACTAGTTGCTCTTCATACCGTTCATAGGATAGGATGGTTGGGGGGAATTCAAGACATCACATACATCCATGCCATCGAACAGAAATTCATAAATCGATTGAAAAAATCAATTTATAAAACTGTCCGTACTGGGATTCGAACTCGTGACCTCTGTAACCGAAGCCAATGACTTGACCACTCGACCATCAAAAACATTAAATTGTATTGTAAAGAGTTTCTTACTTATCATTTATGTTCAAACGGAGTTAGTCTTTTTTGATACAAGACAAACACATTTCCATATCGACGTATCTAAGTTATATTGATGACGGTATGTGTACTTCTGTTTTGAAAAATATACCTAATAAAATTGGCAAACCTGCAGATGAATCTGCCAAAAACAAAAACAATCTGGCTAGAGTGGTAAGAATTTGACCCTTTCGGTGCGGTGTGATATTATTCTATTCATCTTTCACGTCGCGTGGGCCGGGCGTAAAAAATGCCGCAACATAATATAATTGATGACACCATGAAACCGTTTGACAAGAAAAAAAATGTGTTCTTTTCACTTTATGTGATTAAAGGCATATACGACTTCCTTGGCAAAATATGACATATTTCTAGCTTTTTTACGACACGAATTTGTTAAACTTCTTTAGGTTAGCTGACATAAAGTTGACATTTTGATATCATAACATATTTAGGCTCATTAAAGGTGAAGTAAGCTAAGTGGTATTTTAGAAAAAAAATTGCGTTGTAATATTCTACACGTCTTAAAGTATCGTAAAAGTGATGTAACCTTAAGTATTATAACAAGTATTGGTAGCACTTGAGTTGGGTGAAGTTAAAAAAAATCACTACCTAGGCCCTAAAGCAGTGCTCCGTAACCGCTGAGATATAAGATCTTCTTTATTTAAAAGGATTAAAAATTAAAGTTACTTTCATACCGAAAACAGTTACGATGTAGATACTTGAAAATCACAAAGGAAGTTGGGTAACAAGTTTAAAAATGAATGAATGTTTAAAGAGTTTGAATCACAAAGTGATTCTGTAACTGTAACTGTACCTTTTTCAAAAATAATTGTGTTAAATAATTTTGTTTTGAAATCGAAAGTCAATATAAATTTACTTTACTTTTCACTTTGAAGCATTTTAATAGCAAATTTTCTACCTGACAATAACTATATATTAATAGTCGATAATGTCCGTCCGTATGATTGTCTTTCCGTATGATTGTCCTCCCGTATGATTGTACTCGATTTCCCCTCCTCTTGCCCCTCACCCTCCCCAGTTCCGCTGACGCCATTTTTTATTCATACTAAAGACATATTTTCCAATACACTGTTTATTTGACGAGACAAATCAAATCACTGAAAATTGAATTTCATACAAAAAAGCGACGCGGTGGATCGAACACAGAACTCTGGATTACCAGTCGAGTTCTCTATCAACTGAGCTAACGTCATAATTATCAAGGCGATAAAAATAGTTTATACAAATTAAACATTTGAAAATGGAACGATATTTGTGATTCAAACAGACTTCGATTGTTTGTATTCAAGATTCAAATGCACATATTCCATGTGTGTCATATATATGCTGACGGCTATTAAATATTTTACTTTTTAACAGAGTTTTAAATAACGAGTAAACGAGTCTATGGTTTGGACAAGGTAAATTTATGCTCAAATAGTAATATAAATAAAGTAAGCGAAATAGTTTGATAGATTGGGGTCAACGAGATTAAAATACGGCAAAGTGAGCCAAGTTAGGATAATGGGAAAAAGTGAACTGAACCCACCCTTGTTATTGCATAATTTCAATCATTTTTTCTCTAAAATACATTGTTTATGCTTTCGATGGATTCGTCGGTAACTTTGTGGAAGTTCATTTGAATATAAAATAAAAAATAACTTAGATTATTCCACGTATTGTGCTACAAACTGTGACACGTGTTTCGCCTCTTTCAGAGGCATCCTCAGACAGACTTACTTTTACTTACTGAAAGTAAGTCGGTCTGAGGATGCCTCTGAAATAGGCGAACCACGTGTCACAGTTTGTAGCACAATACGTGGAATAATTAAGTTATTTTGTATAACTTTTTTATGCTTATTTATTTAATAAAATTTCACATTAAATTAAAAGTTGATGACAGTTCCCACAAAAAAATATTGAAAACGTAATTGTACTTAAAAGTCAAATGGAAAAGTTTCACCATTTTTCTATTTGATTTACTTCAACTCTTAAGAACTCATATATTCCTAAAAATAAGCTCCGTTTGGCGAATTAATGAAGTTAATTTATTCTGATTAATTTGATAAATATGCATTTGATTTTAACATGACGGATTTTTTTTTTTTTATAATACGAAAAAATCCTCCAGTCGGGGCCAACGGGCTTACCGCTAGTAATTATATATTATTTTATGAAATTCAATGAACTAATAAATAAGTTTTTATCATATAGTTTGGTAAACAAGAGTTCCCAAAATTTGCGATATAATTAATAATATTATAATCAGCATTATGCAGAAGCTTTGTACTTGAAACTATTATATTTGCAAGTTCCACAGCATGCTTTGTATTTTAGGAAGGGTTGCCAAAAGAATTGCCGGATAATAAATATCCCGGTCATGCTTAGTATTATTTGCGATGTGTTCCACTATTATTATGATTTATACAAGCCTTATCAATCCCCGTCAATATAAACTATATATTGCTAACGAAAAGGATTATATATTGTTTTTATTTGGCATTTACTTGGTAGAACTCCATTTTACTAGGGTAAAAATATCAAGGTATTTCAGTTCTACAATTATTTACATGTTATATGTTGATAGCTATTTTGGCTTTCGCCATCGTCAGAACTATGCTTTTAACGTACATTTACTCAGCTATATATACTGGCTAAGAAGAGATACACAATGCATCATATTATTCACTCTAACAGGATTAGAAATCTTAAATTATATTATTAAGGTGTTCAATATGGTTAGTAAAATACTTTCTTCAATTTTTTTCTTCAAAATCTAATATAAATAATTCTAATCTAAATAAATCTGAAAAACTGGATTTTTCGTTGCAAACTAGAATACTACGTGCATTGAGAAGAACAAACATGCTTCAGTCAATAAATTACTTGATGATTGAATTGGCATGCACTTAGTAGAATTATTTTATTATAAGGTATGTGTGCAAGTAAGTACACAAAATCATTGAATATGGCTTCAGTCAATATAGACAGTTTAAAAAATTGATTTTTTGAACGATTTGTAAATTTATGTTCGAAGACATTTATGTATTTGATGTCTTTAATTCCCTCTCCCAATCATTCTATCCTTAAAACGCGGCGTAGCAATAACGATTAGCTACACTAGTTATATTATAGCCTTGTCCTTATTGTATGATAATGTCATTTTAATAATAATATAAGACAATTTATTCATCAACTAAATATAATCGGGACTTTCTTTGCAATTATTGTGCCAACCCTAATTTCAAGTGCTGAACCGGGGAACTGATTATTTTAATATAATTTTTAATCTTTAGTCTGCTTATTTACCAAAACTGTGCAAAATTGATTTTGTCTCAGATAAGGAAGGATACACTATCTAAAACAATAGAGAATACCGACTGACATTAAAAAGGATATGGGAAAGATAAATAGCAATATAAATATATTAGATGATACAAAAAACGTTATTGACCGATAACACTGTTTAGGCTAAAAAAGGATGTGTTTGATGAAAGCTCTAATAAAATTATTTCAGATAGTGTTGTCAAGTGTATGAAGTATTATTTGTGATTCACGATTGACAACTTTTTTTGGCCGTGGAGTATATGCAACTCCCTCCACCACCGCCATTGTCATACATCTATGCCCAGTGTTTGTTTCACGTTACGTCGACTTAAATCCAGAAAGCATCATCAGCAGTCAAGACAGATGTTTTAAAATCCCTCCCACCCGTTTGACCCTAAAACCGGCACTCGTTGGAAATAAAAGTTACATTACAAAATTACAAGTACGTTAGCCCCACCCTTCTTTTACTCACTCCGAGAATTGTGATTTACGACTGGATAGCAAGCGGTTCTGTAAAACAACTTTTCTTGAGATCTCTTCACAATAAGTTTACAGGCTTCTCACTGTGTTGTCATATTTTATACCGAAAAATATATCAGAAATTACGGGAAAAAGTAGCATGAAATAAAATATAAAAAATATTAATTTTAATATTTTTAATTAATTTGACGAAACATTGCAGAAAATTATTTTCAATATATCTTAAGCCCCCCTATAGCACCTCCTTTATAAAAGAAGATTCCTATAGCGTATGTGGTAGTCCCCCGTATAGCAGCCCCCCTATAGCGTTTTTTTTTTTAATTCTAAATTTTAAAGGTCAAATACGAGTTTTCATAAATATATTGTTTTATGAAGACACATTTTATCTATTAAAACCGGTTTAAAAACCTGGTTTTCAAGCAAAGTTTGCAAAATTCGAAAGTTAATTTTGTCATATTGGTTTTAAATATATGAATTAATATTTATTTTTTATAATTATTTTCATATTAAATATTGTTAAAATTTGAGTTAAGACTGACTTGGTTATGAATGCATGTAGGCAGCTTAACCCATTGAATGCCGGTATTTATTAAGACGGACGTGCACCTGGGGCCGCGATTTTCTTTGAAATAATAAAACCTAACAAATATACATTTTTTGGCAATATATTAACAGTATATTGTATAAATTACCAAATAAATACACGTTGTGTCATTTTTGCCGACACGTATAAAAAAAAACAAATGTTTCACAATACATTATTAGAAGTACTGTTAGCGACGCGTTTCGGTTATACAATAAAGCTCTTTTTAAAATCGATATTACACTGATTATAATACAAAATATATCAACTGTGGGTATAGCATTGTGATTATTAAAATTGTCGTTATGTATATGAAATGTTTGAATTATTAAAATCATTGAAATTATCCGGTATTAGTGAGTGTATGATATGAGAATTTTCTATGGTCGGCACTCCACTCACGTAATTGTAGACCGTATATATACGGTCGTGGCACACAACCGGTTAATAGTCAGTAAATGAATATTATATTTAGATTTATATTTATTAAATATTTATTCTAAGCCGGGTCCTCTTCGCAATTAGAAAATTTTCATTGCATTTTCTTTTTCTTAAAATTTTAGTATTTTTTAAGAGTCGGGATTTGTATTAGCACTTCTTTCTACCAATAACTGTGACGCATTCTAAGACTGTTTTATTGTGTACTTTTTCGCACATATAAATTATTTTATTGAGTGGTGTTTACGTAGATATATATTACATCAAAATTTCTTAAGTAATATATTTGAATTTGTCGTAAAGTATGGTTTCTCGCACCGCTCATGACGGTCGGTTGGCAGCCGTGCCAGGAATTTTGCGGATTATTTATTTTACTTTTTACTACATACATTTTATAACTCGAGAGTTTTATTCGATGTTATACCACATATTACTAGAGCAATGATCTGAGTCGAGACTGTCAATAATTCAATCCAGTGTTTTTTTTTCTGCGTGAATTCTTCGCACAAGAAAATTTTGCGCAGCGATTAGTCCTGCTTATATAAATACAACCCTTTAATATTCCAAAATATCAAACAACTTCCCATCGATCTTTCTTTTTTAAACAATGTAATTATTTTTCGTTTAATGCTATACTTATGTTAAAATATGTAAACATGTTCTTGTAGGGAAGAATTTGCGAAAAATATTCCTAATCTCAACATCAGTTTTTCTACGAAGACCGAGAAGTTATGCATAAGCCTAAATTCTCTTTTTTCAAAGAGAGAGAGAGATATAAACGATATAATTAAGACAAGAGTGGTGGTTAACCCGTAACATGCCATCCTAAAAAATCACGATCCCTGCCATGATGGCATCTCAGTTTCACTGTTTATTGACAGTATTTAAACCTAAGTTAGAAGCTAAAAAATAATTTTAAAAATGTATTCATGCTAGAATACCTAAAATGATAAATACTAATTGACAATATTAAGAGAAATATTGAATGATTTAATGGCTCAACTATTTACGATTGCATCATGGGCATGGAGGTGTTTAAAGCATCTTTATAAGTAAGCTCTTGCTATGTTTAAATATTTTGAATTAGAAGAATTGGAGGTAGGGATTATACAAAAACCGGTTTTTGAATTTCAATTTTCCTAAAATCCGGCTTAATCCGATTTTTCGAAGTTTCACAAAAAATGGATAATTTAAAATAGCAAAATAATGTTTGAAAATATTATTACTAAGTAAGGAAATTTTGTTAAAGATTTTTTTATTGACTTTTCGACAACTTAAATATTATTAATTTGTAACTATGGCTGTTTTAAATTAAAATATTTATGTTTTTAAAAACAGCTTTTAAAAATCGACAACCCTAGTTTTTGTCAAAAAATTACAAACATCTATGATTTTGAACATAAGCCCACAAATAAATATAAATAATAATAACATAATCTGTCGCTGTACTGGGGTTTTACCCCTGAGTACTGTCATTGAAACCAAAGACTCTGACCGTCAATATCAACTGCTTCCGATATTTCATTTATCATTACATATGACCCTGATTTTTTTAAAATACTATTTATTACACCAGAAAGACCTTTTTTAAGTAAGCTTATAACAGTTTTAGAAACATTTTTGATTGCATATTTTCCTAGAGTAAGCCGGGGTGAAATGAAAATGTTGTTTTTAATTAAAATTTCTGTACACTTAAAACACTGAGGTGTTTTATCCTTTCAAAGGATATTCTAATTGTACCACATAGACCGTTATCATTATAAACAAAAAACCACTATAAATTATATTTTATATAAATTAGGCTATATCTAAAAGCAAAAAATATATTCACGTTTAAATTAAGTATGAAAAAGAAAATTTCAAAGGTAGGTTAACGTTAAAATCTGGTTTTTATAGTGACATCTATTTAGGAAAATATTTATAAATAAATGTTTAATCAAGTAATTTTTAAATTTTTATTATTCATGTCCGCTTCCAATATGGAGCATATGGTCTCCTAATGGAGGTATCTCAACAGAAGATTTTTTCTATACGAGAACTGTTTGTTACTCAGTCGCTCAACTTTACTTTTGTTTTCAAAGTGAGTAGTAGGGAAAGAAAAATAAGGCTAGAACAAGACTAGTGGTTGGCTTATCGCTATTGCTACACCCAGTTATTACAGGATCAGAAGGATGGGAGGAGAGGAAATAATGTGAATTGACATCACATACACCCAGTATTCGATCACAGTTTTGAATTGAATAATTCTCAAATTCGCTGTGATCTTACCGAGAATCAAACCCCGACCTGGGTGATCGGTAGAGCAAGCTCTAACCAACTGGGCCG
The DNA here is from genome assembly GCA_031772345.1 of Himalopsyche anomala. Classification (NCBI taxonomy): domain Eukaryota; kingdom Metazoa; phylum Arthropoda; class Insecta; order Trichoptera; family Rhyacophilidae; genus Himalopsyche; species Himalopsyche anomala. Next base: position 13,275,360 of record CM062842.1, read on the forward strand.
CAGCAAGTGACAGATTTATAAGCGTACAGTAACTCATGATGGTTGTAATGATTTTTTTATTTGCTCTTTTCGTTTTCATTGTGTTGGTAAACCTTAAAATAACGAATATAACGAAATAATAAAATATATTTTATATTTAAAAAAACCGTCCAATTCCGACATCGTTGAAGTTTGATAGATTGTGAACACAGTCACAATTAAAACATCATTGAAGGGTCTACCAACCTAAAATGTATACAAAGCAGTCACCGTGAAGGTATTGAGTACTGGTGACCGGATGGCGGGCTCTATTAGTGTCTGGACGGTTATAAATTTGAAAATAGAACCGAAGCCAGGGTTGCCGTTTACGAACGCACAGATCGGGACATTAAAGAAGAATTTTAGAGAAAATACACATTTTTATTAAATTATAATATACATAATATGTATATTAGTACATAGCTATAGAAACATATACATAAGAAAATATAATATGGACTTGGCTTGGACATATGCTGCGGATGCCACAAGAAAGTCTGAATTCCGCTTGTCTCTTCTACCAACCGGATGGATTCCGCAGTCGTGGAAGGCCACTGATGACCATCACTGTTGATATATCTCCATTAGGCGGCCATATGCTACACACATTAGAAACGGACGTGGATTAAAAAAAAACGATTTTCAAAAACTTTTGCAATTTTTGCTCGGTACAATTTTGTTTAGAAAAGTTGGTACGATACGTTTAGCGAGCCTGTTTAACTATGTATGTATATATATGTATGTACAATTTTAAGCCGCCTGTGTGGTCGAGTGATCAACGTCGTTGGCTTCGGTTGCGGAGGTTCCGGGTTCAAATCCCGGTACGGACAGTTTTATAAATTGATTTTTCAATCAATGAAGGCATGGATGTGTGTGATGTCTTGAATTCCCCCTTCTCACCCATCCTATTCTATAAACGGGGCGTATCGAGAGTGATTAGCTAACCAATAGTCCTGTCTTAGCCCTATCCTTCTATTCCTACTCTCTTTAGTAAAAGAGAGGTTGAGTAACTGAGTAACAAGCAGTTCTCGTAGAAACACATCTGTTGAGATAAACTCCATTAGGAGTCCATATGCTCCACATTGGGAGCAGACATGGTTTAAAAAAAATGTACAATTTTCAGAGGTAATAAATACGGTACTAGTATTTATCTGAAATAGAGACGCTTGGCAGCCCTAACCGCAGCTTACCTCAACGAAAGTAACGTATTTTTTAAATGTATTCTTTACCTTTTAAGATTTCGACTGAAGGTGCTTGGTGGAATTTCAATATTAAATTTGAATCGTTCAAACTATGTACATTCTCACAGATTTTGTCACTAATGACCCGGGTTTCGCCTTTCGGCATCTTCAGGCGTTCAAGTGCAAGGATGAACCTCAGTTCAAGTTCATCCGTGCACTTGAACGCCTGAAGATGCCGAAAGACGAAACCCGGGTCGTTAGTGACAAAATCTGTGAGAATGTACATAGTTTGAACGATTCAAATTTAATATTCTTTACGGATATTAAAGAATAAGTTTTACACATAATATGCTTCTTCCATGTGGTTGCATTCTTGTCATTATCAAAATTAAAAACGTAACTAAAATCACACTTCTAACAATTCCTATTAAAAGTATAAGACTTTTATTAACTGAACACTCACAATTAGTATTCGTAATGGGTTTTCCTTAAATGTTTTCTCCCTTCAAAGCCTTCAGCCGGAAGAATCTTTAGTAATATATAACATAGCTAAGATGAATGCCGGAAGGAGAAATAAAGACTAACACTGTACTTACTTACCCTGAAAATAAAAATAACCAAGAAACAGAGAGATAGATTTTTCAAGTAACGTATAGTTTCATTTTGAAAAAAAAAACATCTCTCTTTATTCAAGGAATGTTATTTTGTAAAAACCGCACTCCGATTCCGAATTTACACATGCTCCAACTATGACATCGATACTTTTTCTGTTTAGTGATGTAAAAAATCATATTTGCTGATTGGGTCCATAAGAGGTAACAGTGGTGGTTCTAGGTACTGGGATAGGTGGGCTAAGCCCGACCTGCATTTTTCAAAACTCAAAACTCAAAACTCAAAACTTTAGATGGCTAAATAAAAATGAACAGCAATTCGGCCGCTGAACAAAATAAATGCATTTCTAAACGTAACTAACCTTTCCCACATTAATATAATATCTTTGTTTTGATTTTCCTCTGTCAATATAAGACAATGCTATGTCTACCTACAATAATATTCTCGATTGTGTTTTGTATTAAAATTTTAAGTCAAGCCGGCATTAAAAAAAATAGTAACCCCATAAATACTTCATAGAGAACAGGCAACGTGACGTCAGTCTGGCAACACCTACGTATTAACGAAAGTTCTTTCTTTAAACTTGGGCGCAATCAAGCATGATTAGATTTTTTTGTATTTGTATTTACGGAAACTTCATCTAAACTCACACGATTGTGATTCAAAGTATCAAGCTACTGTCATATGTTATGGGCTAAATCTAATCAGCCCATGGCCCATACATTCAAACACAAATACCAATATCGTTGTATTGTATGAAAGTGACAGATATTGTCTCTCAGTGACGGCCATAGATTAATATGTGACAGCTCTGTATCGCTTTATGTACTGGTTAGTTCACTTTAAAAGATATGAATTTAAGGGCCCAGTATTATTATTCTATTATTTATTACTTACATTAGCATTGATTTTATAATAAAATTATTTATTCTTTGCAGTAGTGTCGTAATGTTTATTAATTTGCTTGTAGATTAATGTATAAGGTGAAGTGGAAACATACACAATTTTGTAAATATTATACAACGCTAAATTTTCCTCTAGCCCACCCAAGATTTTAGTTCAGGAACCGCCACTGAAGGGTAAAGTAAGCCAAATGATATTTTAGACAAAAATATGTTAAGTGCGTTGTAATATTCTACAAATCTTAAAATATTGTTAAAGTGAAGTAACGTCAGTTAATATACATTTCAATAGTGTTATCTCCGTAAAATAAACATATGGACTTGGTTTAACCATTTTAATAGTTGGCTCACTGCACCTCTAATATACCCAGTAATGATTCATTTCATTCCTAACCTCATTTCATTCCTAACCTTTTTATTTTAAATCTGGTATTATTTTTAATAATAAATTGGTATAAACCTGGTATTGGACGACGATGGACCTGGCTTGGACATGTGCTGGGAATGCCACAAGAAAGCCTTAATTCTGCTTGTCTCTTCTACCAACCGGATAGATTTCGCAGTCGTGGAAGACCACTCACTGATGACCATCTATAGGATGTACTTGGCGGAGCTACGGGACGCTGGAATGACATGGGAGGAAGCAAGAAGACTAGCAGGGGACAGAGAATCTTGGAGGAATCATGTGGTGGCCATATGCTCCGACTAAAGAGCGGATATGGACAAAAAATGAACTTTAATATGCTACAAATATTCTTATTAGAAATAGTTAAATTATTAATTAATTATTTGTATAGTATATTGTTTTATAAATTCATTTCTTTTACTTAATTTTTTATAAATAACCTTGAAACATTTTATATTTCTTTACATGACAATGCTTCGATAAGCGAAAAAGGTTCTGATATGAAATAAATAATTTGGAATAAGTGTTAAATATAACACATTTCTTCTAAAAATTGTCAGTGAACAAATTTAAAAATTTATAATAAACAATATTTTTAAAACGAAAGCTTTTTGGAAAGGTAACAACAATAATATCGTCGATATACTGCAAAAAAAACGAAGTAAAAAATTAGGTGTTATAAGTTTTATGAATGCAAATCAAAAGATTTGAACACGCTCTGTCGTATAAAAAAATAAGCTCACTTAAATTAAATTAATTATTTATTATGACATTAAAAAAGTAAAAAAAAATAAGTCAATTTCGTTTGTAGTTATTTCCGGCAGATACCAATAAATATAAATAACAACGCTGTTTAACTGTACAGATTTTTTTATTTCTACACCTACCCAAAAACGATTAAGTGACTTAACCACTTTGAATTGTAATCATATTATTTATTCATTTGTCTCATTGTCAACGGCCACTCTAAATTTCAGTTCATTTGGTGATATTCGAAAATTTCGTTAATCTCAAAACTAGGTATTTTGAATCAACGTTTTTTGGCAGTATACCGACGATATTTATGTTAAACATTTTTGTTGCATTAGTCTCAGTTACACTTATGTCTAATTTACTATAGTTTAAGCCATTTAATAGTTACTAATATATAATTCCTATAGTTATAATTGTGTTAATGTATATCAAAATCTACAGAATCAATTCAAACATAAACTTTTGATTTGCAACGACAAACTTTGTTTTAATTTGAAACCATTTATGGCTTTGACGATAAAAGCTTCTTTATAAATATGCTTTCTCATAACTCAACAATTTGAAAGACATTTTCAGCTGCCCTAGATTGTGTAAAATATTTTAAAACCATTTCCGTATACCAACGTAAAGAATGTTGACTATTATAAGAGTGTTTCAGCAGACGATATTAGACAATAACTTGTTGTTAGGCAGTATCTAAATTTCAATTTTCAAAGAAGTAGAACTGGTAGAAAATATAATAACTAGTTTCACTCCGGCGAAAGAGATAACTTACGAACCCTCATGTACTCACCACTGCTTTCCCATTCATTAATTTAATACGGCAGTATGCAGTGGCGTACAAACGATATGCGTAGATACAGTTTTTTTACTTGACTGGAAGTCTCTTAGAAGCAACTGCCTAAAACTTGGTAGCGTGTTTTAAAGTGTACAGAAAATTATTCCCTCAAAATAATTGAATTGAGGTTTGTCTACGTTGCTGTCTATATGACGCCACGAATTTCTTAAAAGCCTTTTATTTGCCATATAAGCCACCGAGCCAGTGTGGCTAATTCATCTCCTCTTTCATTAAACGTCACTTCTATGGATTTTTTTCAGCATTCTGTTTTATAGAACTCCGTTACAAAGAGCAAAAAATGAGAAGCAAGTATGGCGCTTTCTGACATAGGAGTCTCACCGTATTTGCCGGACTTATAAAGCAGCGTTCGTTACTAGGCCCCTGACAGTAACCTCGTGATGGTGCCGCTCCATGGAATCCAGGACATGAGGTTAGGACAACAGGATTTTTTTACTTTATTGGTAAACCTTGCAATCTTCTGTCTGGTGATGCTTCTTAAAAAAGTGGAACATGAGTCACAATTAGGGTTGCCAACTTTATCTGTGACGTTTCGGGATAATTTTTATTATTATCAGTCACCCATTACCAAGTTTTTTAAGGAAAGTAGAAAAAAATATATACGGTTTTTTTATATTTTTTATTTAACTATTATATATAGTTAATTAATAGAAGTTACACATAATAATAATAATAACAATTATAAAATTAAATCTTATATTCAAGTTATTTCTGGCCTTCGTTCACACACTCTCCATATGACTTAGCCTTTTAGTTGCCTTAGATAATTAATAGTAATTATCTAGCACGCCTGCTATAATTTGAAACTATTAATTTAATTAGTTATTGACGAGATAACTCGCCTCTGGCGCGTTGAGCCTGAATTTTTTTACGAGATATCTCGTCTGTGGCAGCCATCGAGTAAATACTTTTTCTGAATAAGCATTACTCGCAGGGATAGACAAAATAAAAACCAATTTTTAATGGTTTTTTTTAAAAAGTTTGCCCATATTTTATCATCGTTTTTCTCTTTGTTCAGAGTAAGGAAAGCAATTGAAGATATGTATATAAAGTTTTCTTTAAATTTCCGTGACAATTAAGCATTCATTCGGGAAACGGGACAACGATTCAAATTTAAAAAAAGTCCGGGACAGTTGGCAACCCTAGTAACAATTCTTAACACAACAAGTGGAGTAACAAAGTTCATTTTATAATAATAATAAACTTCCACAAAATTACCGCAGAATTCATAGACAAAACAGTTGTCTTTGAACCTCATTAAAATTGAAGATCAATAAAACATCAATGTGATATAAAATCATGCGAGCTGGGTTGAAAAAAATCATATAGACAAGTACCGGTTGACCTCAAACAAAAACAATATTGATATGATAATCGCAATGGCGAGATGTCAGATCGTTTTGTATGGCTATTACTTAAGTAGCAAACCGGTAATTCATAAATTAATGCATTGTACTTTTTGGTATGCTTGTTTTTTTATTCAATTGAAAAACGCACGTAATTAATTATATTATTGTCTAAAATAAATTAATATGATGCTATAAAAAATCATTATCCGTAAATGAATTGATTTTTTTTTCAACTTTAAATTTAGCATTGAAATAAATTAATGAAAAACTCGTATTGTTAGTATTTTGCATTTTTTAGTTCGAGCGTTAAGGGCACTTGACTGTTAATTCTATTCGGTTGTTATTAATTTATATTAACACTTTAATTATTTATGATTTTATAATCAAAAGAATTATTTATACAGTATTCAAATCACAGGTAAATAAATTAACGTCATTATATTTTAACTAACGGAATATGGTATTTTGACGTATTCAGTACTATTCAAATTGAATAAATATTTTTTTCACGTCTATTGTTAATTAGGTCATTGAATTTACATAAAAATGATAATAATTGATATTTTTCATTATTTAAAAAACTGTCTGTTATCCTAAAAATAATATACTTATCTCAATACATATGTACATATTCTACTACTTTTATTAAAAAATGATTGATTTTATAAATTCATTATATATAGTCCATATCGTCGTAAATTTTCTACAAACACATATCTTAAGTCGTTTATTTTGATTGCTTTGTTAACAGGTTCGTAGGAATACTACTTTTGTTTTAATTCTCTCCCACCCATCCGATCTTAAAAACTGGTTTGTCGAGAGCGTTTAGCTCACCACTAGTTTTATTATAAAAAAAAATAATTATATTAAATAATTTGGTCTTTGTGTACAAAAAAACATTCTTTAACTCTCACTTAAAAAATCTATGAGAATATGATGATTTTTTGTTTTGTAAATATTATGCTTAAAAGCATTGTAAATAAATTATTATGTTAATTAAGCTAAGTGATTTGTTGTGTAGACTTTCATTAATTTATACACCACGAACTGTTTTGTCATAAACAGAGCTGCCGTTAAAATAATTATAAAATAAATACATTAAAGATGTACCAGTAAAGTATAAACTAGGGCATCAAATCTCGTGATCTGGGATCCGAAATCCATGAATTCCTATCAATATTCGCAATCTGGTAATCCTGGGGTTGTCTTATTACCGATTCCGGTATTTTAAAATTTACTGTAAAGTGTAAAAAGTATAATTATAAATTTAAATACTTGTTCATTTACTATTATATTTAATAATAAATAGTTCTCGATCCTGTAGTAAGTTTGTTTTCGTAAATATTCTTGTTTAATACCTACATAATAAATGAATGAATTGTCTTTCATATTTTGTAACAGTCGTAAACAGAAGAGATAATTTTACTGCAATTATTTTTTTAGGATAGGATCAATGGCATCTTGCAAGTAGAGCCTTTGTTATTATGTTGAAAATTGTTTTTTATTGTAAAATAATTAAAACTCTCGTTAATGAAGCTTACATGTATAAAATGTACTCTTCTGATTAATATTTGTATATGTATATTTATGTACTTGTTCCTATCTTCGCAAATGATTGTTTGATTCTTGATCAATTAAAAAAAATCACTTCAAAGCTTAAAAAAATATATCCGATTGTTGCCAATTGGATGTGTTTGTGATGTCTTTTCTTTTCGAATTGTTTTCAAGCAACTTTGATTTAAAAATAAAAAATAAATAAAGTCACCTTTAGCTGTTATGCAAGATATATTTTTTAATAAAATAATTAAAGGTAAATATTCAATCAATGGTTACCGGAATCCCGGAAAGGGTCCAAAATTGAATGCTATAGCATAAACACAGCGTAGAATAAAACAAACGCCAAAATATCATATTTTTATTCAATTTATTATTCAATCATAATTTAAAAAGTAACAACGAAAACTCACCTGTGATTGATTATTCATACTTCCACCAGAGTTTGCATATTTTTTGAAATAACAATTCAACACACATTATTGGTTCACAAAACATAAAAATCACTTTTTGTAAATAAACATCACATATTTTAGACACTCACATTTTTAAGAATGTTTCAAACAATCATTTTATTTAAAATATTGTATTTTCTATACTGGGATTAAAATATTTTTGAATCTGAAATTTTAAAAGTTATAAATTGAAAAATGGACTCTTAAGAAAGATTTTATTTCGACATTATGTTGTTTAGCAAGAACTAGTAGTTATTATTTGGCTCTCCGCTTACTCCATATTACATTTGTATAAAGCAATATAAGAATCACAACCCAAACCCATGAATCGATTGAGAATTGTTATTTTTAAGGTATACGTTCTGCAATTTAAAGCCGTCGACACAATAGTCGAATAAGAGGAACACTAAAAAACTATTTAATCAATTGCATTCAAATTAATTTTGTACGCTACAGCAAATCATTTTAATTTAAAATTAAATCAAGTGCATCAGATTTTAAAAAAAAGTAACAAAAAAATAAAATTTGATATTTTTGTTATTCTACCAATTGTGTTGCAAATTGTGACACGTGTTTAACCTCTTTAAGAAGCATCATCAGATTAACTATCGTACAGTTATTTATATTTTAGTTAACATTGACTGTAATTACAAAATACACTTTTTTTACTGGACGCAGGAAAAAGATTATAACAGAACAATAATTAAATATAAACCTTAGTTTAATATTTTGACTAAAGATGCTTGGTACAATTAAAAGATAAAATTTTTACTAAATTCAGTTAAATCAGTTAAAGTTTACACGTGCACTTAAAATACTGAATATACTGAAAGGAGAAACCTGGGTCTGGGATAATACTCTACGAATCGATGACTTGATTCATTTATAAATGTGATAAAGTAAGTAATAGTGAACCTTTTTTTATATTACAAATGAATTTTTACACATTTTTCGCCTAATCCATTGAAAATTTTGTTGTTTTTTAATAAAAAAATATGCAAATATAATAAATATATGTCGATAAACGTCTGTGGTAGAGTCCCGGTCTTGATTTTACTTGTATTTGTTTAACAAAGTCTGTATTTAAAAACGTCTTTGAAAACATAAAGTAAACATACGTTCTATAAGCGCAAAATATCAACAAAGGGAAATGGAATCTACTGATGGAAAATTAGCTCTGATCAGGAAAGCTTACAAATTTGAATAGTAAACATTAAATATTGCGTATATTCACTGTGATCAAGATTCCGAGGTTCTTCTGCACAAAATTCTTCCGAAAACGAAATCTCTTTTCGTACATAGAAAATTCCGTACATAGAAAATTCCGGACAACATTTTCCGTATTTTTTTTTATTTTCAACATTCGAGATTTGAAATCGAAGCTATACATATTATTGAAGTATATGGAAAATGGATTTATAAATAAAAAAAAAAATACCACGTCCGCTCACAATGTGGAGCAGATAAACTCCTAATGGAGCTTATCTCAACAGAAGTGTTTCTACGAGAACTGCTTGTTACTCAGTTGCTCAACCCCTCTTTTTCCAAAGATAGTAGGAATATAATTATAGGGCTAGGACAGGACTAGTAGTTAGCTAATCGCTCTCGATACGCCCCGTTCATAGAATAGGATGGGTGAGAGGGTGGAATTCAATACACCACATACATCCATGCCTTCGAACAGAAATTCATAAATCGATTGAAAAATCAATTTATAAAATTGTACGCACTGGGATTCGAACCCGTGACCTCTATAGCCGAAGCCAACGTCGTTGACCACTCGACCACACAGGCGGCAAAATATTATGATTTATAAAATGAAACGATTTGATGTACACGTAAATTTTGTGAAATATTTATAGCCGACAAATCTTATCTTGAAAAGTTTCCGTTAGAAATAGTTAACATTAATAAGATTCCTATTTAAGTAAAAAGTGCAAGAATGTTAAGAATAAAAAAAAGTTTATTGTTGCATATCCCACCTCCACCCGTTATGTGTTTACTCCAACCGCCTTCCACGACACAATGCGATAAAAAAAAAAACGAATTTACTCCCCATATAATTGGCCCGATACGGAGATGCACGGGACTTATCTTTTAACTATGCACTGTGGGGCTTAAAAAAATAAAAATACACCGAAAAAAAAGAATGTGACCTGCTCAGGATAAGAGAAAGAAACTTCATTCAAAGATTCATGTAAAACAGTTGGAAATTATTCTTGAACCTAAATCAACCGCAGTGCCAGACAAACAAACAAACATAATTTAATGCAATTAAGTAACAAAAGATAAATAGTAATGTTCTAACGATCAAATATTGGAACCTTAGGACCTTTGTAGTCTAGTGAGACGGTATGTCTGGGTTCCTGGCAAGGTCGATATAAAATATTTTTTGAATCAAACACTTTAAGTCTTAGGCAGTCTTAGAGTGTTGTAATTGTCTTTTCTCCTCGAGTTGATCACATTTCATTTTAAATTTAAAAATATCTGATGTCATGTCAACCGATAGTTGTTAAAATCTAACATTATCGAAAAAAATGATTAAGAAAGAATTATACCATCTAAACGGTTGTAGAATTTTAGTTATTCTTTGGCAAGCTGCATACGATCAATGATTGTTTTCAATACATTTATAATACACTTTGATTTTAAGTAACAAATAACATGGAGAAGTGTTTTAAAAAAAATGGTATTTCTAATGTTTTATTTATAGAAAATGAACACCTTTTTTTTCACGTATACTTTAACAAACTGTATTACAAAATTGTTGTAGAAATTGAATTTTTTTTTTTTAGAAATTGGCATACTGTTATTTTATTATTTTTTCATAAGTGAAATTGCGTTATGCAAATTTATTATTTGTTACATAAACAAAACAAAAACTTTTTGAAGCTTTACAATTCAATCACCTGTTTATGATATAAAAATAATGCTTGAATTAATAGAATATTTTTTTTTATTTAAATTCACGCTATTTTTGACTACTTCTTGCGTAAATATTAAGATTCGGTTTTTTATAACGGTTCCTTGAGCTATTCGCAAATGTAATATAAAAAGTTTATGTTATTTTTTATGATAGCGAATAACCTAACACATATGTGGGTTTTTTTAAGTTCAATTAAAAAAAGCATAAATTCTAAATTTGAAAACGTTATTCATACAGTTGAATAAATATATATTAATGGTTTTATAGTTTTATTTTAAAAAGTCACAATTTTTATTGTTAAGTAAAAACGATGAAAGAAAACACCTGATTTATATAAATGCCGTCAGTAAAATTTGTTAACTGATTTTATAATAATTATAAAAAGTTGAATTTATTTTTTGTAGTATTTAAATGATTGTGTTTAACTTAAATTCAAGTATGCTGATGATATAAAATTGTAGCCATAAAAATGTTTATGTAATAAATTACGTGTTCAAATTTTGAATGATATCTTACTTTTGTTACCAACATAAAAAGTTTTCATACTTTTCATCTACTCTCTGTTACCTTCTATATGGCAATTCACATCACATTTAATTACCTACAAAACTGATTCACTTTCAAATATAGAACAAGTGAAAAAGTATCCCGATGTTCATTTATTTTCGAATTCGGAAGCGCGCCAAATCCGATACATTCATAGACAACAAAAACAAAAAAAAGTGACAGCAGGCGTCGATGTTTGAAAATGGAACGCGATCGACGACACGCCGCGACCGACTGGCATCTTCGCGCGGGAAAATAGGATGCGAGACTCGCAGAGCGGGGCGGCGCTATTCGGGAAAGCGGCGGGTGCGACAGAGACGACACGTGACGCCATTCAAGAAACCAAGGTGGCGGTATACAGCTGCAATATGCACCGCTCTATGTGCATTCAGTGGATCGAGATAGGTTGACGAGAGGCATATTCTAATAAAAGTGTGCGTTAGAAATAAAACAGGAATCTTTTGAAATTATTGCTTTACGTCACAATGTTTAATCATCTCACTCGTTTAATAGTATGTACACGTCGTGTTTCAATTTTTCGTTATTGTCTGAAGAATCAATTTAAAAAAAAGTTTATATTATAAAATTAAATATTATTTAAATCATATATTTTTTACTGTACTGCGTAATGGCATCCGATTTACTGAAATATGTAACAATTCAACAATAATCTTTCAACTGAAGGTCCGTAATGGAATCTAGAAATCGAATTTTAATATATTCATATCGCTTTTTAAAGCTATTAATTTTGATTTTATATATGATTGGCTTAAAATCAAAGCTCATGAAATACATATTTAGTTATTTTCGTGCCACACCGAGTTGCTTTGATTTCTTTCACGTAAGACATACAGTAAGATATTAAATATAATCCTACTGTTTTGTACTGAAGTAAAATTTTTATGTAGTATTAAACAAAAATAAGCCTTTGCTGTTGTCAAATACTTAGGATTGTATAAAACAAAATAAATTTTCAGGAAACACATAAATGTACTTTATTCTACCGTTATTTCTATCAATATAATGAGGAGTAAGCATTCAATAAGTGATTTTCAACAAATTTTGAAAAATGCAGTTTAATAAGAATTCCGCTAGTCCATAATAGAACATATCAATAAAAATCACAATTGATCCACATTGAAATCAAACAAAGTCTTTGATTAGTTTATTGATTAGCCTTAGCAATAGTACTATGTATTTTAAATACACGTTACTATTTATCTGTGACTAGGTTTGTTAATTTTATTATTTTATTATAAACTGTATTAATTTATTGATCTTACAGTATTTAGTTTCTGATATAGTACACAAAAAAATTTATACTTGCTCAACCATAATTTTCAGATACTTAAATCGGTTTGAAGAGAACTCGTCGTTAGCTTATTGCTGTTTATATCTCCATTTTCTAGTAGTTCATATGATATAATAAAAGACATGAAACATCGTAAAAATCCACGTCTTTGGTATTAATCCAATGCAATTAAAACAATACCATCTCTAGTTAGTATTTTTTTTAGATAATAGTAATTTAAATCAGGGCTGTGGAGTCGGAGTCGTGAAAAATGAGTGGCTCTATTTTTTTTTGAAAAATATATTTAATGATGTGTATTTAAACAAAATAGTCAAAAGTGTTAACATTTCATGCTTGAATGACTAAAGATGATCTGATGGTATACATATATATAAGTTAAAATTAAATTATTGAAAAATTTCCTCGGAGTCAGAGTCGTCTTTTTTTCCCGCGACTCCACAGCCCTGATTTAAATAGTTAAAAAAAACAAAAAATATTTTTCTAACGGCAAAGATAAATTTAATGAAGTATAACAATACGTCAGAATTTACTTTCAATTATTAGATTCAATTAAGACGCCATTTTATGCAATTTTTTAACATTTTATTCTGACATAAAGCCATCAATCCTTATTGCGTTATTGCATGCAACATTCACAAGTAAAAAAGCCTAGTGTAAGCGATAGTGAACTTTGCCTAAAGCATGGAGATAATAGCAACAGGAAAATAAGCCTTTAAGCTTTTAAACGCGATTGATTTCTGATGAGTACTTTTTTATACATCAGAGTATAAAATGGGCCCTCTATAGGTAAAATAAGCCAAGTGTTTTTTATAGAAAAAAGGGTGAAGGAGAGTGACTGGTAACACTATACCTGCACACATGATTGTTTTGTTGATTTGTTAACAATACGTAGTAAATTGACAAGTAAAATGGTTCATTTGCTCTCTCGTTCATAACTGCTTAAAATAGAAAATGTTGTAATTTATACATTGTATTAGTGCGTAAATAAATAATTAAATCCACGCTCTAAGACAGGGTTTCCCAAACTATGCTCCGCAGAACACTAGTGTTCCACAGAACCTGAATTGGTGTTTCGCGAACACCCACTTAACTAAAAAAAACACTATTTTTCAATATTAAACCTGTAATTATGATTCCTTGGTTTGAAATCAATTCAGCGCAAGTGGTTATGAAAATCTGATTTTATCAGTGATTCTGATATGAATATCATTTTTTTTTCTTGGCGAGTTTGCTAGAAAAATCTCCTAATGAACAAATATTATTATTGTTTTACTTCCGATTAAAAATAATTAGTGTTTTTTGAACATATTTTTTTTTGTATTTATACTATTATGAACTAGTCGAGTGTTCCGTAAAAAAAATCAGATTTGTGAAGTGTTCCATTGCAGAAAAAGTTTGGGAAACCCTGCTCTAAGACAACGCGAATACAGAATGAGTCTTCTTTCAATATATGTCTCTTCTCTCTTTAAGGATAGCTACCTCACCTTGTTTGTCACTGATGACTATCCAAAGAATATACTAGTTGGACCTACAGGACTCTTTCGTGATTTTAAAGGATGCAAATATACTGGCGGGGGACAGATAGTCTCAAAGGCACCGCTTGGAGGCCATATATACCGGGAAAAAATAAAGTTCCGTTGATTAAATACTGCTTACTTTCTACAGATAAATCAGTCGTCAATTAACTGTAACTCTACGTCAGTGGTTTCCAACCTTAATGTTACTGCACCTCCCTTTGAATAAAAAATATCTTCGCATCCTTTATTTCATACAGTAACAAAGACACGTTTTAAAAAGTAATTAAATATTTTGGACTCTTCGCACCTCCCAGGTTGGAAATCGATTTGCAGTTAACTGTTTTTTCAACAACAGCGAATAAAAGAATCGTCCGTCGTGAACCCGCATTGCTTAAAATACCCGTAAAACTCTCGCTCAAGTCCAACAGTAGCAAATTCACGCAGAACTTCTACTTTCTTGCTTTATTAGTTTATTTGAGTTATTTATTTACTCCGAAGTTGACCCTCAGTATAAGTTTCATACAGTAAAACGAGTTTAATGCCAAAACTAACGCTAGGAAGAACGCTTGTTGTGCGAGAAACTCCGCCTGAAAATATAATCTAAGTAAGTCCATTTCATTTCTCAACTATTGTATACCATTTCCATATTTTTAAATACAGTTAAGTTATAATTTAAGATTTCGACTGAAGGTGCTTGGTGGAATTTCAATATTAAATTTGAATCGTTCAAACTATGTACATTCTCACAGATTTTGTCACTAACGACCCGGGTTTCGCCTTTTGGCATCTTCAGGCGTTCAAGTGCACGGATGAACTTGAACTGACGCTAAGTAAATGAATGTTTCGTGTTTATATAATAAATAAATGTATCACTTAGTCTAAACTTGCAGAAAAAATGTTATATAAAGGTATGGTACCAAAGGACAAAGATCATACCTAGGTATTGGCGTAGAATCATTTATTTAGGAAATACAAGTCTTAAAATTAAAAAACAGCTAGCTGATAGTGTTAGACCAGCTTTTTACTGTAAAAACTCTTTATGCAAATTATTAGTTAACAATAAAGATAAAATACATTACCCGGGTCGTTAGTGACAAAATCTGTGAGAATGTACATAGTTTGAACGATTCAAATGTAATACAGTAAAGTTGTTATTAAACTAAGTAATGTTTCAAAAATAATTTTAAAGTTGCTAGCGGAATATCTAATTATTTAATTATACCATAATATCTTTAATATGTTCAAACTAACATTTATTACTATTCTAGAATAGTATTATTAATATTGATTGTTTGTACTTTTTATGGAAAAGTTATCTTAGAAAAAAAAACTTATAACGTTCTCTAAAGATGTTATGTGACTATTTACATCATATTTTAGTTGTCATGGCAACAGTAAGTTGTTGAGTTAGAATAATAATTTTCGAGTAAGATGAAAATTGAGTAAGAAATCTATTGCCGAAAGTTCAACTCTTTAAAATTATTTAATTAACTTAAAATCAATTCTTAAACTTTTTCTATAATATACTCAATATTGTGATTAGAAAAAATATTGATGCAAACAATACGTGTAAATAAAATCATAATATGTGTATTTAAGAGTTACTTTCGGATAATGGTCGTAATTTAAGATAGTTTTTCGTCCGTTATTTTAAAATTAAACGGTACAGTGCTTTTTTGCGCGTGTTTTTAAGTTTTAAATATTAAGAATCGTTTAAATTAAATTTTCCTTTTCTCAGAAAAACTTCATTGAAAAAAAAATATATTATTCTTAAATTACATTTTTAATCCATTGAGATATCTCAACAGAGTATGAATAAAAAGATATGACTAGAATAGAACTTGAGGTTAGCTAATTGCTCTTGCTACGTTACGTAATACATCACAAACATCCATGTCTTGTACCACGGGCATGCATCGTTTCAGGAGCCCGTCATAATTGCTTATACAAAATATTATGTACATGCATATACGCATGCAAATTCAGCATATTGTTTTTTTTCGATTTGCAACTGTACACAATTAAAACAAAGCATCATTTGTTTACCGATTGTATTTTAACATTTTTAACATTTCATAAAAAAAATATTTTACCTGTTCTGTGCCGTGCGGGATTAATACACGACACATCGTACACGAAGGGCCGTGATTTTCTTTCAAAGAATAAAACCTAATAAATATGTACGTTTTGGACATATATTAATAGTTACCACACAGGACAAACACTTACCATATAAATACACAATGGGTCATTTCCGCAATCATTTATCCAAAAACGGAAATTACCGCCACGTTAGCATAACACATTTGAACACAACGAAAAAGCTCTTTTTCAAATCGATGTATTATAGATTACAAAACAATATCTTTGAAGTTTAAGTATCACACTATGATTCCAAGAGATGTCACTATATGCATAATATTTTTAAATAATTAAATACGTTTCTTGTGGCCTTTAAGCCACGTTTCAAGTACTGCTTGTAAACACGCACATTTTGTATGGCCGGCTCTACGAGCACGAAGTTGTATCGCGCGTTAACACGTCTATGGCAGAGAACCGGTTAATGAACTTTCGGCTGTATCAAACATCCCTTCGTCCTCATTAGTCCGCTAAATCGAGGCTTTACTGTAATTTGTCTTACTGTTTTAAAAAAAAATGCGTCATAAATTCACTTGTTTAAAGCCGCCATTTTGTGTGTGGAATTTTTAAATGCGGGCAGACTGTAAAAAAAACGTTTCTTATTTTCGCCAGGCGCAAAGAAACTTTTAAAAAATCACTTTAAAAAATACTCGCTTGACATTTAAAGCTTGAGAGAAAATTCTCGATTTAAATGTATAAAGAAATTCTCAATGTGATAGTTGAATTCCATCGCATGACAAGTTGAACGAATGAACGATTATAAAAGTCTATGAACTATAACTTTCAAGTCTAATTCACCGAACTTGTTCTGTTACATACAATCTTTGAGAGCTTCAAAGCGCTTGCAAAGAGTGTCTCAGAAGCAATCTACTAATATTTTCTTGTCATACACTTGTGGTTGAGTGGTCTACGTCGTTGGCTTTGGTTTCGGAGGTCGTGGGCTCGAGTCCCAATACGTACAGCTTAAAAAATAGATTTAAGAATTTCTGTTCGAAGGCATGGATGTATGTGATGTCTTGAATTCCACCCTCCCACCAATTCTATCCTATGAACGAGGCGTATCGAGAGCGATTACTTTACCACTAGTACTGTCCTAGCCCTGTCCTTCTATTTCTACTCTCTTTGGAAAAAGAGAGGTTTAGCAATTGAATAACAAGCACTTCTCGTAGAAACACTTCTGTTGAGATAAATTCTATTAGGAGTCCGTATGCTCCACATTGGGAGCAGACATGGTAAAAAAATAAAATGAAAAAACAAAATAAAACTTCTTTTTTGAGTTGAGATATTTCAACAATTGCTACGCATAACATTGTACCAGTAAAGTTTTGATCAATCACCATGATTGTGCCAGGAGCATGTTTTAAATATCCAATTGCTTTAAAAAAAATAAACAATGTATTTCCAGTGAGACTATTCTTAAATTTATTAGGACTAATACACTTAATCTAACTAATGGAGATTACTAGTACTCAGTATAATTTTTGTATTTAGTTTTTACAGTTGGCTTAAAATAAATGTAGTATTTACTGTTACTAAGCCGATCAGTTATAAAATTTATGTTATACCAACCGACAAGACCAAATATGAAAAAGCATATTGAGTATTGGAGACCCCATTTAATTAGTCAAACGTCTTATGAATAAATGCTTCGTAAAAGCTCGTTTGTTGCACGTTTGTAAATATGTCGCTATTATACGAAAAGCTTAAGCTTTGCGCTTTTCAGAAAGAAAATAAAAAATCACTGATACATAAACTCTGTCATTCCTTCAAAGAAAGTTTATTCAAATGGAGAAGTAAGTGTCTTTGAAAACGTCCATAAACCATAAGCGCTTATTATAAACCACAGCTTAATTATCATGGCTTATTAAGCCTACTTTCAAGAATATATTCAAGCCAAGCTGATCTGTATAATTATTAGGGCAGTTTTATGTGCTGGATTATAATCTTGTCACGTAGTTTATAATATAATATAGTCACCTGCCACGGTCTTTTTGCTATTGGTATTCTGAAGTCTTAATTCTTTTCGTGGGACACGAGACGTAAAGTTTTAATGTCCCAGGAAATTTTCGCAACCGTTATTTTTAAAGAAAATATTTCTATGCATTGAGTGCAGACGAATTCTTTTAAACACTTTAAGGGTATTCACTGTCAATACTAGATGGAAAGACACTATATTAACCCGTAACATGCTATCCTAAAAAATCACGTTCCCTGCCATGATGGCATATCAGTTTCACTGTTTTTTGACAGTATTTAAACCTAAGATATAATTTAAAAAATGTACATATGCTAGAATACCTAAAATGATAAATACTTATTGACAATATGAAGAGAAATATTGAATGATTTAATGGCTCAACTATTTACGATTGCATCATGGGCATGGAGGTGTTAAGGAAAACACATTATTCCTTTGTACTTTGAATTTATTACTATTTGATGATCTTTGTTGCATTACATGTTAGAGGTGTTAAACATTTCAATTTGTGTTAGTGTAGAGCAGTGATTCCCAAACTTATTAAGCTCGTGGACCCCTTTTAAAGCAAAAACCTGACCGTGGACCCCCAAATGAAATAATAATGTTTATGCCTTGAATAGTATTTTTTTAGCATATGGCCTTCTAATGGAGGTGTATTAACAAACGTTTTTCTGCGAGAACTGTTTGTTAGTCAATCGCTTAAACTCTTTTTTCTAAAAATATTTATTCTTCCGCGGACCCCGTGACGTTGTCTACGCACCCCCAAATGATTTTAAATTTGTTACGGACCCTCTCAGCAGTCTTACGGACCCCTGAGGGTCCACAGGAAACACTTTGGGAACTATTAAATTATAGCACTATTAAATTATATTTCTTATCAATTGATAATGCCCGCCATGAGCGAAACCGGTATTGGTAAATAAATGTGGAAATAAGTACAAAGGAGCATTATTTTAGCATGTACATTTTTTAAAACAAAATTATAAAAGTTTTATTCGGTTAGAAACACACAATAATAATTTGTATATCTAAAATAAATACTTTTGTTTGATCTATTTTCTGGAAAATTATTACATAATTGAGTTGATTTGTATTTATTATAACCCTTACAAGTAGGCGTTACTAAATGATCACGATAAGTAAACTTTAGATACATAATAAGATCAATTAATTTTAGAAAGTCCATAGTATTCTAATTTTTTTAGAATAATATAAAATCATCAATAAAGGGGATGTTTTTCAGAAATAGGTTTATGACAAGAAACTGTAAAATACGAGTCTGGTCAAATATTGGTCCGAAATATTCCAGTTTAAAGTATATAATCAATATTTGCAAACAGCTGAATATTTTTATATTAAATTAATTCAACTTTTATCGAGAAAGATTTGAATTTTAAATTTCATTGAAATTTACATATCAAAACATAATCATACATTACTTTTATACGAAAATATGTTCATTCTTTGAATTTTAAATTTAGTGGGCTGTAATGATAACAGCTATCTTCAACCTTTTTTATATGATTTCAGACTCTCGTCAAAAAAAAAAAAAACATTACCGACAAGCAGTAGCGGCCGGTCAGCATGGCATTGTATAAATGCACCCCTTGTATATGCAGGGGTGGTTAAATTCAAACATGACATTTATACTTATCACTCATTTTAAATTCTTCAAGTCTAAGTTATATGAAAAAAAACCTGTCGCCTACTGTTGTCCAGTCTGTTAGAGATTGCTCTACCGATCAGGTGGGTCTGGGTTCGATTCTTAGTAAGGTCAATGTCAAATTGAATTTTTTCAATTTTTATTTGAGATCTAAGACATGGGTGTTTGTGAAGTTAATTCTCCTTGATTTAATCTCATGGGACTTACAAATATTCTTATAGAGTATATTTCGTAAGATCTTTCAACTTCAAAATATTTGACGCATTGGTGTAAGCGGAAATGTCAAATATTTTTTTCAAATATAAAAAGTAAAAAAAACCAAATACATTTATTTTTTTTGAGTATTAGATATCCTATTTAATTAGTAATTAGGAATGTTAATGTAAAATGCAACTATGTATGGTTAATTGACTTTTCAAGATTCATTATACCCCTACGTCGAGTACATTTTTTCGATGCCAAAATTCAATTCAAATATAAAAAAATACAGCAAAACCCTTTTGACACATTACAAATTACCGCTCAATTCTTAAAATATGTCGAAAAAATCTGATTAAACTAGTTCTACATCAAACTGACGATATATTATATTTAATCAAAACATAGGAATTTATCGACTAACTATAGAAAAACTTTAAACATTTTCAATGTATTTTTCGGGTTGAATAAATGGGCGGGGGTAGATCTCGCCTCACCGCAACCCTGTCTGCATCGAAGCAAAGTATATCATCAATCAGTGCCAAGTTTTGAGAAACCAAAAAAAATCCCACGTTCTCACGGTCATCTGATGCTATGGGACAGGGGGTACGAATCAATGAGCCGCAATAACAATAAATATTAGCAATACCATAGTAGGTATTAAATAAAACAATTAAATTTTATTAAGATTGCTACTTTTTGTATTGCAGCATAGATTGAAGTTTTAAAATTAATTAAAGTCTTTTTTTTTTCATCCATGTCCGCTATCAATGTAGAGCATATGGCTTCCTAATGGAGGTATCTCAACAGAAGTTTTTTTCTACGACAATTGTTTGTTACTCAGTCGCTCGACCTTACTTTTGTTTAAGTAATAGGGAAAGAAGGATAAGGCTAGTACAGGACTAGTGGATGACTAATCACTATTGTTACACCCAGTTATTAAAAGATCAGAAGGATGGGAGGAGGGGAAATGATGTGAATTGACATAAAAAACACCCAGTCTTCAATCATTACTTTGAATTGAATAATTCTCAAACTTACTGTGATTTTATTGGAAATCGAACCCAGACCTGCGTGATCGGTAGAGCAAGCTCTAACCAACTGGGCCACGGTAGGCGAAAGTCATTAATAGAAAGAAAACATTAGTAAATAATATATTGAATTTGTTTCAATTATAATTAATTGTACCTAATGTAAATAATAAATGAATAATTAGTGCTTTCAAAGATTGTATTGTATCTTACCCCCTCACTGCTTTCAGTAGAAAAGGAAAATACCCGATATTTATTTCGTAATTTGTAATTTAAAAATACGAATCAATTTAGGGTTGCAATTTTACTTATTATGATGATTCTCAAAGAGGCAAAACACATTTTACATTTTATAACACAACATGTAGAAAAACAAAGTTGTCAAGTAAAATCTATTTTGTAGTAAAAATAGATTTTCACAAATATTATTCGTATCACTTAGTCTTAATTCAGTCTTTTTTTATTTTAAGGCATTTTTTTATTACAATAACTGCATTGAGTGATTATGTTAAGTAGCCCAAAATAAAACAACTATTTGGTTTTACATTAGATTTTTTTTTAAATGACATGTCGCATAAACGTTACATATATGTACACCTAGTTGATGTAAAAGGTTACTAACAGGCTGTGTAACTAACGTTCCCTCTAAGCTGCGCGCGCGCGGGGCCGCGCAGCAGTTGGGAAACCCCCGCGCACTCATTCCGGGTTGAAGCGCACTACAAGACAGTTGTTCAATTAATATTTAATTGGTCTGCGCAGACCTTGAAACTTCTTGCCTTAGAGGGAAGGGAACATTGAGTGTAACCTGTCAAAATTACACTGTTTTCAAATGGTTCAAGGATATAAGGATTTAGAATAAACTGTCTTTACTAAAGATTGGATGCGCCGAAGAGAATTTCAGATATCTACATCACGGTTTTTCAACCGAGTACCAGGTGGGGGCCTCAGAGAAAAAATAATTTTAGAGGAGCCATAGCAAAAATAGTTTTGGGGGACCACTGGCAAATCCATAAACTGTCAGGTTCTTTAAATCGGGCAGCGACAAAATATTTGGAAATTCCGGGAAGTTAAAAAAGGTCTCACCTCTTTCCATTTTTTGAAGTCTGTGCCTGTGTAAAATTATACCGTAAAATAAATAAAATTATTTTGGAATCTTTCAACCCCGAGGCTCAAACAAACGTATTTGTATATGGGGGCCACGGAAAAATATGAAGACACAAAAAGGACTACGTGTCTAAAAAGGTTGACAAACTATGGTCTAAATCAGTGCTTCTCAATCTGGGGTCCACAGGTTTTACGCAATCGTTACATTACGTTTTGAACATGTGAAATAAAAAAAAATCGGGGGTCCGCAGATTATTGTTTTCAGATTTAGGGGTCCGTGGCATGAAAAAGTTTGGGAAGCACTGATTTAAATAATTGACCGTACTCTGGTTCGAACCGAACGACGCTATCCACTTGGCTAAATTTTGCGGAAATTTAATGTTTAATACCCCTGTCCAATCATATTGGATAGGCAGGAGATTCGGATCGTGATCAAATTAGCACTGCGTAGATTCTGCTGCCCATTTTCAGGTTGTGGTTTAAGGCTTGATGTATTAATATTAATATTGATGATTTGGCTACGGCATAATTCAATATTCTGCCATGTTATTATATTAGAAGATTTGATAGAAAGCTAAAAAGTTTCACCCACGCATCGGCACAGAAAAAAGCTTAATATTTTTGATCGACGCAGCGTTTAATAAAATTAAAATCAAACTTGTATTTTTTTCAGACCATGTCTGTTTTTAATTAACTTTGATAGTAGAGCCTTCATTGTTAAATATTGTTTATTATAACATTTCTTTCGTTTCGGCACAAATCAAGTAAAACTTTCAAATGTGCCCGGCATATTTTAGAAGTGGAATTTGCCACCTTTTGTGATTACTTGAAAGAATATAGTACAGTGGAACCCCGATTTACCGCTCTTGCATTATTCGTTTTCCAATATGGATTGTTAATTTTTTTTATAATCCCGGCAAAGCACCCATAAGAACTATGTTTTATCGATATCCCGGATTTATGGTCTGAATATTATGGTCTCGTCCGAATTTATCCCAATTGAACGTTTTTGTTGAATATTTCTCATTTCACTCAAAAATAGTCTTACTTCACATACATACACGTATGGCCATTTTTTCTAACTCACAACTAAAATGCCTAAATGCAGCGATTTTCAATCGGGGAGGCGTGAAATATTGCAAATGGAGGCGTGAACAGTCAAAAATATGTATTTACTCTTTAAAACGTGTCTTTATTACTATATGAAATAAAGGATGGGGAGGCGCGAAGATATTTTTTTTGTTCAAAGGGAGGTAACATAAAGGTTGGAAACTACTGCCTTAATGAATTAAACTAGAATTGATCCTATTAGTTATCATTTAAAATGTCTATAAGACTGTAGTCTTCAAATTGGAAATCATATTTTCATGCAAATGTTATTTTGTTTGTGCTATTCGTTATAGTATTTGACTCTACTGAAAAGTTTGAGTTTTGGAAATAGTACCTTTTGCATTATAACCCCACAATTATGTTTTTTTTTTTAATAGCACATCTTGTCAAGTCACTGCTCCAGGATGCTTTACTATTTTAAAATTAACTTTTTTTTAAGTTAGACCGTAAGATAAATCGGTTTTTAATTGTAATATTCTAATTTACCTTGCAATTACGGCATCAGCCTAAAACCGACTAACCGGCCAAACGGAATTGTTTTCACAAAACCATTTTTTATACCACACAAATCAATTTTTCAAAACATGAAACAATAAAGGGCACAAAAACTTGTTTATCACTCTTTTACGCAAAAACATGTTTTTATGTATTTGACGCTCAAATTTCTATCCCAATTTTTGTTTTTAAAAAAAGCAGTTGATATAAATACATAAGTCTTCTTTTTGGCATCAAATATCAATATCTTTATCGAATATCGACATGTGTCAATCCACCTCTCTGTTTTATGGAGAAAACTTCTGTCTTATCTAAAAAGAAGCTCTAAAGAAAAGCGTTTTGATAGACTTAATAAACTGGTAAAAAATGTAAATTTGAAGACAGCTTTACGTAAAAGTATCTTGGAAGGTATTTTTCTGGATTTTTTACTTGGCTTAATATAAAAGAAAATGTTGTCTTTATGTGAAAAAAAAACAATTATTACGCTTGAAAGTATGTAGGTAAAGAATTTTCATCGAATAACAACCGTAACTAGGCAGCGCTTAGAGATTTATTAAGACTTAACTGTTGTTTTTCACTATTTATTTCTGAAATAAAAACAACTATTACATGAAAAGCTTATGTGGGCTAAAATAAAGTCGTTCTTAAATTCACTAACCACTAGTTTATTAAATGAAATACAATAGATCCTGATTATGTACAAGTAATTAAAACCGGGATCATAAGAGTTTTTACTGAGGAACGCTTAGCTTGTCGTCAACCTTTTACGACAAATTAAACAAATAATACTTACACTCCATGGTGATGATAAAAAAATTTCCTTATAGTATACTATAGTTTGATAAACTCCTTCATTCATACTGATTCATCAGTTTTAAGTTATTCCAAAAAAAATAATCATTCATTATTTTTTTTATTTAAAAAAACATCCCTATATTGATATTTAACTTAATGATGTTAACAGTTCTGCTTTTGATACCAGACGACTCAATTAATATATGATATTTTCATATTTAAAATCGGCACTGGCGTTTGAAGACAGATTTTGATTGGACAAAATTAAAAATAAATAATACCAGTATTTTAGTATACAACAATTATTAAAAACAAAATGTAAATATTATAGATAATATAAAAAAATATCGTCTTTCTACTACAACCATTGGTCTTATTTAATAAATTAAATTAAAACGTAAAGTACAATTAATTTGTTTTAACAACGTGAATTTCTGATAAAATCTTATATATTTTTGTAGTGACATCTATGAACAAATTAATGAATCAAAATAGATTTGAGTTTGGAAATATTTGCGAAAGTGTTGGAAAATTTGGTTGAGGTCTGCGATAAAAACGGAAAATTACTTATAAAAAGCTTTATTATTTTACGTATAGATGACATGTTTTTAAATCAACAAAATAATATGATATTTATTTCAAGGAAAACGTAATTGTACGATTGTTTTGTGCTTTTTCTGTATTGGTTCTGTAAACTAGTTTAAAAGTCTAATGCGATTGTAATAGAGTGATCTTCAAAGTAAAATAATATACAAAATAAGCAACATCTACAGAATAATTGTAAATTTGAAAATGTACTAAAAAATACCCACAGTGAGTTAAACATATGTATATTTATAATTTTTGTTAATATCAAGAGAGATATAGTTGTTTCGAATTCAATGGTTACTTGGAAATTCATAAATAATATTAAACTAATTGCAACACGTGATTTGTCACGTTAAAAAACTTCTTCAAAACTACCCTTTGGAAATTTGTATCAATGCATAGCGAATCATGGTACCTTACGTCAGATATTTAGGGTGAGATGGTTTGTTTTTCTGAGGAACTCTAAGATTAGGGTATCTACAAGACAGCGTACTATTATGTCAGTGGTAACGGAAAAACGTTGTAACTGGCTAGTTCACGTGCTGTGGACGTCTCTAGAGAGCCTTAATCCTGCTTGATTCTTCAGACCGCTGGAATACTCCGTGGAACTGAGGGATGTTGATATCCCACGCGAGGAAGCAAATCAATTGTTGGGAAACAAAATTGTCAAGGATTTAAATGCCACGCATATGCTATACCTAAGGAGCGAAAGTAGGCAAGTTGGTTTCCCACCACTACCCGTTTGCTTTAATCCCAATATACCATGAGTGTTGTTTTGGTATTTTTATTGTTGCATTTCTTTGTGTGTTTTATTTTATTTTAAAGTATCTTTACTAACGATTCGATACTTCAATGTGTTGACGGTTAAGACCTAAGGCCGCGCCATTGTAAACGTAATAAAAACAATTTGAAGGGATGTCTTCTTACATTTTTTTCGCCTGCGTGATTATTATTGAAACGGCTTAACTCCCCGGCGGCCGTTTGCTTTAATCGACCCCTGACTTTTTTGAATTATTAACTTTCGTCTTTACGGCAACGGTTGATTATTATGATTTTTTTTTTAAATAAAATATTTTATACTACGCGAACCTAAGTCAGCTTAAGTGGTGTAGTGGTAATAAATTTACCCTTGCAATAAGAGGGGTCATGGTTAAAGTCATAGTAAGATGAAATATGAATTTTCTAATGAAAATTTAAGATCTTAGGCGTAGGTGTTTTAGATGTCCGATCTTTTTTCTCTGTTTCACATTGATATCGACTGTGTAATGGAAATAGGACGTAACCCACAGTTTTTTTTAAACAGGCTTTTTTCGATAATCACAATGTATCAAACTTGATACACATTCCATCAAAAAGATGCAAGCTAAAAATGACGAATTAGTATCTAAATTTAGCTTTTAAGTTTGAAAAAGATGACCTTGTAAAAAATTAAAACCAAGTAAAGAGACTGAAATAAAAAATTTTCCTCGACAACTTCATTAAGTAATATTAGATTATGTCAGTTGAACACCAGTTTAGAAGTCTCAGTGCACTTCAGGGTTGTGTATAATTCATAATTTGCATATGGCCCAAAATCATCAAAACACATTTTTTGCGCCTCCTGTAAAATTTGGTATGTGTGGGTTACGTCCTTTTCCCTTTTCACGGTTGGTATGTAAATAAAAATAAATGCCTTAACGTTACAAATACCAAATGGGCAGCACGCCTAGAAGCACAAGGACATTCAATGCAATTGAATCCCAATGTTGCGTCATGTCTACAAATACGTAAAAACAATTTCAAAAAATAAACCCCAGCAATTGAAGAAACTCCGAAAATAAAGCGAAATGATAACAGGGGCATAGAAGCAAACGTGGGTAATAGAAATCACCCTCGTTTCTCCCGCCTTTTTTACCCCTTGAACCTTCTAACTTTGCTGCGTTCGTTTTGAGTGTTTTTTTCGCAATTTAATGACATGTTGACATCTAGTGAAATATTGCTTGGAAACTAATATTTTTTAATGTAATCTTGCAGAGCTATTTTGACTATTTTTTTTTTTTGGCCCTAGACTAGGGGTGGGGAACCTTTTCTTATCTAAAGGCCGCATTCATTTTTCTGATTCGACATACGGCCACAGTAAACATTGACTAGAGAATCTTTGTCCGGAAACAGGAATTTACGGTCAGAATATGTCAGGAATTTACATAAATTTGCAGAATTGCAGAATTTGCCAGAAGGCCGCACCAGAGTAACCAAAATACCGTAGGTTCTCCATACCTGCCCTAGATCAAACATGTCAAACTCGTGGCCTAATTAAGAGTTCTTTATAGCACCTACAAAGTTTCCAACATCGATCCATCGAAGATTAATGCCAATTGTTAAGTTATTAATGATCAAATATTGAATATCGTAAATGAGCCTGAATCCCTTGTTCAAATTACTATTCATTTTGCCGAATTCTTAATTATTAACTTTAACTTAGATTCAATTTATTGCGGAAGATATCTTAACACTTCACTCATTCGGTAATAAAAAAAACACTTCCGATATGTTACTGGCCCTTAAAGAACCAAGCGATAAATATGAAATGTTCGTCCTGGATTTTCACATGATTCTTTAAGAGCCAACATGGAATTATTTTTTAGTACCGTAGGGAAGTTGCAGTGAACATTTTTAACCCTCACGTATTCGTGTAGTAACAACAGCCAACATCAGCTTTTAAACCTTTAAAATATCTGTGTTGTAGGTCATACAAAAAATCTATTTGTAAATTAAAAGTTATACAGATAAATAAAAAAATAAAAAAAACCTATTTATAACTTTTTCGGTGAATTAGACATTCATATAAGCATCGAACATTTCAAATTTATCACACATGCGATAGAAATATACAAATAGCAATTTTAAAAAGTAACCAACACTTTTTCCGAGCGAAACAAACATAGAAATTAATCTTATGAGTAGTAAGTAAATAAAGAGAGCGCAGAATATACATAATGCGATTGAGTTATAATTTTGTTGTATCTCTTGTAGGTTATATTAACTTTTCCGGTTCTAAGCTCAAGAAATGAGACCCCAATACCCACATTTTCTTAAATATCTATTTTAATATGGGTGATACAATGTTTATAATTAAGGTATTCTTATATCATAGTTTTTTGGACCTTTTGTAGTTTATATAAATACTCGATAATGCGATAACGAGATAAGCGCCCGCTTATCAGCGATCGTTCGTAAAATAACTGGGCTGAACGCCGCTGAAAGCGTCAGTTGCAAATTAATATTTGCACTGGAATTCCGTCTTTTTTACGCGCAACTTAAAATATGATTATTTATTAAAAAAACACAGATTTTTATAAAAAAATGTATGAGGAATGATGCAAAAAGATATTTTAAAGCCCTTAGACTATTTTTCTTTTTAAAATTCATAAGAATAAGGCCAATAATGAGGAAACCACTGAGGTCCCTAAACGACCCTCATCGGCAGAGAAGTATTTTTCTAGTCTCCGAGCCGCGAGAGTTAATTTAACTCTGGTCCATGTTTTTTTTTATAATATGATAAAATCGTTTCTTCATTTGGGCTCTGCACAATTTTTATGAGTTTTTACGTGCTCTTTGCACTATGTTTGGTGAGATTTCTCCTTTCCACTGAAGTAAAAGACACAATTTTCACTAAATTCGTTTATTAGCTCACCTTGGTATACTTATTTATACGAAGCTGACTGTGCTTTTCTTCAACTGTTATTTTTATTCGATTTTTTCATTTAACTCAGTATCGCTTCGCATTAAAATCTCATTTTCAATTTTGCCCTCAATGAACAGATTGAATTCGAAGTGTGATTTGTTGGGTTTTTTTTAAATCACAGTGAAAAAATATGAAAACTAAATATTCATATTTTAAAAAAAAAATAATTATGTAGAAGTAACGTAGTCTGTTCCATAATCATTGACCCACGTTTATTATTTTTCCGCTCAAATGTCGTGAAAAATTAATCCGTGAAATTTCGTATTTGAAGTTTATGATGCCATTACGGAATTACAAAATAGCATAATGATGAAAAAAAATTCAAACTTTTATAAACCGTGTTTAATGTAAGGCATTCAGGTACTGAACTGAAATCATTTTTCGTCACTTTTCATTAATACCTCTTCAATATTTTTTATATCTAAAAATATATTTTCTTCATAAAAAGAAATTCAATGTGGTTGAGCATATCGAGTCGGCATAGTAAGAAAATATTTTGTATAGACATTTGTAGAATCACACCTTATTTTTCTTAATTATTTTACTAAGCCGGAGTAAAAACAATATTTCTGAATTTATAACACCGTATAACATTTGAGATGTTTTATTAGTACTGTAAAACAGCGATTTCCAACATGGGAGGCGCGCCTCCCTGGGGAAGCGTGGACTATTGCAAATGGAGGCGCGAACAGTCCAAAAAAATATTTACTCATTAAAACGTGTCTTTATTACTACATATATGAAATAAATAATGTGGAGGCGCGAAGATATTTTTTTCTCAAAAGGGAAGCGCAGTAACATACAGGTTAGAAACCACTGCTGTAAAGCATAAATGCCACAATTTAAGATTTCGATTGAAGGTGCTTGGTGAAATTTCAATATTAAATTTGAATCGTTCAAATTATGTACACTCCCACTGATTTTGTCACTAACGACCCGGGTTTCGCCTTTCGGCATCTTCAGGCGTACAAGTGCACGGATGTATATACTAAGCGTCAGTTCAAGTTCATCCGTGCACTTGAACGCCTGAAGATGCCGAAAGGCGAAACCCGGGTCGTTAGTGACAAAATCAGTGGGAGTGTACATAATTTGAACGATTCAAATTTTATAAATGCCACATTAAAATAACAATTCCATTACGGTGCTAAGAAATACTTCCGGAATGTTGCTGGCCTTAAAGAAGTATGTGATAAAACATTTTTTAAATATACGTTAATGAAGAAGATTGGATATCAAAATTCAGTAAAGAAGATTTGCCATTAGTTTCTTTGACAGGTTTACGTTGATTAAAATTAAAGCAAAATATTCTAATAGCCCAATCAACCTGTGGTCGAATAAATTGAAATCGTCATTAATATATTATGTTCGATCCTCTTTTTGAAAAATGAACAGAATTTTGTCTGTTTGTGTGTATATTAATATTTATTGAAAACACGCGTTCCACTTTTGTTGTCCACATATCGGCCGTGGAAAGGAAAAAGGACATCACCCACACATAGCAAATTTTACAGGAAGCACAAAATGATTGTGGGCCATATGCAAATTAAGAAATAAAAACAACCTTGAAGTGCACCGATACAATTAAACTGGTGTTTAATTGACATAATCTAATATTTATTTAAGAAATTGTCTAGGGAAAACCTTTTTTTCTTGGTTTCAATATTTACAAGCACATCTTATTTCAAACTTAAAAGCTAAATTAAGAAACTAATTCAGCATTTTCAGCTTACATCCTTTTGATAGACCGTGTATCAAGTTGAATACATTGTGATTATCGAAGAAAATCTGTGGGCTACGTCCTTTTCCTCAGTCGAATTGATAATTACGTAATAATAAAAAAAGTAGTTTGGTTGCACGGTAGTCTTTGAAGCTGACAGCGTGATCGAGTGGTCATCGTTATTGGCTTAGGTTACGGAGGTCACGGGCTCGAATCCCAGTACAGACTAGATTTAATAACTTCTGTTCAAAGGCATGGATATTTTGAATTCCCTTCTCCCACCCATCATATTCTTGAACTGTTTGTTACTCAATTGTTCAACCACTTTTTGGAAAAAAGAGAAGTTGGGCAACTGAACTTGGTCGAAAAAAGTCTTTTTAATGTATCCTTGTTTATATAAATGAATTATTCTAGTAAATATACGTGTTTTATTGTTTTTATAGTAACGCTTACACGTACACGTGTTTTGAATACATTTACCAGTTAAAATAATGTGTCTTTTATGCTTGAAACGTTGCACGATATGTCTTGGGGAATCCCACTTTGTATAGAAGACAGACGCAGGGAGATGAGGTGTCATTAATCAGAAGTAGACTAAAATTAAAAGTTGTTTTATTAGTGCCATTCACTATCATTATTGCTTATTATTTACCTAATTACTTCATTACTTATATACGTAGTTATACTAATTCTATTTAATTAATATTAATAATATTTATATATTTCAAATTATTATTTATTGTTGTCTATCAAATTGTTATAAAAATGTATCTTAACTGTATCATTGAGGTGATATCATTTTCGGTGTAATGCAGAAATGAAAAAAAAAAGTTCATCGAATAAAAAAAAACTGTAGACTAGAGCAGCGTTCGGCAAAGTGTGGTCACCACCAGTAGTCCGTGAAAAAATTTGGTGCATTTTTAGGCGCATTTGATCACTTTTATTTCAATATGTAATATTCAACGCAAAAGTCTAGTTTGTGGTCCGCTGGATTAAAATTGTGAATTTAGTGGTCCGTGAGCCCAAAAAGTTTGCCGAGCGCTGGACTAGAGTCTCGATAAACGAGAAATTTTGAGCAAAATATAAAATATGGTCATGGCATCTCTGGCATTAAAAACTTTTAGATATTATTCTAAATAGCGTCATTTTGCATGATGCGTAGGGTTCACAGCAGTGAACTGACTGTATATAATTAATATATATATTTTTATTTTTACAGGGTTCTCAACGTTGTACCCACCACCACCAGCTACGGCTTTACACTCTCCTTAAAGGGTGTATTCCGTAGCGAAACAACGTTAGTCGTGTTCAAAGTTTTGCCAGGGATGTCCCGAGAAGAAATTCTTCGACTTGGTTGCATGCACTACAGTGTGCAGAATAATAAATATAATAATGAAGTGAATTTAAAAATAAAAGCTTTATACTATAACTAATGTATAGATATATATAAAAAATACGTTAGTTAACGAGTATTCACTGTTTTTAGGACACTTCTGTATAATTAAAAAAGTAAATACAGAAAAACCCCCATTTACACTAAATTCGGGACCGTTTAATTGGGAGTAGTGTATTTAGCGGAGTGAATCTCATACAAAGTTAGAGATTTGTTTTTTTTCGCGGAAAATGCAAAACTAAGATTTCCCTTAGATTTGCAAAAAAAAAATATGGACGAAATATTTAGTTACTGAGTGATAAAATTCAAAGCGCACAAAATCCAACACACAGACAGTCGACCGGCTACGCATGTATAGCCTGGCACGTGTTGAATACACAGACGCTAGCCAACATTTGACTGTATACACCGCACAGACGACCGTCTCGTAGCAACGACAATGGAATGCGATCGTTCAATTGGTGTATTTGCGGCGAATATTTCAAGCCAACGCGTAATTCGGGGTAATGTAATTGGGGGTTCCACTGTACTATGCGCGAAAAAATTCCAATCAAACCGTGTCGAAAAATCGAGAAAGAATTTAAAAAACATATCAATCAACCAAATGCCAAATGCATTTACCAATATTCCCGATTTTTTTTTTTGAAAACCTTGACAAACCCATTAAAAGTCTTAAATTCTCGCAAATAAATATAAAAAGTCTTGTAAAATCACAATATTTACTCCTGTTGAATCTTTTAAAGTTGTCCCTTATTTTTCATCACGTGTATCGTATATAAATAAACCTCCGGGCTCGTTTTACAGATAAGTAATACACGTGTCACTTACAAAGCTCTTTGACTAATTATGATATTTCATGTTATAATGAACACTGCCTTGCGATTGGAAAACAAATAAAATACATATATTAGTATATAAGCAGCGGGCTTTTATATACAAAGCAGTCAAATTGTTGTTGTAATTTGTGAAATAAAATGCGACAAAATCATTATTAACCGTTTGCATAGAATAAAATGTGTGCGTTTTTTTGTATTTTAGATCTTTTAAAACTAATTTTATTTTCATTTTTAGAAACTTAATAAGCGCATTTTTACCAACATACTACGATAGAAGCAATCTTATTACCTTTTTATTCATGTCCGCTCTCAATGTGAAACATATTACCTCCTTACTATATTTTTTAACTGAGTCTCAGTCGATCTTTCTTTTTCGGCGAGAGGAGTATTGATAGGAAGGAAAGGGAAGGACAGGATTAGTGGTTGGCTAACTTACCACTCTCGTTGCATCCCGTTATTTTAGTATATGTGCATAGACATTACAAACATCCAGAAATCGAAAAATCGATTGATAAATATTGCTATTCTTACTGGGATTCGAACCAGTGATGTCCGGAATAATAACCAACGACGTTGAAGACATGAACCTGGCTTTAGTTTTGGTCTCAAAAAACAATGACGGCAGTTTTTATAATTATTTTATATTGGAAAATCATTTTTATCTTTTATATATAAAACGTATAAAAAAAGTAATTTTAAATATTTTGAATAGTTATTATCTTGCTTGTTTTATCTTATATTCATTATTTTGTTAAATAAGTTTAAAAACTGCCGTGTTTGATTATATGTCGACTAAAATTATGTGTCAATAGTTAATCTTAACATTTTACACTAAGTATTTTTCCCATTATAACGATGTTATGTGAAATAATAATTTTATATCACTTTGTTAAAAAAATCCCAAATTTTAATAATGTTTGTAATTACCATCAGTCGCCACTTAAAATTTATTAATCTTTGATTATTTTTTAATTATATGTTAGAGGTGTTAAAATTTTTAATTTTGTGTAATTATAGTCACTTATACTGTACTAAATTTACTTTAGTAATGCAGAGTTTCACTTTGTGTGTTTATAATTGACATCATTTGCCACTTATATTTATTAGTCTGATGATTTTTTAATTGTATGTTATAGATGTAAAGCATTTTATTTTGTGTAATTATAATGTTATTTGTAAATCCTTTTCATTGTTAATAGTTGCATACACCTTTTATTTCAATTAAAATTTGTATAAATAGCACTGTTTATATATTTTTCTTATCAGTTGATAATGCTCGCGATTAGCGAAACCAGTCCTGATCAAATAAATTTTATGTGGAAAAAGTACTAAAAATGTTTTATTATTTTTATTAATTTATTTTTGTATAAATAGCACTGTTTATATTAATATGTTTCTTATCAATTGGCAATGATCGAAACCGGTCCTGACCTTTTAAATAAAGTGGAATAAAGTACAAAGGAATATTGTTTTTTTATTAATATAATGCATTTTCACTAAGTATTGATATTGAACACCCTTAAAGTGATCAATAAAACATCCCTATAATTTTCCTCGCATTTGTTTTCGGACGATGAACTGTATTATAATTAATGATTGTTTTTTTTTGTGTTATATATTAAAATATATGTCTTATACTATGATACATCTAAAGTGCAAGCCCTATTCGGAAGAACTACGATTACGTTGATTCATTCTACCAATCACCTTACTGCTAATGTGTTGCCAGTGTGAAATATTTGCGTTTTACTGTATAAATAATATAATTATAAATTGAGATTTGTTCTAGGCCCTAATGTAAACCTTACTAATAAAGGAAGGTATTTCAAAGCTTATTTTATAATTATAATACAAAGTTTTCGTATAAATGATGTCAAAGCTCAACAATGAGACTTGATATTTTCTTGACGATTTTTTACAGAATACATTACAATTCTAAAATATCGCAGTTTATTTTTTATTGCAAAATTTTTACCAAAATACACTAATGATAGTAGAAAAATTAGTGTTTTTTAACATACCTAAGTAGACGGTTCAAAATTGGTGAAAGAAGAACCATGAATGTAATTTTAAAAAGCAGTCACAAATATGGTTTTGTCATAGTCAAAATATCATTCCAGAGTAATAATATAAAACTAAAAATACTTTAAATGTATATTGTTTTACAAAATGAAATTCAAGATTCATTTTTCAACCATTTTGAAACGAGCGTGGTTTGCAAATACAGTGGAACCCCCAATTATGCTACCTCAAATTACGCGCTGAACATAAATATTCGCCGCAAATCCCCCAATTGCGCGGTCGCATTCCATTGTCGTTGCTGCTGTACACACAGCCGGGTGGCTGTCTGTGTGGTGCATAAAGTCAAACGTTGGCGTGCTTTATGCATTTTCCGCTAGGTAACTAAATATTTCGTCCATATATTTGTTTTCATTTATTCTTATTTTTGGCTGTTTTGCATTTTTCGCGAAAAAAAACGTAGCCTCTAATTTTTGTGTAATATTCACTCCCCCAATTACGCGGTCCCAACTTTCGTCTAAATGAGGGTTTTACTGTAATAGGCTTACTTGATGGCTTAAATTTCCAAGACATAAATGCATTGCGATGTTACCTTAGTTCTTATGTGGGATATAGTTATATTTATGATATATTTATTGAATTGGTATTTACTTGGTAGAAATAACTTCACTGTAATAAAGCTAAAAATATCAACGTATTTAGTTCTACTTTTTTTTATTAGATCAGTTTATAGATGTTTCGGCTTTCCCCATCGTCAGAACTAGATTAACTATGTCGCACGCCAAGATAAGTATAAACCCTTCATATAAAAAAATGTAGAACTAAATACGTTGATATTTTTAAGCATATTACTTATGATATATTATTTTCAAATTTAATTTCAACCATTTAATTTATTTGAGGGTTATGTAAACAAAAACAACTGTCTCCATATTGTATCTAAAATGAATTAGATATATAGAACTGACAATTTCACGCATGGTAGTAAGTTAAGCAAATAGCTTAACCCATCGAAGTTGATCATTCAACAACGCGGCCAAAATTTTTTTTTACTTGCTTAGTATTGGGGTTGCAATATACCTTATCTTTTGATTTTTTTTACGCTTTTTTAATCTATTAAATAAACTTAAAATGCCAGTACTTCAATCCATTTTTTTTTGGATATCAAATTTATTGAGCTTCAAGTACCAGGACGCGCCAGCGTCAAGGTTCTTCCAGTCTCCTTCATCGATAAAGATTTAGAAAAATTGTAAATTGCATCCCTTTACCATCGTTTGCAGATAGAAGGGCGCGATCACTACAGAGATAAGAAGTCCACGGGAACTCCATATGCATTATTTTGCAAGTCACATTCCATATGCTTCCTCCATACTTTATCCGTACATATAAACACACATGCGCATACATACATACACACATACAGTACACACAAAATTTAAACAAAGAGAGTCATTTTCGTGATGCTAAATTCGTTCTTAATTAAATTGACAATTTTAGACGACATAAGATCTATGGAGGGTCGTCGAGCAGAACTACTCTCGGTCTTAAACGATTCTCAGGCAGTGTCTCGTCATAGTTGTGGAGATGAGAGATCGTTGGGTTAAAATGTTGTCCTACCTCGCTGTGAAACTTTTGAGATATTTCACGAACGAACTCGCGGATGGTAGGTATTTTCAAATCTCTGTGAAGCAGCGAGTTACGTAATCCTTAATAGATACGTCAAGAAAAATATGAATCGTTATTTTAGAATAGAACATCTTCAAACCTGTTGATGATTGGTATCGTCTGTGAGGATAATTTTCGATATTTAATTTTAAGAAATCTCGTGAAAGCTCTGTGAAGATATTTATACCTTTCATCTTTTCAAGAATGGGCAAAATATAGCATTTTTGGTGAGTTGGCATTGTGACACGAATTCTGAAATAATTAATGCTAATCCGAAAGG
Organism: Himalopsyche anomala; assembly: GCA_031772345.1. Lineage (NCBI taxonomy): Eukaryota > Metazoa > Arthropoda > Insecta > Trichoptera > Rhyacophilidae > Himalopsyche > Himalopsyche anomala. Next base: position 13,312,482 of record CM062842.1, read on the forward strand.
TATAAATCCGCAAACGGTAATCCGGATAAGCTGCCAAGATTAAAGCCACAGCTTTGAACTGTCGGGGGAAATATTAGCGACCATTATAGAGAATGTTTTTATTTAATATAGAAATTTTTATCGTTCGAGTAAAACGAATTGATTGATCGTCAGTAAAATTCGAATTTAATGACTAAAAAAATGCAGCAAATTTATACAGAGCAATAATATTTTTTTAATAAATCAGTTAGAAAAAAAATACTTTATTAACCACTTGAATACTAAGCGGACACAGGTGTCTGGAACATATCCAAGCGAACACGGATGTCCAAAACATTTAAAAAATCAAATACTTGGTATTATAATATAATATAAGCAATATTTTGATTAATATTTGTACTGCTATCTATACTGAGTCAATATAGGTTTTTTACATATTGAATTCGAGTGTATATTAGGCGAAATTATTTTTCTCAAAAACACGCAGTATCTCTGGGAAATATTAATTATTTATTTGCGCGGTATTCAAGTGGTTAATACCGCAATGCTGTTGTCACAAAGAAAAAATACTTAAGTAACAAATTATTTCCTATTAATGTTGTCCACCTAAAGTTCAAAAAAATAACTCTAAACATATAAAATACGATCGGATAACTCTGTTATTCCACTGTTTTTATGTGTGAGATGTGTTTCGCTTTTCTAGGAAGTCTACAGATATAACGTGTTTATATAATATATAAATGTATCACTAAGTTTAAAGCCACTGCTGGCGAAATGGATTAACCCATGGGAATGCCTACAAATTTGAATAGTGAGTAATTTCAAGAATTATATTTATTTTGTTTGCTGGAAAATTTATAATTATATTTACTTACATATAAGATACAAAAGTGGGGAATTTGGTAGATTTACCTGCTTATTAAAACTATTTAACTTTGCCCTATTAATATTTTAAATTTCATGGAATAAAAATGTATGCCCACCCGTGTTTGGGTGTAGCATATTAACTCCTTTATCAATTTGACAATTTGAAGACCACTTGATGTCGGAGAACCACTCGTTCAACGCGAATGAAGGGGTTGAAATGCATATTTCTATAACCAACGGTTTGTTACACCCTTATTATTTTTACTTGTTTCAGTATAAATAGCAATGTATTAATGTGTATTTGTAGCAGTTCTAAATTTTCGTTGTGAGTGAAACCATTTCTGATAAAAATGAGTGTTTTATTTTTCAATATAATCTCTTTTCATCAAGAATTGACTGTTAACACCTTTAAAGTGGTCTTGCATATATGTATGCACCCATTATTTATTTTTATATTATACTAGCCGGTTCCCGGCAAGCGTTGCAATGCCACTCAAATGAAGACAGTGTTTGTGTTTTGATTGTTTGTGTTTATTCCATGTCTTCTATTTCTATCTGTTCGACGTTTGCTGCTGATTGTCTATGGTACGACACACGCGCCACCTACTTTAGTTTAATTTTACTACGCCTATAACTTTTTTGCATGAACGGTATGGCTGACATACACATATTAATTTTTATATATGTATAAGACCTACTGTAAGCTAATTTGACTATTCCTATAACCTTCACGCAAGTGCAAGCAAAAATTTATTTAAAGTTTTATTGTAATCGGATGAGCAGCTTGGCAGCACATAGAGTACGAACAAACAGGCATTCATTTTTTATATATTAGATTGTATTGTTTTGTTGTCTGAATAAAATTTTCTATTTATTACTGGTAAAGAAAGTTGCATTTAAATTGAAAGAAAAAAAACCTTGCGAATTGATAGAGACTTGTTTAGAAAGGTTTGGTAAATAAGTTCATAATGCCCTTGTAAGAAAAGTTGGGTAAGAGCATCTTCGTCAGACGTGATTAGTTTATGTCAGATTCTATCCAGACTAAGTCAAGACGTCGGAACAATCGCTGTCATTTGTTTCTGTTTGTATCATTCATAAGTTTACTTTCTGAGACATTCATTAAGTGCTTCCCGAACATTTTCTAACTCATCGCGACTCGAGAAGAACTTAAGTTCTCAAAAGATTTGATTGCTCTGAGTACTTTCGGTTAACTATGCCTTTCGTATGTATATCTATCTATAAGTGACTGGGCTTATATATATTTTACTGTTCGCAAATCGAAGGAGGTGATATGTATTGTGAATTGATTTACAAAGAAAAAATAGTATTTTCTACGCTAGCAAAATAGCAATATTTACAAAACATTATATGAAAGAATTGACCGATAATTGGTTGGTTGGTTGTTGAGTATCACACCGCCACTCGTTATGTGTATGCAGCCGCATTTTCACAACCGCCTTCCACAACACAATGCAATCAAGAAAATAAAATAATTTACTCATCATATTATTGGCCCGATACAGAGCCATTTTTTAACCATGCACTGTTGTGCTTAAAAGATAAAGGTAGAAAGAAAAAAGAGAATGTGACTTGCTCATCCATTTTTTTTGAGTGATATTAAGTACCCTGTGTATCCGTATACTGAGAATCCGCCGTGGCGGAAGAGTTTAATCTACGCCGCGTTGAATTTAAAGAGGAATCAAGAATATCCCGTTCCCCATATGATGTTGCAAATTTATCGAATGCCTCAAAATTGGCTTTATTTGAGATCAGGCTAGCGTGACCTATTGGACTCATATGAAGACGGACCACAGCAAACAGCTCTGCTCGTTCGGCATTCATCTCAGAGCAGTTTCACAGTACGTGGTTGGCGTCCTGGTGGTTGTGCCCGCAAGTGCAATCTAACCGTTCAACCAACTTCCCCAGCCCAAATAGTTTACTGTTGAATTTGCCATGGCCGGTTATATAAAATTAAAATGTTAACTACTAATCTTAAGTAAAAAAAAATACATTCACAGTCAATAAAGTGAGAAATGTATCGTCTTCCTAGGCCTCCACGAACCGCTTCCATAATTCCGTCTCTCACCATTGTTTTCGCTTTCTTCCGTGTCATGCTAGCATCTTTCAAGTTCCACCGAGTACCTCATATGGATAGTACTTGACAGTCTTCCAGGACGCTGCAATCCTGCTTCGAAAACATAAAAACAACATTTTATTTTTTTATTCGAAAATTGATACATTGGCAATCAATCACCCTAAGGCTTATACAGTGGAACCACCAATTACACTACTCCGAATTACGCGCTCGCTTAAATTATCCACCGCAAATCCCCTAATTGAACGGTTGCATTCCACTGTCGTTGCTACGAGACGGCCGTCTGTGCGGTGCATACAGTCAAATGTTGACTATCGTCTGCCTATTCAACACGTACCAGGCTATACACGCATAGCCAGGCGACCGCGCGCTTTGAATTGTATCACTAAGTAACTAAATATTTCGTCCATATTTTTTTTCCCTTAGTTTTGCATTTCTCGCGGAAAAAACATAATCCCTAATTTTGTATGAGATTCACTCTCCCAATTACACTACTCCAAATTACACGGTCCCGACTTAAGTGTAAATGGGGGTTTTAATGTACTAATTTTTCATGTATTATAAGATAATGACATAGTTTAAGTCGTCTAGGGAAAAATAATATTGTTTTTTTAACTAAATTTCACAGCGTCTAAAGTGTTTTATTATCATTTCTCAATTATTTTTAGAGAAACTCGTGATAGCATCAATGAGCAAACTTTTTCCCTAGAAAGAAGCTGTCCCGTCACGTACCTGCTACGGCGTAGTTGGATCCGTAAATGGCGCTACGACGTAGAAGGTGCTACATCGAAGTATCTAAAATGTCTCGCATCACTTTAAACGTTGCCCCGAGGAATGAAATGCTTCAAGATAACTTTTTAAATTTAAATTGGCCGGAAAAGTTTAGCTAGATTTAGCAATGGTGAATTTATTCTGATATTTTCAAACTGGCTTTTCCTTCTGTGGCTTAAACTTCCACGATTGGAGTATTGAGTGAATAAAAAATTCAATTTTTTTGAAACCTTTTTAAAGTCACTCATTAAAAGTTGTATTTTTCTACGATTTTCTTAATTAATCCTGTGGTCACACTGTATTATAAAATATTGAATATCATGCCTATTTAAGTCTCGCGGCTCGGAGACTAGAAAAATACTTCTCTGCCGATGGGGGTCGTTTAGGGACCCCAGTGGTTTCCTCATTATTGGCCTTATTCTTATGGATTTCAAAAAAAAAATAGTCTAAGGGCTTTAAAATATCTCTCTGCATCATTCCTCATACATTTTTTTAAAAAAATCCGTGTTTTTTAATAAATAATCATATTTTAAGTTGCGCGTAAAAAAGACGTCATCCCAGCACACATATGAAATTGCAACTGACGCGTTTAGCCCAGCTATGATGAATAACTATGATTTCAGAATAACTATGATTTCAGAATACCTTAATTATAAACATTGTATCACCCATATTCAAATAGATATTTAAGAAAATATGGGTATTAGGGTCGCATTTCTTGAGCTTAGAACCGGAAAAGTTAAAAGTTGTATGATAAGATATATTGTTTATTATTATGATATTTGTCGCCTGCTGTGGACCAGTTGGTTAGAGCTTGCTCTACCGATCACGCAGGTCCGGGTTCGATTCCCGGTAAGATCACAGTGAATTTGAGAACTATTCAATTCAAAGTTGTGATCGAAGACTGGGTGTTTGTGATATCAAGTAACATTATTTCCTCTCCTCCCATTCTTCTGATCCTTTAATAACTGGATTTAGCAATAGCGATTAGTTAATAACAATTCCTGTTTTAGCCTTATCCTTCTTTCCATACTACTCACTTTGAAAAAAAGTGAAGTTAGGCGACTGAGTATTAAACAGTTCTCGTAGAAAAAACTTCTGTTGAGATACATCCATTAGGAAGCAATATAGATTTTTAAAAAATGATAAAAAAAACACCCCATTGAATCAATGATTGTGACAATATTTTTAAATAATATTTTTTTTTTAAAGATTTTTTTTTTTTAATAAAAAAAAATATTTGACATTCCAGCTTACGCCAATGCGTCAAATATTTTGAAGTTGAAAGATCATACGAGATATACTCAATGAGAATTTTTAAAAGTCACATGAGATTATTCCATATATCCGCTCCCTATGCGGAGCATATGGTCACCACGAAGTTCCTCCATGACTCTCTATCTCCAGCCAGTCTCCTTGCTTCCTCCCAGGTCATCCCAGCGTCCCGCAACTCCGCTGAGTACATCCTGAGAATGGTCATCAGTGGCCTTCCACGACGCCGGTATCCACATGAGATTAACTCAAGGAGAAATGACTTCACAAACACCCATGTCTTAGATCTCAAATTAAAATTGAAAAAAATCCAATTTTGATATTGACTTTTACCGGGAATCGAACCCAGACCCACCTGATCGGTAGAGCAAGCTCTAACCAACTAGACCACAACGGGCGACTGGGTGATAGTAATATGGGTATCAGCAGTACTTGTATTATATTTATCAAGCTTTTCAAAGCTTTCACGATTTTCTTCTTTTATTATTTTTGTCTTGTGAAAGTTTGAACGAATCCAAATACATTTTTATTTGAAATAGCAATGAATTCAATCAAGAACGATTTTTATGGTATCACTATAAAGTAAAATGTTAGGTTCGTGATGTTCTGATCAACATTGTTGAATTCTTCGCGGAATGAAAGATCTTACGGGTTCAATTCTTGGTACGGAAAGTATCTTATTTAATCGATTCCTTTTCAAATGCGTAGTTGATTGCGATGTTTTAAAATAAATATTATCACCCTTACGTTATTCTGTAGAATTGCTGCAAGTGCGATGAGTTAACCACTAGTCTTTTTCTAGTTTTATTCGTTCTGAGTGTACTCTCTTTAAAAAAGAGAAGCTTAGCAACTCGTGGGAAAACTTTTGTTGAGATACCTCCATTAGGAGACCACATGCTACACATTCGGAAAATCCATGGATGAAAAATCTTTTAGGGTGTTCAACGTCAATACTTGGTGGAAAGGCATTATAGTAATAAAAACACAATATTTCTTTGTACTTTATTTCACTTTATTAAAAAGGTCAGGACCGATTTCGCTCATTGCTAGCATTGTCAGCTGATAAGAAAAATATATAAACAATGCTTTTTAAACAAAATTAAATTGAAATTAAAAGGTGTAAAAAACAATTGACATTGAAAATAATTTACAAATTACAGTATAAGTGACTATAATTACACAAAATTAAAATGTCTAACACCTATAATATATAATTAAAATTGATGATTTTTTCAAATGTGTTAATAAATTATTAAAGAAGAGATATTTTGTGAATCTAAACTATGCCATTATATATACATAAGAAAATGCACGTTTAAACATAGTCCTGATGAGGGCCGTCAAGCTGAAATAGCTATCGACAATGAAAAAAAAATTGTAGAGCTAAAATACATTATTATTTTTTCACCGTGTTATAATGGAGTTCTACCAAGTAAATGACAATCAAATGTGCATTCTTGTGCAAAAAGATTGTTCTTATCATTGTCGAGTTTGAATAGTAAAAAAAGTAAAACTGAATAAAAAAAAACACCTCTACTTTCAATAAAATTATAATATTTGCTAACTGTAATAACAAGAAAAATAAAATAAATTCATTTATTCTATTATATTATTCTTTTCTTATGTGTTTTTTTAGAACCTAGTTGTATTAAAAGGAAAAACCATTTTGCGTGCGTGACAGTGAAAAAAAACCGCACTTTTGCAACAAAGGGATATCCCACATTCCTACAATAGCCTTTATTTACATCCCTTTTAAATTTCTTCCATCTGTCGTCGGGAAACTGATTTTGTATGCTAATATGGTGAATTCTTAAAGAGAATATATACCAATTTATACAATTCTTTTTGAAGGTAAAAGAAACTGTACGAAATATTTTTTGTACAAAGTGTAGCAAAAAAGATTTTCCACTCGATGATCTTAGGTCCTCTTTTTTTGTAATACAGTTGTTAACGACTGGGATTTCCAATCCTGGTACCTCAATCCTGGAATTTCAGGATTCACTATTCTAGGGTTCGTCAACTTTTTTATGGGTACCGCCCAATTTTGCTTATTTTTCATGGTAATTTTTTTTTTTTTTAAATTATCAATGTGAAACAGAGAAAAAAAGATTGGACATCTAAAACACCTATGCCTAAGATTTTTAATTTTCAATAGAAAATTCATATTTTATCAAACTATGACTTTAACCATGACCCCTCTTATTGCAAGGGTAAATTTCTTATCACTACTCCACTTAAGCTGAGTTAGGTTCGCGTAGTATAAGATATTTTATTTTTAAAAAAGTCATAACAATCAACCGTTGCCGTAAAGACGAAAGTTAATATTTCAAAAAAGTCAGGGGCGGATTAAAGCAAACGGCCGCCGGGGAGTTAAGCCGTTTCAATAATAATCACGCGGGCGAAAAAAATGTAAGAAAACATCCCTTCAAATTGTTTTTATTACGTTTACAATGGCGCGGCCTTAGGTCTTAACCGTCAACACATTAAAGTATCGAATCGTTAGTAAAGATACTTTAAACTAAAATAAAACACACAAAGAAATGCAATAATAAAAATATCAAAACAGCACTCATGGTGTATTGGTATTTTATTTTACTTATTAATTTATTTTTAACACTAAAAATATTTTTTTTATTATTTTTAATAAAATCAGTTATTTTATTAGACTTATTTGTATCTGGATAGTATTTTGCAGGGCTGTAGAGTCGTGTAAAAATAAGTCTACTCCGACTCCGAATCCGATTCCAGTTTAAAAATAATTAACGACTCCGACTCCGACTCTGAGATTTTTTTCCAATAATTTCATTTTAACTTATATATATAAAATTTACTGCTCAATAGTATCTCAATATAACGGAATCATGTGGTTGGAAAGATGTTCCTGAAATACGAATGTTAAATTAATAATTAATTAAGTTTTTGATTTAACGTTAAATATTTTCTTCTGTTTTTCCATACTTTAAAACCCTCCAAGGACGAGCGTGACCATATGGTCACAGTAAACAACGTTGTCTATTGATCCCACTATTCATCCTTTTCTACCTGAATATCGTTGCATTCACTCATTTTTTGTTAAGAAGGGTACAGACTTTAGTCAGTCATCAGCCGCGGAGACAGAAACGGCCACCAAAATCACATGCGATTTTTTGAATTTCCGTTTTTTTTAATGGACTTTTTGAAACTGTTAGTTATTTTTTTTTATCAAAACATCAAATTATTTACAATTATTTTGCTAATATATTTGTATTGAAATTATGTTGATCTAAAGAGGTCAAATTGTAAATATTTTTAAAAATTTCACGTTTAGATTTATTTCAACCCCGAATGTTTCTATGCCCATATGGTCAGGCTCGTCCTTACTACTGTCCGTACACAATATTACACGATAATAAAAATATGATCATGATCATAAAGTCATGCGGGGTTTCTATACAACGGCATTGCGTTTTTTTTTTTAAATTTTTGTTTGGAATAAAAGTTATCCGTGACTTCAATATGGCTTAAAAATATTTTTTTTATCGAAAAAAAGCTCTCGTCTCTGGAGGGTTAACTTAATAAATTCTATTTAAATCATAATAATTATGTTCTTTAGAGTTATACTGATGATACCATCAACAAGCTTTTGTATTAAATCATTCTAAGAAGTTTATAGACAAGCTTTAAGATTGTATAAATTTATAATAATTCTTAAGATTAAATTAAAAAAATTTACTATTATATAACTAGACGATGCTAGAACCTCAAGGTGTTGAGCGAATGAAGGGGCGATCTAATAAACAAAACGTGCCGCAGACATTAATCATGCTCCTTAGTCTGTACATTGTGGCGCTGGAGGTGTTAAAAAACACCGTTCGCGGGCCACGTAAAATACCACGACAATAAAATCTCGTAACGACGTATCTCCAGCTTGTTTAGAGCCTCATAAATGTAACAGACTTGTTACTTTTTTCCGAGAAATGAAAATTATTTTTATAACCACTGGCGACACAATTGAATTTAATGTATTCGACTTAAAAAAGCAAAATAAGCATAAGATTTAAAAAAAAAACACTAATTCACTTACTAAAGATTATTTAGTATAGATCAGGACCGGTTCCGCTCATTGCGAGTATTATGAATTGAATTTCAATAACTCAAATGTGACGCAAAATTAAACATTGAATTTGTTGATGCAATGCTCTGGAGAATACTAAATATTCTTCTTCTTCTTTGGCCATGTTCGCTACCTATGTGGAGCATATGGCCGCCACGTGACACCTCCATGTTTCCCTGTCTCCCGCCAATTGCTTTGCTTCCTCCCATGACATGCCAGCATCCCTCAGTTCCACCGAGTACATCCTATGGATAGTACCCGACGGACGTCCGGGTCGCCGAAATCCCACCGGTCGAAAGAAAAGGCAGGAAGGATTGAGGCTTTCCGGAGGCATCCGCAGCACGTGACCTAGCCAGTTCCAACGTCTCTCCATAACCACTGACGTGACAGGACGCTGTCTTGTACGCTCCCTTATCACTGAATTCCTCACAAAATCAAACCACTTCACCGCCATTATACGACGCAAGCATCTGTTCTCGAAGCTCAGTATACGGTTTTTCTAAGTCTTCGTCAGGTGCCATGATTTGCAACCGTAAAGCAGTACCGGCAGAATGCAAGCGTTGAATAAGTGGCATTTGGTTTTAATCGAGTACAGCTGTGTGTCCAAGACAGTCCGCATTGAGTTGAATACTAAATATATTGAAATAAAACTCATTATCAAGCATAAACGACCGCTTAATCGAATGTGAAAGCATCTGTGTATAAAGCTGGCATAAATCTGATACTAAATAAGAGCTATAGAGAGTGACTCAATACAGTTTTCTTTACTTTCTCCGAAAAGAGAGATTGAAATGGCTGACTAACAACTTTTTTAAATCTATCAGTAACAAAAGTCTTCCTCTGAGAATTTTTTTTGTTACTTAGTTTCTCAACCTCTCTTTTTTTAAATTAATAGAGATAGAGACATAGAGGTAGAACATATCACGTGAAAAGCTAATCGCTATCGTGTTGTATAACCACTAAAGCTTTTCTAATTTATTTCATTACTTAGACGTTGATTATAGATAAATCAACAAATTTAAAATACTACAGAAAATATTAACAATGCGTCTAGAATTTTTTAACTGTATTAAACTAAATAATTTTTGTAAGTTATTAAATTGAAACCAGCATTTGAGTATCAAATATACATTTCCTTGCAGCAAATTTCCGGTTTTGTTCGTTTTTGACAGCCAACCTGATAAGAACAACTTAAAGTGTTTTTTCTTCCGGAAACAGTGTTCTGCATGCTTTGTCGATAGCGGCGTACTTGGGGTTAATTCTATGTATACTATAACGTGCTTTAATCTTTTTTTATGCTGCAAGCGTACATATCGCTGATCGCGATGTCCACGTATCCAGAAATGAATTTTCAGTTTCATAAATATAATTTATTTAACTTAAATATTTATTTTAAAAAAGCTTTTTTCCACACTGCATAGAGTAAAATAAGTTAAATTTCTGAACTAGAATGTAAATTTTAATTTTTTGTACAGATATTTTTTTTTCATCCATGTCTGCTCCCAATGTCTCCTCTTAATAGAAGTATCTAAACAGAAGCTATTCTACGAAAACTGTTTATTACTCAGTCACTCAATCTCTTATTTAAAAAAAAAGAGTAGTAGGGATAGAAGGATAAGACGAGAACAAGACTAGCAAATCATTTGGGAGCCGGTAAATTGCTCGAATGTGGAATTCCTCGAATAACAAATTGCTCGAAATGCAAGTTGCTCGAATATCAATTGCTCGAATTGCTTGGTTATTTAAACGGTTTTAATACAGTTAAGTGTTTATTATATAGTAGTTGATCACTTGGCATTTTATTACACAGTATGTAGTCTTAGTTTGTAAGCCGAACTTTGTATCAAATTGCATATTATTGCTGTACTATTTATCATTGCCTCTATAATTATTATTTTTTAGATAGACATTTAAGAAATACTACCTATGTAAATTGATCTTAATTCAGTAATATAGAAATTCAGTATTGTCTACTTTTACAAGGAGAGCCCAAAATCAATCATAATAAAAATGTTTATAGATAAGGGGTGTAACGTATTTGTGATAGCGGTGGTAACTGGCATAATATAAATTATCGAGTAAATATCCAATATGGCGGTTATAATTATTTTTAAATTTATAGCTGCTTCAATAAGTTAATAATATTCTTAAAGAAAATATATTATGTGTGATTTGTAAAAGTGGAAAAATTAAAATTTTCGAGGAATTTGTAATTCGAGCATTTGACGTTCGAGCAATTGGTTATTCGAGGATCTTGTTATTCGAGCAATTGCATTCGAGCAATTTACCGGGAATCAAATCATTTATCGCTCTCGTTACTCCCAGTTATTGAAGGATCGGAAAGGATGAGGGGAGAAATTTGAACATCACAAACACCCATGCCTTCGAACAGAAAACGATAAATCAATCGAAAAATGCTGTTCGTACTGGGACTCAACCCCGTGAGATCCGGCACGGAAGCCCACAACGCTAACCGCTGCGCCGTAGGGCCCGACGTTCGGAATATATTGTTATGGAAATTAAAAATATGTTCGTATACAAATATTCCTATTCCCATAAGATGTATAATACTATATTTTGAAAAACTATAAATGCGGATATGTGATTCAGAATGCTGATCACATCCTTTGGGAATGCCCAGACTTTAACAGGGAAAATTGCTCAAGACGATACGACTATCTGTCGGATCTGTCAGCCCCGTGGGTCATGCCGACTTGGTTGCATCTAAGGCAAATTATAATGCCTTCAAAGAATTCACCGCGGAATATGGAAAAAGAATTGAATCTAATAGATAAAAGCTTTTATTTTCAATATCACTATTTTGTTTACTCATTATTTATTCTGCACACTGTAGTACATGCAGCCAAGTATTGAGTAATTTCTTCTTGGGACACTCCTGGCAAATTTTTTACCACAACTAACGTTGTAAAACTACGGGATACACCCTGTAAGAAGAGTGTATGTAAAGCCGAAGTGGGTGGTGGTGGGTACAACATTAAGTACCCTAGGAAATTAAAAAAATGGCTATTTCTTAATGGGTTAAAAATAATTGCACTTGTTGATTGGATGGTTTTCACTAGTACAAGTGAACTTGATTTTTAATTTTAATGAAAATATAACAAAATAGTTATCAACTGTGGAAAGGAAAGAGGACGTAACCCACAAATTTTATTTAATAAGTTTTTCAAAAAGACATTTTTTTAAGCCTTTTTTCATGATTGCAATTTTCGCAGGTTCTTATTTTTTCAAACGTAAAAGCTAAAGACTAATTTGAAATTTTATCCAACATCATTTTGATAGAATGTGTATCATGTTATAAACATTATGATTAACGAAAAAAGTTGTTTTGAAAAAATTGTGGGTTACGTCCTTTGTCCTTTCTACAGTCGATATTTATGTAAATTTATTTTTATTAAAAAAAAATAGTTTTATGGGGAGCTACACTATAAGTGGAAATGATCTAACCGAAAGTTCATTTCATTCAAAGCCTATCTTAATATGTATATACATTTTGAACAGTGGGGTTGGAAAAGATAAGATTCGGTTCTAAGCAAATCGCTTTTTCTTCGTGCTAATTTTGGAGCGAATATAGAAGGAGTACTTTTTAATTTTACGAAAACACATCCGTGAAAATTTACGAATGCATAAATTGTGTCAAAATCTCGCCGGAGAGACACAGCTGGGGCCGGATGCTCGGGCGTTGAAGGCAATTTCGGCGGGTCAATTGGGCGTAAATTCGCTCGGCGCGCCCGCGAAGCCACTCGTTCCGCTCGTTAAGCAGGGGCCGTTGTGTTGCCTCGCGATTTTCAACCTTATTGCTCTCCTGTTTGATTGAAATCGAGTTTGAACGAGTGTCAGCCGATAGGTGATGTAGTGGCTATAATGAAAGGAGCTTCGAGGCTACGAGTCAAATACTCGGGGCCGGTCGATAAAGTGTTTTTTTTTTGTCCGTGTAATGTTTGTTATAAAGTTTTAATTAACGACACGACGCCGCTTATTAATGGGTTAAATCATAAAAAACAAAAAAAAAATTGATTCCATTAAACACCGAACGTAATTAGGAAAAAATGAGATATTGGTTTTTTCTTAAATAAAATTACAAACTAAACTACCTACAATGTTCCTGTGAGGTTTCCACGTAGACTTTGGACCTTATGGGTCTTTTTCTAGAACAGCCTATTTATGCCGCGGCACGTTAGTGTCACCTGACCAGGGCTTCCAACCCAGCTTAAACCGAAACCGGTTAACCGGTTTATTGCCAATTAAAAAATAAACTGATTTATTTGACACGGCTAACCGTGGTTTTTTATCCATCTCCACTCCCAATGTGGAACATATGGCTTCCCTATGGAATTATTTCAACATAAGTTTTTCTACGAGAACTTTTTGTTACTCACTCACTCAACCTATCTTTTTCAAAGAGAGTAGTAGAGATATAAAGGTAAGGCCAGTACAGGGCTAGTGGTTAACTAATCGCTCGGATCTTAACTAACTAAAGGATCGGAAAGGCTGGTTTATTGAAAATCATTTTATACAACTATTCATATGTGGCGCAGTGGACAACGTCATTGGCTTCGGTGGCGGATTTAACGTGTTGATGTCCTTGCTTTTTTTTTCTAAGGCATAGGATTCCATCCTAACAGTCCAATACAAAAATAACGAAGCGTAGCAAGAGCGATTAGTTGACCAATCGTTATGGCATAGCCATACCCTTATATCTATACTTTCTTTGTAAAAAAATAAGTTGAGAGACTGAGTAACAATCAGTTCTTGTAGAAAAAATCTTTGCGTAGGCAAAGCTGACATGGTTGAAAAAAAGACTATTTAAGTTTACATCTATTAATTATTATTTGAGCATGCCAAGTAATCTATATTTTATTTCGTGTCTTGGAACAGTAGTTTGTGTGGAACTAAAATTGGCTTTTTAGAAAAGGGTCCAGTTTAAGCCGGTTAGCCGGTTTTTTTGTTTGGAAAAAAACCGAAAACCGGTTAGTTGATTCTTACGGTTAATTGGATACCCTATATCTGACAATGCAGAGTATACCTTGACCCATTGCTTCATTGCAAATTAATTAAATTATTATTTTTAAATATATAACATTTCAACTCCTTGACGCAGTGGTCAACGTTGTTATCTTCCGTAAAGAGTTTTACAAGTTCAAATCCCAGTACGAACGATATGTTTTCAATCGATATATCGATTTCTATTCGAAGGCATGAGTATCTGTAATGCTTTAAACCTTAAATGCAATGCGAAAAGTACAAACTTTTGTTTTGGCTTTTTCGTAAAACAGAAATTGATTTTACCTTTTATTCTTATACCCAATGGTATAATACATATTTACTCATTATATTTTTTCAATAGATGTCTTGTCTACACGTACTAAACCACTATAATTTTCATTCAAACAGAGCATGCTGGAGTTTTGGCGGACGTTAATTTTCGACTATTTTTTAATACAATATTTAAAAAAGCATGGTTAATCATAATAGCATTGAGTAGTTTAACTGTTTATGAGTGTTGCCTTTTTAAACTGGATAAAAATCATGTTTTATGTCTGTAATGACTGTGTACTTTTTAAGAGGACTAAGTGTTTTTGGATTTTTTTTTTGTTTAATTATTTTTCTCGCAAATTTTTTAAAATCCATGTCCGCTCCCAATATAAAGCATATGGCCTCCTAATTGAGATATCTCAAAAGAAAATGTTTCTACGAGATTCGTTTGTTACTCAGTCGCTCAACCTCACTTTTTTCAAAGTGAGTAGTAGGGAAAGATGGATAAGGCTAGAACAGGACTAACGGTTGGCTAATCGCTATTTCTACACCCAGTTAATAAAGGATCAAAAGAATGGGAGGAGAGAAAATGATGTGAATTGACATCACAAACACCCAGTCTTCGATCACTACTTTGAATTGAATAATTCTCAAATTCGCTGTGATCTTACCTGTAATCGAACCCAGACCTGCGTGATCGGTAAAGCAAGCTCTTACTAACTTGGCCACAGCAGGCGACAAGTATTTTCCTGCAATATTTTAGGAAAATATTTGTTTTATTTAAAGTAGAAAATCATACATTTAAGGGTTAAAATTTCTTCCAACATTTCCAACGCTACAAATAACGGGACGTTACAAGGGCGATAAGTTAACCACTAGTCATGCCGTAGCCGTATCCTTTTTTAGCCGCCTGTGTGTTTGAGTGGTCAGCGTTGTTGGCTTCGGCTACGGAGGGCCCGGGTTCAAATCCCGGTGCGGACAGTTTTATAAATTGATTTTTCAATCGATTTATGAATTTCTGTTCAAAGGCATGGATGTATGTGATGTCTTGAATTCCCCCTCACACCCATCCTATCCTATGAACTGGGCGTATCGATAGCGATTAGCTTGCCACTAATCCTGTCCTAGCCCTATCCTTCTATCCCTACTCTCTTTGGAAAAAGAGAGGTTGAGCAACTGAGTAACAAGCAGTTCTCGTAGAAAAAAATATTACATATCAATTCTTTGTCTGGAGTAACTCAAATTTATTGTACTATTTCGGCAAAAACACCATTACATATTTTTAAAGATGATTATTTTTGTCCAGTCCATGGTGAAATAGAATGTCGTTGGCTTCCGTGAGAGGTTTCAAGGGTTCGAGTTCCAGCTTGTGTTTATGGTGTCTAAAAATCTCCTTCTTCTCTTCCAATCCTAAAATTAATTAATCGTGAGCGATTAGTCCTTCTATCCACAGTTTCTTTGAAAAAAAAAATGAGTTACTGAGTTATAAACAGGTCTCGTATAAAAAAAAATTCCTAGACCCTACAGTTTAGAGCAAAGTCAAATTTATAGAGTGTTAGAGTCTACAATGTCTACTCTATATTAAAGGCAGCTAATTTATGACAAAAGTAATTAATAATCTAATGTCTTCAATAAGTATAATGCAATTTATAAATATCTCAAAACTCTCTTTGTATTATTCGTAAGCGCACATTAAACAAAAGTTAAGCAAACACTCTCAAAAGAAATCTGTCAACTTCAAAAAAGCTCATAGATACAAAATCTCAAGCAAAGTTGGAAGCTTTCACCTCTACCTCCATTCTTTTTTAGTGCAATCGTTTCAACGACTGCTGGATTTTATGACTGCCACTCTTAAAAACAACCTTTGGAATTTCTCCGCTTAAAGTTTTCTACAAAAGCTTTTGGCAGTTTTTTTGCGCTTTAGGATTTTGAGTAAACGAAAGCTTTCTTTGTCATTTTTTCCGCTTTGTTTATTAATTAGTTACTAAGATTTTATATCCTTACATGATTGAGTAGCTAATTTAAATGAAACAACAATTTAAATATTTTTTTAATTAATTGGTTTCTGACATTAACATCACAGCAATTGATTTTATAAGAGCTGTAGAGTCGGAGTCGAGAATCGTGTAGTTTGGTGTATTTTCCAGAGTCAGAGTCAGAAAAATCATTTGGTTGACTTTATGGCAATGCAATAGTGCAGGAAATTTCATTGCAAATCTATATATATATATATATATATGTGTACATATAAATGAATGTTTGTATGTTTGTTTGTTAGTTTATCCCATATGCGTTCCTATACCGTTCATCCGATTGCGATAGAGCTTTGGTGAGTCGTTGTGTGAACGCTTGCAAATGTTTTCAAATTAGTAGAGCCAGTAGTGGGTTGCCAGTACGTTAAAAATGGGGCTCGCTTTATATCAAAGCAATTCTGTACTGGAGAAGCAGTGAGTTTTTTTTTATCACTTCTATGCAATTATATGCAATACTATATTGTGTTAAAAAAAAAATTATAAAAGATTTTTAGTACTTTTTCCACTTAAAATTTATTTGATCAGGACCGGTTTCGCTCCTCACGAGCATTATCAACTGATGATCAGTTGATCAGTTGGTCAGTTTTTAATCCTCGTGAGGAGCGAAACTGGTCCTGATCAAATAAATTTTAAGTGGAAAAAGTACTAAAAATCTTTTATTATTTTTATTATAATGCCATTACACCAAGTATTGACAGTGAACACCTTAAAAGTGACTATATTGTGTATCAAACAAAAACACTTTCTTTCTTTGAGTAAAATTGCAACGCATACCAGGTACTCGCTAGTATTATAAAGAAATGCCGAGACATAACTTAAATGGGGATCAAATAGACAAATTAATAACTTTCTTTTAATCGATTTCTTCGTTTTTTGGTCTTCTCATATCAATTATTATAATTAAGAAAGAAACGATCGAACTATTTATTCTCCGAAATGTATCTTGTCTGCGTATCGTATACATTTAATATATATTATACTTCATAGGTCAGAAAGGTAAACTGCGCAGTGTTTAAAAGCCAATAATGATAGTTCGATGCGTAGTTTTGTATACGTCGCAATTCCATGCCGAATGCAAATCACTTAATCCGGCCCAGGTGTATTGTCCGCACCTGTGTATTTTAATCAGTGTGACACGTCAAACCCCGTTCATCCTAATTTGGACCTGAACCCAAATGTCTGAAATGAATCGTTGAGTTGCAAAACCTGTCTTAGAAATGAATACAAAACTATTCACCGCTGGAATCCATTGAAATACTATTTCTTTTATAACCATGTCTGCTCCTAAAGTGAAAAATATGGCCTCATAATGCAGGTATCTCAACAGACTATTTTCACTGTAGTCATAGTTCATATTTAATGTTTTTTTCGACCAATAAAAAGAGTTCATAAGAAAGAAGTTTTTTTTTTTTTAAATTGTCGAAATTAATGCAAGCTCGTTAAAGCTTACTTATTTCATAAGAATCATTCTAATACGTAAAGAGAGTTTGCATTATTAATCAGATATAATAAAATTAAGAGAATAAAATAAAATAATCTTTATAGTTGGCGTTTGATACACCGACTATAACAACAGTGAAGATAGCCGCAATTAATACGTTTAAGTTATACCAATCGTAAACAATAAAAACAAATTTATCTCAATCAATACAGATCCCCTTTGATTAGTGTTTAAGCCTTAATATATGTGATAAAATATGGAATAATAAGCCATTTTTTTTAACCAAGTTCGCTCCCAATATGTTGAGATACTTTTTTTCTACAATAACTGTTTGTTACTCAATCGCCTAACCTTTCTTATTCAAAGAGACTAGAGGGGATATAAGAATAATGCTAGGACAGGACTAGTTAGCTAATCGTTCTCGCTAAGCCCAATATAAGATCGAAAAGGGTGAAAGGGAGTTTTGAGACATCACAAACACTCATGCCTTTGAACAGAAATCGATCGAAAAAATGCTGTTTGTACTGAGACTTGAACCCGTGAAGTCTGGCATGGAAGCCCACAACGCTAGCCGCTGCGCCGTATGACCCGACTATACTATACAAAAATAAATTAATTAACCAGATGAACAAAATAACTTTGAAAATAACATAAGGGTGTAATCTGTCCTGTATTGATTATACCGTAATATTGTATTCTCTTATCGGCTGATAATTCTTGTCATGATCAAAACCGGTCCTGATTATATTTAGTAAAAGGGAAATTAGTAAAAATTAGTAATTTTCTTAAAATAATGCCTTTCCACCAAGTATTGACAGTGACACCCTAAAAGTGATTATATTTCGCAACCGACGGTGACAGCAATAAATAACTCATATAAAAAAGTAAATACAATTTTGTGTGTATACAAATACATGTGTATCAGTTTCACATTGAATAAAGAAATCTTTTTTGCGCAAATTCGAAGAAAAAATTTTAGTTATTCATATTTTTTCGATATTTTTTTATTTTATTTTTACGTGATATTTTGATTTTTGAAACCAATTTAACAAATCGTATGAAAGTAAGGTTTTTATACGCGTCAATACGTGGAACCAATTTATCGCGTAAAAAAGGATAGTGTGTTTATAGTATTATTTTTACTTGTAAGCTGTCAATCCTTGATAATTTATTACAAAAATTTAACACATTTTTTCATGCTAATTTTGTATATTAAAAAAAAAAGATTATTCTCACACAAATTATTGAAGAAAAAACTTTTTTAAGATTTTTTTGTTTTTTTTTTTTTGGATATCAAATTTATGGAGCTTCAAGTACCAGGACGCGCCAGCGTCAAGGTTCTTTCAGTCTCCTTCATCGATAAAGATTTTGAAAAATTGTAAATTGCATCCCCTTACCGTCGTTTGCAGACGGAAGGGCGCGATCACTACAGAGATAAGAAGTTCACGGGAACTCCATATGCATTATTTTGCAAATCACATTCCATATGCTTCCTCCATACTACATCCGTACATGTACACACACGTGCGCATACATACATACACACATACAGTACACAAAAAACATTTAAACAAAGAGAGTCATTTTCGTGATGCTAAGTTCTTTCTAAAATTGACAACTTCAGACGACATAAGATCTATGGAGGGTCGTCGAGCAGAACTGCTTTGGGTCTAAAACGATTCTCAGGCAGTGTCTCGTCATAGTTGTGGAGATTAGAGATCGTTGGGTTAAAATGTTTTCTTACCTCGCCGTGAAACTTTTGAGATATTTCACGAACGAACTCGCGGATGGAAGAATTTTTTGATACATATAAATCGAAAATTTTCTTTTCTCCCTTAACATACAAATACTTTTAAAACAGTCGTTGTTTGATAAATTTTGAGAACATCTATTAATTCACCAATTCAATTCATACAATCCTTGTTCTGATAGGCTTTCATATATATGTTAAAAGACAAACATTATTAATAAGGAAGCAAACAATAACACATACAAATAATATTTGTATAGAGTTGCCTTCGTAAATGTATTTTATTTTCATGTCATTGTTTAAAAAATCGATGAAAATAATACAGTGAATGAAAAATGTTTTGGTTTCAGCCTTTTTTCCCTACAATGTATTCAATGTCTTTTAGATGTTTGATTCCGGAAAAAAAACGACATCTAATTTAACCATCTTTTGAGAGATCTTATCTTGTACGATGCTTTCTAAGAGTTTTTTTTTATTGTTTCAAATGTTGTACAGAACTCTTTTTTTGGATGGTCTCAGTAGAAAAATAACATGTAATTGAATCAAATAATTGAAAACCAATCAAATTTTATGACATTTCCTCAAAGGTTTTGTTGTGCGACGTACATTAAAATGGATACCAAAGCTATTTCAATTACTATAATAGCTCACTTTAAGGGTGTTCACTGTCAATACTTGGTGGAAATAATGCCTTTTCATAGACGTATCATAGAATAAAAAAATATATTTTTAATATAACACAAAAAAAACAATCAATAATTATAATACATTTCATCGTCCGAAAACAAATGCGAGGAAAATTAGAGGGATGTTTTATTGATCACTTTAAGGGTGTTCAATACAATACTTTGTGGAAAGGCATTAAAGTAATAAAAACACGATATTCCTTTGTAATTTATTCCACTTTATTAAAAAGTTCAGGACCGGTTTCGCTCATTGTGAACTGATTTGTCATTTGACCAACGCTCGCAATTAGCAAAACCGTTCCTGACCTTTGAAATAAAGTGGAATAAAGTACAAAAGAATATTGTGTTTTTATTGCTATAATGCCTTGAAAAATTGAATCACTTACCATCTTTGCAGACGGAAGGGCGTGATCGCTACAGAGGTAATAAATCCTTAGTGAAGCCAGTTCACGGGGAGTCTATATGCATTTATTTTCAAATCACATTATATAATATGCTTCCTCTCATAATATATCCGTACATGTACATGTACGGACACACACATGCTCATACATACATATACACATACAGTACTCAAATAAGTCAACCAAAAAAAGTCATTTTCATTATGCTATCTATATTCAATAGTTATACATACATATATAACAGTATCTTGAATCAAAAACGTCCCATCACCGGTTCAACCGACGCCAATAAAACTATATTAGGTACAAATCTCCCGCACTTTTGTCTTTTATATTATTTTCTTTACGACCTTTTACGAACATACCTCGTCAATGAAAGCTGACCAAGTAATCAGATCACGTATGTTCAGAAACGTAACGTTTTTCCGCAGACGTAAATAATTTGGATACGGGGTAGAGATCTACTAAAATCACCCGTTTTTATAATATCTGAGATAAAGATAAGACATCTTATAGAAGTAAATTACCTTTAATTAAAAGTTGTTTTATTAGTGCCATCAACTATTATTATTGCTTATTATTACTAATTTTTTACTTGTAGTTATACCAATTCTATGTATTTAATTAACCTTTATTAATATCTATATATTTTTAATTATTGTCTATCAAATTGTTATAAAAATGTATCTTAACTGTATCATTGAGGAGATATCATCTTCGGTGTGATGCAGAAAGGAAAAACAAGCTTATCGAATAATAAAAAAAGAGAAGTAATGTAATTTGCACGAAGTTATTTTTTGGTAGTTTCAATGTAAATATATTATTTCCTTTCCGTACTAGTAAAAGTTTACTAATAACAGATTGATAGTTCGGGAAAATTTTCCAAAATCCGTAAATTCTTAGGATCTTAGATTCGGAATTCTTGGAAGAGCTAAAAAAAGGTCCCACGGTGATGATTTTGGAAAACCCGTAAATTTATGGAATTTTGGATATGAAATTCCCGGAAAAGCTATGAAAAAAGGTCATGCGGTGAAATCCGCAAATTCTTGGAAATTTGGATTTGAAATTCTAGGAAGAGCTAAAAAAAAAAGCTCCTACGGTGATCATTTTGGGAAATCCGAAGTTTCTGCGTTTTTCATAACATTCATGTATCAATAGTACAAAACAGGTATGGGGGGCACAGAAAAATTAAGACACTCAAAAGGGGCCAGGGCCCCAAAAAGGTTGACACTCATTTAAAGTAACAGCAAAATTTATTTTCGAAATATATACAATAATGACCTCATTAATGATTTATGAAGACGCAATATACTAACGATAAGTCAGGAATAATCGAATTTACGCGCGGTTCAAAATTAGCCTTTCCCATTGGAATGAATGACCACTTTAAAAATGTGCGGTTCAAAATAAGCTGTTAGCATTGAGCGGACAATGGGCG
>CM062842.1:13334684-13375686 GCA_031772345.1 Himalopsyche anomala
CTGTCTCCCGCCAATTGCTTAACTTCCTCCCATGACATGCCATCATCTCTCAGTTCCGCCGAGTACTTCCTATGGATAGTACCCGATGGATGTCCGGGACGCCGGAATCCCACTGATCGAAAGAAAAGGCAGGCAGGATTGAGGCTTTCCGGGGGCATCCGCAGCACGTGACCCAGCCAGTTCCAAGTTCCAACGTCTCTCCATAACCACTGACGTGGCGGGACGCTGGTTTGGACGTAGACGAGTGAGGTGGTTTGATTTTTTGAGGAATTCAGAGATAACGGAGCGTACTCCATAAGTAGTATACTCAAATTTCAATCAGAGTATATTGATTTATTAATTCAATGTATACTTTTGGTTGAAAACTATTTTATTTTTATACATTTTCATTTTCAATGTGGAACAGACGGTCTCCTAACAGAGGTGTCTCAACAGAAGTTTTTCTACGATAACTGTTTGTTACTCAGTTGCTTAACCTTTCTATTTCAAAGAGAGTAGGGATAAAAAAAAACATGAATAGTGGTTTTCAAATCAATCTCGCTACGCCCCGTTATTTTAGCATTTGAAAAGTGGGAAAGAATGCTTAGACAATACTAACACCCATGCTTTTGAAGAGATATTGATACCTTTTTAGGGTGATCACTGTTAATACTTGGTGGAAAGGCATTGTATTTAAAAAAACACAATATTCCTTTGTACTTTTTTTCCCACTTTATTTAAAAGGTCAGGACCGGTTTCGCTCATTGCGAGCATTGTCAACTGAAAAGAAAAAGTGTAAACAATAATTGACATTGAAAAAAGTTACAAATTACAGTATAAGTGATTCTATGATTTGGAAGCATGGAAAGCATAAAACTATCATTAATTTATTAATTCTAGTAATATAGCATGTTATATCACTTTGACAAAAATTTCCCAAATTTTAATAATGTTTGTAATTACTAATAATTATATTTCTTATCAGTTGACAATGCTTGCAATGAGCGAAAGCGGTCCTGAATTTTTAAATAAAGTAGAATAAAGTACAAAGGAATATTGTGTTTTTATTAAGATATTGATACATCTTTTAGAAATATGTTGTTTCTATTGAAACTCAAACCTATGAAATTTTGAAATATCTTTTACTATTTATAACTGTAAAAATACGGATGGAAATAAGAAAAATATATACATTATTTTAAATCTCGCGGCTCGGAGACAAGAAAAATACTCTCTGCCGATGGGGGTCGTTTAGGGACCCCAGTGGTTTCCTCATTATCGGCCTTATTCTTATGAATTTAAAAAAAAAATAGTCTAAGGGCTTTAAAATATCTCTCTGCATCATTCCTCATACATTTTTTTTATAAAAATCAGTGTTTTTTTTAAATAAATCATATTTTAAGTTGCGCGTAAAAAAGACGTCATCCCAGCACAGATATGAATTTGCAACTGACGCGTTTAGCCCAGCTATCTTAAGAACGATTGCGTATCGCGGGCGCTTATCTCGTTATCGCGCTATTGCGTATTTATATAAACTACAAAAGGTCAAAAAAACTATGATATAAGAATACCTTAATTATAAACATTGTATTACCCATATTAAAATAGATATTTAAAAAAATGTGGGTATTGGGTTCGCATTTCTTGAGCTTAGAACCGGAAAAGTTAATATAAATGTGCACTTTACTTGGCTGGTCGATATGAAAAAAATAAGGTACGGAGTGAATTGCGGAGAATAGTATAGATTAAACTTGGATCGTACATACACATAAAAACCGTAACCGCATTTCGTAGTAGAGACACATAAGGATTAAGTATCAGGACATCAAATTAACAAAATGGACTCGAGCCCAGAACACTATCGTGGGGAGCCCATTACGAATAACTGCTGGTCATTTAGGCAGGATTGAAATATCCCCGCTGCTAATCTAATCTAAAGTAGAATGGAAAGCCATAAATTTATGGTGCTAAATTTCCGATTTCGGAATGAAAATTTGGGGAGCTTTTGGCTTAGTGGTAAAATCGACAAAAATTTTGACGATTGAACTCACGAATAAGTAAATCGATATATAAAAGGTACAATTTTAATATAAATAAATAAGAATAAAACTCTTTGCTAAATAATTGACATTTAATTACTATTGTCACAGTTTGATAAAATAGTCATGATTGGTTTTAATTATCGTTAATATTTTCACTATATCAGATGTAAATCCTTGTTGTCAAAGAATCGGTCTGTGACGATGGCCATATATATATATATATCATGTATATAAATAACTTATATATATAAAGAATGGATGTCAGCTATCACTATGCAATATTTGGCAAAACACACAGTCAGCATGACTGCACAGGTAACATGTAAAGTAAAAGTTATGCTGTGTGGACAATATTGAGTATCGATATATGCAACATGAGAACTATTGTTAATGACGAAACCTCGAATTATGAAAGAATGTATCAATTTGCAATATTTGGCAAAACACACAGTCAGCATGACTGCACGGGTAACATGTAAAGTAAAAGTTATGCTGTGTGGACAATATTGAGTATCGATAGATGCAAGATAAGAACTATTGTTAATGACGAAACCTCGAATTATGAAAGCAAAATAGAATTAAAATATAGAATTTTGTTAACGTAGCATTTAAGAAATTAGTATAAATAATGGGAAAATCTATAAAGAAAGTAACTTCAGAGTCAGAAGTCAACCCAACAAGAACGTTTTATTTCTTATAAGAAAATGAAGCTTGAACCTGAGTTAGAACGGCGAGCGTTACAGGTCCTGTACCATTTTAACAAAATGTCGAATTATTTAAAAAGATAACCTTTTCCAACAAACAAAAATAAATATAATTATTAAAAATACTCGTCATTCAAATCTGTAGGCATTCCCATGGGCTAATCCTTATCGCCAGCAATGGCTTAAGCTCAATGATACATTTATTTCTTATATAAACAGGATACATTCATTTAATAAGCGTCAGTTCAAGTTCAGCAGTGAAACTGAACGCCTGAAGATGCCGAAAGGCGAAACACGGGTCGTTAGTGACAAAATATGTGTGAATGAACGTAATTTGAACGGTTCAAATTTAAATTCGATCAAACTTAAACTTGGGTAATCAATGCAATTTTTCTTTCTATAAATATTGCTGAACTTTGAAAACACCCATTTTCAGAAAATTTACTGTATGAAAAATAAATTGCAAACCTATTTATTGAATAAGTCAGAAACGAAATTAATTCTGTAAGTGGATTTCTTAGGAAAACACCCAATTCTTTTCTTCGTCAATTCGATTCTTTTTACATCGTCAAAATGAGAGAATTTTTTTTCAAAATGTAATAAGAGGCTCGCTTGCCATATTGAACAACCAGCTCGGCTGAAAACATCAAATTCAACAACCGGCTCAATCGAAAAAAAAAAGTTTTCTAATTGATTCTTTTTACATTGTCAATATCTAAGATTTTTTTTTCATTATGTAACAAGTGGTTCGCTTGCCGTATTGAACAACCGGCTCGCCTGATTTCATCAAATTAACAACGGGCTCTACCAAAAAAAATAGTTTTAAATAGATTTTTTTTACATCGTCAAAATGAGAGATTTTCTTTTTGATCTGTAACAAGAGGCTCGCTTGCCATATTGAACAACCGGCTCGGCTAGTCACATCAAATTCAACAACCGGCTCCATCGAAAAAAAAAACTTTTTAATTGATTCTTTTTACATCGTCAAAATGAGAGATTTTTTTTTTGATCTGTAACAAGAGGCTCGCTTGCCATATTGAACAACCGGCTCGGCTGGTCACATCAAATTCAACAACCGGCTTCATAGAAAAAAAAAACTTTTTAATTGATTCTTTTTACATCGTCAAAATGAGAGATTTTTTTTTTGATCTGTAACAAGAGGCTCGCTTGCCATATTGAACAACCGGCTCGGCTGGTAACATCAAATTCAACAACCGGCTCCATCGAAAAAAAACTTTTTAATTGATTCATTTTGATCTGTAACAAGAGGCTCGCTTGCCATATTGAACAACCGGCTCGGCTAGTCACATCAAATTCAACAACCGGCTCCATCGAAAAAAAACTTTTTAATTGATTCTTTTTACATCGTCAAAATGAGAGATTTTTTTTTGATCTGTAACAAGAGGCTCTCTTGCCATATTGAACAACCGGCTCGCATGATTTCATCAAATTAACACCGTGCTCTAAAAAAAAAAATAGTTTTAAATATATTTTTTTTACATTCTCGAAATCTGAGATTTTTTTCATTATGTAACAAGTGGTTCGCTTGCCAAATTGAACAACCAGCTCGGCTGATAACATCAAATTCAACAACCGGCTTCATAGAAAAAAAAAAACTTTTAAATTGGTTCTTTTTACATCGTCAAAATGTAACAAGTGGTTCACTTGCCATATTGAACAACCGGCTCTCCTGATAACATCAAATTCAACAACCGGCTTCATCGAAAAAAAAAACTTTTAAATTGTTTCTTTTTACATCGTCAAAATGAGAGATTTTTTTTTTGATCTGTAACAAGAGGCTCGCTTGCCATATTGAACAACCAGCTCCGCTGATTTCATCAAATTAACAACGGGCTTTACCAAAAAAGATAGTTTTAAATAGATTTTTTTTACATTGTCGAAATCTGAATTTTTTTTTTTGTATGTAACAAGAGGCTCGCTTGCCAAATTGAACAACCAGCTCGGCTGATAAAATCAAATTCAACAACCGGCTCCATCGAAAAAAAAAACTTTTAATTGATTCTTTTTACATCGTCAAAATGAGAGATTTTTTTTTTGATCTGTAACAAGAGGCTCGCTTGCCATATTGAACAACCGGCTCGGCTGGTCACATCAAATTCAACAACCGGCTCCATCGAAAAAAAAACTTTTAAATTGATTCTTTCTACATCGTCAAAATGAGAGAACGGCTTATTTCACAAGTGGGTCGCTTGCCAAATTGAACAACCAGCTCGGCTGAAAACATCAAATTCAACAACCGGCTTCATCTAAAAAAAAAAACTTTAAATTGATTCTTTTTACATCATCAAAATGTAACAAGAGGTTCGCTTGCCATATTGAACAACAAACTCGGTTGTTAACATCAAATTCAACAACCGGCTCCATCGAAAAAAAAAAACTTTAAATTGATTCTTTTTACATCATCAAAATGTAACAAGAGGTTCGCTTGCCATATTGAACAACAAACTCGGCTGATAACATCAAATTCAACAACCGGCTCCATCGAAAAAAAAAACTTTTGAATTGATTTTGTTTACATCAAAATGAGAGGATTTTATTTCGATGTATAACAAGAGGCTCCCTTGCCATATTGAACAACCGGCTCTCCTGATTTCATCAAATTAACAATGGGCTCTACCAAAAAAAATAGTTTTAGAATTGGTTCTTTTTACATCGTCAAAATGAGAGATTTTTTTTTTTGATCTGTAACAAGAGGCTCGCTTGCCATATTGAACAACCGGCTCGGCTGATAACATCAAATTCAACAACCGGCTCCATCGAAAAAAAAAACTTTTAAATTGTTTCTTTTTACATCGTCAAAATGAGAGATTTTTTTTTTGATCTGTAACAAGAGGCTCGCTTGCCATATTGAACAACCGGCTCGGCTGGTCACATCAAATTCATCGGCTCCATCGATAAAAAATAGTTTTAAATTGATTCTTTTTACATCGTCAAAATGAGAGCATTTTCTTTCGATGTATAACAAGAGGCTCTCTTGCCATATTGAACAACCGGCTCGCCTGATTTCATCAAATTAACAACGGGCTCTACCAAAAAAAATAGTTTTTAATAGATTTTTTTTACATTGTCGAAATCTGAGATTTTTTTCATTATGTTACAAGTGGTTCGCTTGCCAAATTGAACAACCAGCTCGGCTGATAACATAAAATTCAACAACCGGCTTCATCGAAAAAAAAAACTTTTAAACTAATTTTTTTTACATCATCAAAATGTAACAAGTGGTTCGCTTGCCATATTGAACAACCGGCTCTCCTGATAACATCAAATTCAACAACCGGCTCCATCGAAGAAAAAAAAACTTTTTAATTGATTCTTTTTACATCGTCAAAATGAGAGATTTTTTTTTTGATCTGTAACAAGAGGCTCGCTTGCCATATTGAACAACCGGCTCGGCTGATTTCATCAAATTAACAACGGGCTTTACCAAAAAAGATAGTTTTAAATAGATTTTTTTTACATTCTCGAAATCTGAATTTTTTTTTTTTATTTTGTAACAAGAGGCTCGCTTGCCAAATTGAACAACCAGCTCAGCTGATACCATCAAATTCAACAACCGGCTCCATCGAAAAAAAAACTTTTTAATTGATTCTTTTTACATCGTCAAAATGAGAGATTTTTTTTTGATCTGTAAAAAGAGGCTCGCTTGCCATATTGAACAACCGGCTCGGCTGGTCACATCAAATTCAACAACCGGCTCCATCGAAAAAAAAACTTTTTAATTGATTCTTTTTACATCGTCAAAATGAGAGAACGGCTTATTTCACAAGTGGTTCGCTTGCCAAATTGAACAACCAGCTCGGCTGATACTATTTAATTCAACAACCGGCTTCATCGAAAAAAAAAAACTTTTAAATTGTTTATTTTTACATCGTCAAAATGTAACAAGAGGTTCGCTTGCCATATTGAACAACCAGTACGGCTGAATAACATTAAATTCAAATCACGGCTGATAACATCAAATTCAACAACCGGCTCCATCGAAAAAAAAAACTTTTAAATTGATTTTGTTTACATCAAAATGAGAGGATTTTATTTCGATGTATAACAAGAGGCTCCCTTGCCATATTGAACAACCGGCTCTCCTGATTTCATCAAATTAACAACGGGCTCTACCAAAAAAAAATAGTTTTAAATTGATTCTTTTTACATCGTCAAAATGAGAGATTTTTTTTTTGATCTGTAACAAGAGGCTCGCTTGCCATATTGAACAACCAGCTCGGCTGATAACATCAAATTCAACAACCGGCTTCATAGAAAAAAAAAACTTTTAAATTGTTTCTTTTTACATCGTCAAAATGAGAGATTTTTTTTTTGATCTGTAACAAGAGGCTCGCTTGCCATATTGAACAACCGGCTCGGCTGATAACATCAAATTCAACAACCGGCTCCATCGAAAAAAAAAAACTTTAAATTGATTCATTTTGATCTGTAACAACAGGCTCGCTTGCCATATTGAACAACCGGCTCGGCTGATAACATCAAATTCAACAACCGGCTTCAAAGAAAAAAAAAACTTTTAAATTGTTTCTTTTTACATCGTCAAAATGAGAGATTTTTTTTTTGATCTGTAACAAGAGGCTCGCTTGCCATATTGAACAACCGGCTCGGCTGGTCACATCAAATTCATCGGCTCCATCGAAAAAAAAACTTTTAAATTGATTCTTTCTACATCGTCAAAATTAGCCATCGGCTTATGTAACAAGTGGTTCGCTTGCCAAATTGAACAACCAGCTCGGCTGATAACATCAAATTCAACAACCGGCTTCATAGAAAAAAAAAACTTTTAGATTGTTTCTTTTTACATCGTCAAAATGAGAGATTTTTTTTTTGATCTGTAACAAGAGGCTCGCTTGCCATATTGAACAACCAGCTCGGCTGATTTCATCAAATTAACAACGGGCTCTACCAAAAAAGATAGTTTTAAATAGATTTTTTTTACATTGTCGAAATCTGAGATTTTTTAATTATGTAACAAGTGGTTCGCTTGCCATATTGAACAACTGGCTCTCCTTATAACATCAAATTCAACAACCGGCTCCATCGAAGAAAAAAAAACTTGTAAATTGTTTATTTTTACATCGTCAAATTGAGAGATTTTTTTTTTATCTATAACAAGAGGCTCGCTTGCCATATTGAACAACCGGCTCGGCTGGTTACATTAAATTCAACAACCGGCTCCATCGAAAAAAAAAAGTTTTCTAATTGATTCTTTTTACATTGTCAATATCTAAGATTTTTTTTTCATTATGTAACAAGTGGTTCGCTTGCCAAATTGAACAACCAGCTCGGCTGATAACATCAAATTCAACAACCGGCTTCAAAGAAAAAAAAAACTTTTAAATTGTTTCTTTTTACATCGTCAAAATGAGAGATTTTTTTTTTATCTATAACAAGAGGCTCTCTTGCCATATTGAACAACCGGCTCGGCTGATTTCATCAAATTAACAACGGGCTCTACCAAAAAAAATAGTTTTTAATAGATTTTTTTTACATTGTCGAAATCTGAGATTTTTTTCATTATGTAACAAGTGGTTCGCTTGCCATATTGAACAACCAGCTCGGCTGATAACATCAAATTCAACAACCGGCTTCATAGAAAAAAAAAACTTTTAAATTGGTTCTTTTTACATCGTCAAAATGTAACAAGAGGCTCGCTTGCCATATTGAACAACCGGCTCGGCTGATAACATCAAATTCAACAACCGGCTTCATAGAAAAAAAAAACTTTTTAATTGATTCTTTTTACATCGTCAAAATGAGAGATTTTTTTTTTGATCTGTAACAAGAGGCTCGCTTGCCATATTGAACAACCAGCTCGGCTGATTTCATCAAATTAACAACGGGCTCTACCAAAAAAAATAGTTTTAAATAGATTTTTTTTACATTGTCGAAATCTGAGATTTTTTTCATTATGTAACAAGTGATTCGCTTGCCAAATTGAACAACCAGCTCGGCTGATAACATCAAATTCAACAACCGGCTTCAAAGAAAAAAAAAACTTTTAAATTGTTTCTTTTTACATCGTCAAAATGAGAGATTTTTTTTTTATCTGTTACAAGAGGCTCGCTTGCCATATTGAACAACCGGCTCGGCTGATAACATCAAATTCAACAACCGGCTTCATCGAAAAAAAAAACTTTAAAATTGTTTCTTTTTACATCGTCAAAATGAGAGATTTTTTTTGTTGATCTGTAACAAGAGACCGGCTCTCCTGATAACATCAAATTCAACAACCGGCTTCATAGAAAAAAAAAAACTTTTTAATTGTTTCTTTTTACATCGTCAAAATGAGAGATTTTTTTTTTGATCTGTAACAAGAGGCTCGCTTGCCATATTGAACAACCGGCTCGGCTGATTTAATCAAATTAACCCCGGGCTATACAAAAAAAAAATTGTTTTAAATAGATTTTTTTTACATTGTCGAAATCTGAGATTTTTTTCATTATGTAACAAGTGATTCGCTTGCCATATTGAACAACCAGCTCGGCTGATAACATCAAATTCAACAACCGGCTCCATCGAAAAAAAAAACTTTTAAATTGTTTCTTTTTACATCGTCAAAATGAGAGATTTTTTTTTTGATCTGTAACAAGAGGCTCGCTTGCCATATTGAACAACCAGCTCGGCTGATAACATCAAATTCAACAACCGGCTTCATAGAAAAAAAAAACTTTTAAATTGTTTCTTTTTACATCGTCAAAGTGAGAGATTTTTTTTTTGATCTGTTACAAGAGGCTCGCTTGCCATATTGAACAACCGGCTCGGCTGATAACATCAAATTCAACAACCGGCTCCATCGAAAAAAAAAACTTTTTAATTGATTCTTTTTACATCGTCAAAATGAGAGATTTTTTTTTTGATCTGTAACAAGAGGCTCGCTTGCCATATTGAACAACCGGCTCGGCTGGTCACATCAAATTCAACAACCGGCTCCATCGAAAAAAAAACTTTTAAATTGATTCTTTTTACATCGTCAAAATGAGAGATCGGCTTATTTCACAAGTGGTTCGCTTGCCAAATTGAACAACCAGCTCGGCTGATAACATCAAATTCAACAACCGGCTTCATAGAAAAAAAAAAACTTTTAAATTGTTTCTTTTTACATCGTCAAAATGAGAGATTTTTTTTTTGATCTGTAACAAGAGGCTCGCTTGCCATATTGAACAACCGGCTCGGCTGGTTACATCAAATTCAACAACCGGCTCCATCGAAAAAAAAAGTTTTAAATTGATTCTTTTTACATCGTCAAAATGAGAGATTTTTTTTTTGATCTGTAACAAGAGGCTCGCTTGCCATATTGAACAACCGGCTCGGCTGGTAACATCAAATTCAACAACCGGCTCCATCGAAAAAAAAACTTTTTAATTGATTCTTTTTACATCGTCAAAATGAGAGATTTTTTTTTTGATCTGTAACAAGAGGCTCGCTTGCCATATTGAACAACCGGCTCGGCTGGTCACATCAAATTCAACAACCGGCTCCATCGAAAAAAAAACTTTTAAATTGATTCTTTCTACATCGTCAAAATGAGAGAACGGCTTATTTCACAAGTGGGTCGCTTGCCAAATTGAACAACCGGCTCGGCTGGTCACATCAAATCCAACAACCGGCTCCATCGAAAAAAAAAGTTTTAAATTGATTCTTTTTACATCGTCAAAATGAGAGGATTTTCTTTCGATGTATTAAAGAGGCACCCTTGCCGTATTGAACAACCGGCTCGGCTGATTTCATCAAATTAACAACGGGCTCTACCAAAAAAAAATAGTTTTAAATAGATTTTTTTTACATTGTCGAAATCTGAGATTTTTTAATTATGTAACAAGTGGTTCGCTTGCCATATTGAACAACCGGCTCTCCTGATAACATCAAATTCAACAACCGGCTCCATCGAAGAAAAAAAAACTTGTAAATTGATTCTTATTACATCGTCAAAATTAGCCATCGGCTTATGTATAACAAGAGGCTCGCTTGCCATATTGAACAACCGGCTCGGCTGGTCACATCAAATTCAACAACCGGCTCCATCGAAAAAAAAAGTTTTAAATTGATTCTTTTTACATTGTCAATATCTAAGATTTTTTTTCATTATGTAACAAGTGGTTCGCTTGCCAAATTGAACAACCAGCTCGGCTGATAACATCAAATTCAACAACCGGCTTCAAAGAAAAAAAAAACTTTTAAATTGTTTCTTTTTACATCGTCAAAATGAGAGATTTTTTTTTTGATCTGTAACAAGAGGCTCGCTTGCCATATTGAACAACCGGCTCGGCTGGTCACATCAAATTCAACAACCGGCTCCATCGAAAAAAAAAAGTTTTCTAATTGATTCTTTTTACATCGTCAAAATGAGAGATTTTTTTTTTGATCTGATTTGAGATGATTTTTATGAGATGATTTTTGAAAAAAAAAACTAGCAACGGGCTCTACAAAAAAAAATAGTTTTAAATAGATTTTTTTTTCATTATGTAACAAGTGATTCGCTTGCCAAATTGAACAACCAGCTCGGCTGATAACATCAAATTCAACAACCGGCTCCATCGAAAAAAAAAAACTTTAAATTGATTCTTTTTACATTGTCAATATCTAAGATTTTTTTTTCATTATGTAACAAGTGGTTCGCTTGCCAAATTGAACAACCAGCTCGGCTGATAACATCAAATTCAACAACCGGCTCCATCGAAGAAAAAAAAACTTGTAAATTGATTCTTATTACATCGTTCAAATGAGAGATTTTTTTTTTGATCTGTAACAAGAGGCTCGCTTGCCATATTGAACAACCGGCTCGGCTGGTCACATCAAATTCATCGGTTCCATCGAAAAAAAAACTTTTAAATTGATTCTTTCTACATCGTCAAAATGAGAGTTTTTTTTTTTGATCTGTAACAAGAGGCTCTCTTGCCATATTGAACAACCGGCTCGGCTGGTTACATCAAATTCAACAACCGGCTTCATCGAAAAAAAAAACTTTTAAATTGTTTCTTTTTACATCGTCAAAATGAGAGATTTTTTTTTTGATCTGTAACAAGAGGCTCGCTTGCCATATTGAACAACCGGCTCGGCTGGTCACATCAAATTCAACAACCGGCTCCATCGATAAAAAAAAAACTAACAACGGCTCTACAAAAAAGAATAGTTTTAAATAGATTTTTTTTTCATTATGTTACAAGTGGTTCGCTTGCCAAATTGAACAACCAGCTCGGCTGATAACATCAAATTCAACAACCGGCTTCATCGAAAAAAAAAAACTTTTAAATTGTTTCTTTTTACATCGTCAAAATGAGAGATTTTTTTTGTTGATCTGATTTGAGATGATTTTTATGAGATGATTTTTTGAAAAAAAAAACTAGCAACGGGCTCTACAAAAAAAAATAGTTTTAAATAGATTTTTTTTTCATTACATTACAAGTGGTTCGCTTGCCAAATTGAACAACCAGCTCGGCTGAGTTCATCAAATTCAACAACGGGCTCTACCAAAAAAAAATAGTTTTAAATAGATTTTTCTTACATCATCAAAATGAGAGGATTTTCTTTCGATGTATAACAAGAGGCTCCCTTGCCATATTGAACAACCGGCTCGGCTGATTTCATCAAATTAACAACGGGCTCCATAAAAAAAACTTTAAAATTGATTCTTTTTACATCGTCAAAATGTGAGATTTTTTTTCATTATGTAACAAGAGGCTCGCTTGCCATATTGATTAACCGGCTCGGCTGATAACATCAAATTCAACAACCGGCTTCATAGAAAAAAAAAAACTTTTTAATTGATTCTTTTTACATCGTCAAAATGAGAGTTTTTTTTATTATCTGTAACAAGTGGTTCGCTTGCCATATTGAACAACTGGCTCTCCTTATAACATCAAATTCAACAACCGGCTCCATCGAAGAAAAAAAAACTTGTAAATTGATTCTTATTACATCGTTCAAATGAGAGATTTTTTTTTTGATCTGTAACAAGAGGCTCGCTTGCCATATTGAACAACCGGCTCGGCTGTTAACATCAAATTCAACAACCGGCTCCATCGGAAAAAAAACTTTTAAACTGATTCTTTTTACATCGTCAAATTGAGAGATTTTTTTTTTATCTATAACAAGAGGCTCTCTTGCCATATTGAACAACCGGCTCGGCTGGTTACATCAAATTCAACAACCGGCTTCATCGAAAAAAAAAACTTTTAAATTGATTCTTTTTACATCGTCAAAATGAGAGATTTTTTTTTGATCTGTAACAAGAGGCTCGCTTGCCATATTGAACAACCAGCTCGGCTGATAACATCAAATTCAACAACCGGCTTCATAGAAAAAAAAAAACTTTTTAATTGATTCTTTTTACATCGTCAAAATGAGAGATTTTTTTTTTGATCTGTAACAAGAGGCTCGCTTGCCAAATTGAACAACCAGCTCGGCTGATAACATCAAATTCAACAACCGGCTCAATCGAAAAAAAAACTTTTTTTATTGATTCTTTTTACATCGTCAAAATGAGAGATTTTTTTTTGATCTGTAACAAGAGGCTCGCTTGCCATATTGAACAACCGGCTCGGCTGGTGACATTAAATTCAACAACCGGCTCCATCGAAAAAAAAAAGTTTTCTAATTGATTCTTTTTACATTGTCAAAATGAGAGATTTTTTTTTTGATATGATTTGAGATGCTTTTTATGAGATGATTTTTTGAAAAAAAAAACTAGCAACGGGCTCTACAAAAAAAAATAGTTTTAAATAGATTTTTTTTTCATTAGGTTACAAGTGGTTCGCTTGCCAAATTGAACAACCAGCTCGGCTGGTGACATTAAATTCAACAACCGGCTCCATCGAAAAAAAAAAGTTTTCTAATTGATTCTTTTTACATTGTCGAAATCTGAGATTTTTTTCATTATGTAACAAGAGGCTCGCTTGCCATATTGAACAACCGGCTCGGCTGGTTACATCAAATTCAACAACCGGCTCCATCGGAAAAAAAACTTTTAAACTGATTCTTTTTACATCGTCAAAATGAGAGATTTTTTTTTTGATCTGTAACAAGAGGCTCGCTTGCCATATTGAACAACCAGCTCGGCTGATTTCATCAAATTAACAACGGGCTCAATCGAAAAAAAAACTTTTTTATTGATTCTTTTTACATTGTCAAAATGAGAGATTTTTTTCATTATGTAACAAGAGGCTCGCTTGCCATATTGAACAACCGGCTCGGCTGGTCACATCAAATTCATCGGCTCCATCGAAAGAAAAACTTTTAAATTGATTCTTTCTACATCGTCAAAATGAGAGATTTTTTTTTATCTATAACAAGAGGCTCTCTTGCCATATTGAACAACCGGCTCGGCTGGTTACATCAAATTCAACAACCGGCTTCATCGAAAAAAAAAACTTTAAAATTGTTTCTTTTTACATCGTCAAAATGAGAGATTTTTTTTTGATCTGTAACAAGAGGCTCGCTTGCCATATTGAACAACCGGCTCGGCTGGTCACATCAAATTCAACAACCGGCTCCATCGAAAAAAAACTTTTTAATTGATTCTTTTTACATCGTCAAAATGAGAGATTTTTTTTTTGATCTGATTTGAGATGATTTTTATGAGATGATTTTTTGAAAAAAAAAACTAACAACGGGCTCTACAAAAAAAAATAGTTTTAAATAGATTTTTTTACATTGTCGAAATCTGAGATTTTTGTTTATTATGTTACAAGTGGTTCGCTTGCCAAATTGAACAACCAGCTCGGCTGATAACATTTAATTCAACAACCGGCTTCATCGAAAAAAAAAAACTTTTAAATTGTTTATTTTTACATCGTCAAATTGAGAGATTTTTTTTTTATCTATAACAAGAGGCTCTCTTGCCATATTGAACAACCGGCTCGGCTGGTGACATTAAATTCAGTAACCGGCTCCATCGAAAAAAAAAAGTTTTCTAATTGATTCTTTTTACATTGTCAATATCTAAGATTTTTTTCATTATGTAACAAGAGGCTTGCTTGCCATATTGAACAACCGGCTCGGCTGATAACATCAAATTCAACAACCGGCTCCATCGAAAAAAAAAACTTTTAAATTGATTCTTTTTACATTGTCAAAATGAGAGAATTTTTTTTTTATAATACGTGAAATAATCAAAGTTATTTTTAATTTTATATTAAACTGAACTTCCACAAAGTTACCGCCGAAACCATCGAAAGTACTAAAAATTCGTTCCTCCCAATACCTTAATCCCTTATGTTTTGTCTGATCTATCACCAGTTTTTGTTCAATACCTTATATTGAAATAGGTACATTATTAAAGAAAATGGTTTTTTGTATTTATATGTATTAGAATTTACATTAATGCATGACTATTTATACTATCGTATTAATCTGTATTTTTTTAGGTTGAAAATTGCTTGGTTAGTGATAATTTTAGAAAAATGACTTCTTAGTCTTGGCTTTCCCATGAAGTGTTTGTTGACAGTGAATACCTTACAAGCTATATTGAGATGCTATTCTTAGGTTTTATGTGAACTCCGAATACGAGAAAGAAATTTACTAATAAATAAAAATGAATGTTTGTTTGTTTATACTTTATGCGTTGCCACACTGCTCATCCGATTGCAATATAACTTTGACACACTTTTTGCTTTCACTTCTGGGAAAGTTATAGGCATAGTAAACTAACTTACTAGGTCTTATATATAAAAATCAATGTTTGTGTGTCTGCCATACAGTTCATTTTGACAACGTATGCTTGCACTTGCGCAAAGATTATAATCCAATTAATTTACAGTAGGTGGCACGTGTGTCGTACCATAGACAATCGGCAGCATACCTTAATCGGACCGAAAAAGAAAACATGCACTTCAATAAACAAACACTATTTATTTGAGTGGCATTGTCTTAAATAAAAATTGATATAAAGTGTTGATAATATACTTGTCATTGTTAACCGCTAAAAACAAAAGTGACAATACTTAATGTAAATATAATTTAGTATTTAATCATTTATACTGAAAAACCAGGCTGGTTTCACTACATTATTTTTGGTTGTAACATCAATTATCATTTTCTTGTTAAAAAAAGTTTTTTATAATAAAGTTTTATTTCATATAATATTTTTTTATTATATGAATTGTTGTTGTTTTTACAACCAAAAATGATTTATATACATACATTGTGTTTCACGAGAAAATTTATTTTCCCGAAGGAATTAAAGTTTGCAAAGTTGATCCAAGTATTGGTTTTAGTATGTCAGTTTTTCTCATCGCAAATTAACCATTGTCATTTTTTTTTCTATGGAGAGATCCAGCAGATATTTTTTTAAATATAAAATCAAAATCGAAAACTATTTGGCTATTATATTTTGTAAAATGGAGTTAATACCAAACTACCGGGAGTACATTGTACACCCAAGTAAAATAATATTGTACTATCTTTTACAAAGTTTAATGTCTATTGGATGTGTCCTGAATGCGGCTTTTTATA
Source organism: Himalopsyche anomala (assembly GCA_031772345.1). NCBI lineage: Eukaryota > Metazoa > Arthropoda > Insecta > Trichoptera > Rhyacophilidae > Himalopsyche > Himalopsyche anomala. Next base: position 13,350,883 of record CM062842.1, read on the forward strand.
AAAGTAAATAAAATTTATTTTAAAAATTACATAAAAACATTAATTACTGCTTTTGCAATAAGAAAAAAAATGTCATTGATATTAATTGATTATAATGACGGTTTTTATGTCTTCTGTTTTTGCTTACATTTTTTGTTAGTTTTACTTTTTTAGCGATTTATTCGTGAAGAATGTTTTGAACACATTTATTTTTTTATTTGCAAACATTGATATATTCATATTCACATAGTTTTAGTTGCATTGGCTTTTTTACCCATATTAAATTTACTAAACAAGAATACAAAGAATAACAGTGTAATAGACAATCGCCCGAATAGTGTTGAAGTCTAGCCAAGACTGTGAGAAATAATTGAATTACGTTTCTTGATTAAACTTGATTTTAAGCCATCCACCATGTAATATTCTGTATAATAATAAATTTATTGTAACCAATGCACAAGATAAAATGACTCGATTTCATGATATGCCTTAAAAAAGAAAAGATTATAACTGAATTTTGTTTAAAATTATGAAAAAAAATGTCTGCCTCTCCCTGTAAACTGTAGACCGGTAGGTATTATATAACAATATGTATATAAAATAACTGAGGTATACCGTGGCGGATTAGTTTTATTAATAATATATCGACTGTTGAAAGAAAAAAGGACGTAACTAACGCTTAGGCTAAAAGCAAATTATGAAATATACACAACCCTGAAGTGCACGGTGAGTGACAAACTGGCGTTTTATTGATTTAGCCTAATTTTTTTTTTTTTGGACATCAAATTTATGGAGCTTCAAGTACCGGGACGCACCAAGTAGCCTAATATTAATTTAACAAATCGTCCAAGAAAAACCTTTTTTTATGTCATTTTTTCTGGTTGCAATTTTCACAAGCTTTTCTTTTTTCAAAGTTAAAATCTAAATTTATATACAAATTCAACATTTTCAGCTTCCATACTTTTGATAGAACGTGTGTCGAGTAACGTATACATTGTGACTATCGAAAAAAAGCTGTTTTGGAAAACTGAGGGTTACGTACTTTTTCCTTTCCACAGTCGATATAATATATAGTAAATCGGGGAGAATTAAAATTTAAAACTCCGTTTTCTACATTTTATAGTGAATCCAAAAACCCGGGATTGGTATTAAGACAATTCCGGGAACACAGAATCGCTAAATTTGTCGGAAAATCGGAATTTTGGGATCCCGGAGATCTTGAATATTAAATTTAATAAATTCTTTAGGGCTTGAGCTCTGACTCATAGCAAAGCTCTTAACAATAGACCCCAGAGATAGACACTTTATTTTAAAAAAAAACTCAAACCCTAAAATTATCAAATAATACATTTATTTCTATCTTTGGAAGCAGAAGTGGCGTTCATTTTAAAATATTATTTATTGATGATTCGCCTTTTACATCCAACTGGGACACAACTTTTCACTGTTGTGGTTAAGACAGGCTTGGCCGACTTGTATGTCTTAGTGGGTAGGGTGAAGAAGAAGAAGAAGAGGAAGATATACCGAAGCGTGGTATTGCGGGCCCTTCCTGTTTCCGCCCCGGTCTTTACTACCCCGCTTCCGGTCTTACCTTTACGCGATACAAGCTTTAAGATGTTCATTATAATAAGATTTCCACAAGAACCTTCAACGCAATTGTATTATCCCCGTGAAATGTATTGAATTTAAGACGTTTTAAAACATATAAATCAGTATTATTATCCGATAAAAAAAAGAAAACATTCTATAATGTTCATTTTTAAAGGGAATATGATTTTAATGGAATTTATTTTTTTTGTCTTGCAAACTGCATTTATAATTGCCAAATAGCCCACGTACATTTCCATTAATAAATACTGTTTGAAATTTTCTCTCATCCATCGAATCCTAAAGAAACAGTAAGTAACTCATCCTAGTAAAGCTTAACGCCCGGAATTCACCACCAACAATTTATCGCCAGTAATTAACCGCCAGTTAACCACAGCGTACATTGTTATTTTGTAACATGCTATGGTTGATAAATTTGTTTGTGATAGATTTGAAAGAATAATATAAATGTTTTAAAATAAAAATGATATAAATTTAATTCCGCTTGCTGTATCACAACTTGTTAAGTCGCCTCTGGTTTCTCTTGAAGAACATATGCTACACTAATGGTCCGTGAATTAACCCTCTAAGAACGAGCGTGACCATATGGTCACAGCAAACACCGTTGTCTATTGATCCCACTATTCATTCTTTTTCTACCTGAATATCGTTGCTTTTACTTATATTTGGTTAAGAAGGGATCAGACTTCAGTTAGTCATCAGCCGCGGGGACAGAAACGGCCACCAAAAGCGCATGCGAGTTTTTGAATTTACGTTTTTTTTAATCGACTTTTTGAAACTGTTAGTTATTTTTTATCAAAACATCAAATTATTTACAGTTATTTTGCTAATATATTTGTATTGAAATTATGTTGATCTAAAGAGGTCAAATTGTAAATATTTTTAAAAATTTCACATTTAGCTATATTTCAACCCCGAATGTTTGCGTGTCCACACGGTCACGTTCGTTCTTACTACTGTCCGTACACAATATAACACTGTAATAAAAGGATGAGCATGACCATATAGTCATGCGGGGTTTCCATACAACGACTTTGAAGGGTTAACTACGCAAGATTAATATTACATTAGATACTTTACATAAGTTTAATGGATTCGGTTTTTACTTAGTGAAACTTTCGTAAATTACGGTGGAAAAAAATAAAGTATTTTAGTTATAAAATAATTATTTTATATTATATAGTTAATAGCTATTCCGGTTTACACTCTCGTAAGAACTATCTTTAAACTATTTTAAAAGATAATACAAATATCAATACATCACCGTAACTTGAACCGTTTCCAGAAACATATATTTTTTTAACCATATCCACTCCCAGCCAACGATGTTGACTAGTTGACTACACAGCCAGCAATAATAATGAGATAATTTACATTGTCATTAAATTTTAAATTAGTAAGAAGACAACTTAATAATCTCATATGTGTTATTGTTCCGGGAAATATATAAAGTAAATTTGTTACATTTAAAACTTATTCTCAATATTTGTTAGAATAGATGAGAAAAAGTAATGCGTATCTCTTCTGATCTCTTAAATGTATGTTTAAGCATAGCTTTAATGAAGGCATCCAAAATATTTCTCAACTACATGTAAAACAATATTTTTAGAAGTAGAATTTTATGATATCTTTCAACTTAGAATAATTGATAGTAATTTCTGATTAAAATTTATTGAACACTTTTTTTAACACACAACTAATATTTATTAGTAAAGAGTTTTTCTTTTATTCACTATTCGATACCTTTAGTTGTCAAAATAAAAATACTGACAATACATGCAAGATCTATAAAATTAAGAGTTATCTTTGGAGGCTCTTCAAAATTTCAGTATTTTGATATAGGTAGAAAAAGCGTAAATAAACGACTCTTACAAAGAAAGTAGCTGTGGATTTGATTGACAAAACTAAGGAACATACTTTATCAATAGTATGTGGAATTATTTTTTAATCACATTGTAATTAATCTCAAAGGAATAAGGTTTGTTATTTGCAGAACTTTTCATTGCTCTTTATAAAACTTTCTAAAAATACAAAACTATCGGAAAAGGTCCATTAAGCTTTCGAGAGAAACCACATGTATGAAAGCTTAGGCCTATAGGCTTTTCTTCAGACATTGTTATTGCTTTGTCTAGACTGTAAAGGTAATTAATTTTTGCCCAGTATATGTATATTTAACAGATAGCCTTCCGAGCTGTTTGATCAATGATAAATGAACAAAGGTTAACAGTGTTAGTAGTGTAGTAACACTGAGAAAATCAATTTACTCCATAAATAAGGAAATGAGATATGATTACTTTTCAGTTTTTTACTGCCAAATACTTGGTGAAAAGGAATGCCATAATGATATTAAAAAAACAGAGCATTGCTTTTTACATATGACATTCTTCTTTTTTGGCCATATTCACTTCCTATACGGAGCATATGGCAGCCACACAGCACTTACATATTTACTTGTCACTTATCGATTGCCTTGTTTCCTTCCATAATATGCCAGTTTCTCTCAGTTCCAACGAGCTCTCCATATAAATAATACTGACTGGGGTATCCAATCCCGGGATCCTGTCCAATTTTGTGATTGTGACAGTACTAATCCCGGAATTTCGGGATTGAGAAAATTACGAAAAATGAAACTTGTAAAAGCTAAAACAAAATTGTCAAAAATCCGCAAATTTATGGGTTTTTGAAATCGACGAAAAATCGATGCAAATATCAATTTGTTCGTTTTGTTAACGTTATTAAGAAATTCAAAAATAAAATGTGCGTTTTGGTTGAGATGCGAAAATATACCTAATATATCAAAAAATAGCTCACATTCCTCAATGGGTTAAGCACGTCAATGGCTCCTAGTTAATTTAAAAACAGATATATTTTATTGGAATATAATAATAAATAATGTTTAACTCAACTGGGATTTTTTGAAAATGCTATTAAGCTAGATTCTATCAATTACACGGATGTTTGTAAATAAGTCACTTGATAATAGATGTCGCCGTATACCGCTACACTCACTCTTAAGAACGTTAGTTTCCATCGACTGTCATTGATTAAGTAAAGCCGTCTGTCTATTCAGTCTAAAATGGTATTAATTGAAATGTTTTGTCGTACGAGGGCAATACTTATTTATTTATGGCAATATTGTGAAAGGAAATTTGTTGACATTTTTATCAATTCAATAAAGTTTTATTTGTACGGTAGTTTGAAGGTTGACAAATCGACAACTGAATATATTATTTATTAACCTTTTCATCGTGCTGCGTTACATTAACCCGTCATTTGATAGTAAAAACAAAATAATAAAATAACTAAGATTATTCCACGTATTGTTCTACAAACTGTGACACGTATTTTGCCTCTTTCAGAGGCATCCTCATACGATTTTACTTTCACAAATGCTTGTATAAGTAGGAATGATTTTAATTTTACTATTCTGATATATTATAAAAATAAACATAAAACGGGAGCCAAGAAGGGGATGATAGAAAAACCAGCAAACAATAATGGTAATACAAATGACATTTACGTAAAGAAATGATAAACTTATGAGTTGCATTAATTATGAAAGGTAAATCCGTTGAAAAATAAATTTAGCAGTGGCAAACAACCTATCTTATTTAATAAAAAATCTTTTTTAAAAATACTTTAAAAATTCTAAGCTATTCATTTTTAAATCTTTTTTATTTACTCAATGGAGTACTGGTAAAATTATGCTTGTTATCTATTAGATGATTGGCAAACTCTGAATAAATACTGTTTTTTTTTAAACAGAATAACCACTTTCATAGTTAAAAAAATATTTTTAAAAAATGAACGCATTTTTACAATGTTTTGAATAACTTATTTATGAAAGACATAAGATTGCATGTTTATTAAGTAAAATGCAATTTTGTAAAAATGTATGTATGTAAGTGAATAAAAAAACATCCATACAAATTGAAAACGGTATGATCGCGTGGTTCGCTGAAATATGTTTATGATAATATGTATTGGTACTCAACTTACGAACAAAAATAAACAGAAAACAAAAAATATTTAGATCAGTAATGTTTAAAGTATTACCGTTTTTTTCCACTTCTAATTCCAGGTAGAAGGTCATTATATTTGAAAAAAAACAACACACTGTTTACTGGTGATCCGGACCGGCTGGTTTCGCTTATCATGAGCATTATCAACTGATGAAGGTATTTTCATCAGTGATAATGCTCGAGATAAGTGTTTTTTTTTATTGAATAATAAGAAATTATTAAAAAATAAATGATCTATTTTTTGTACAAAAATACATGGCAGCGTGGTTAAGTGTCAACGTCATTGACTTGCAACACGAAATTCACGAATTCATATCCCAGTACAAAAAGTTATTATAGATTGATTTTTGAATCGATTTATGGATGTATTTTCGAAGATATTGATGTATGTGATATCTTTAATTCCTTTTCCCACCCATTCCATCATTAAAAAAAAACAGTGGGAGCGAATACAATTAGCTAACCACTAGTTCTTTCCTTGCCCTTTTCTTCTATACCTACTCTTTAAGATAGGTAAAAGAACAGAGTAGCACTTCCACGTAACTTAACTTTCAGGTAGAAGTAGTCACTGTCAATATTAGACGTTTTGGTTGTTATTGACAACACTTGTAAAAGTGTACACAATATGTTGCTACCACTTCATCAAACTCCTTTGGCGAATATCTTTAATATAAACATAGGTTTTATTAATGTTTTAAGTAATAATATAATATTTATTTAAAAAACATTTTTTAATTTCATTAACGTTATTTTAACGAGTTTTATAACACTTTGTAAAAAAATTCCCAAATTTTAATTAGTTTATAATTACCACCAGTCACCACTGTTGCAACAAAAATTATTAATCTTTGATGATTTTTTAATTATATGTTAGAGGTGCTAAGCATTTTAATTTTGTGTAATTATAGAGTCACTTATAATGTATTTTGTAAATTCTTTTCAATGTCAATTTTTGATTACACCTTTTTATTTAAATTTATTTTTGTATAAATAGCACTGTTTATATATTTTTCTTATCAGTTCACAATGCTCGCAATGAGCAAAACCGGTTCTGACCTTTGAAATAAAGTGGAATAAAGTACAAATAAGTGTTTTTATTAATATAATGCCTTTCCACCAAGTATTGACAGTGAACACTCTATAAGTGATAACGTTAAACTATTTTTATTTTAATTTTATGAATGAATCACTAAATAAGTAATGAGCTTTATGTAACGTTATATTTGAGAGTCGCTGCATTTTGTGACGTCATCCGATCTGCGGTATCTTCGTAAACTTTGAAAGCTTTCGGGCGCTTCCCGAGCTTCTAAGTACACGTTTATGTATCCGCCAAACTTGTTTTGTCAATAATGTAAATTTGGCGATTATGCCGGCTTAATTGTCGTCCCAGGTAAACGCTTAAATGTCTCACGGCATTCGTAACATGTCAGTTTTTGTCAGATATGGATTACCTTTTGTAACGTTTTAAAGTTGAACTCCGTCAAATTAATATTGCAACCCTCCAAAAAGGTAACGCGTCGTTTAGGGAATGCCAAAATCAAGGTTTTTTTAACAAACTTATTTTTTAAATTTATTAAAGAATAATTATTTAAAACAGATATCGCGTCCGTGGCGTCCTTTCCAATCCTTTAATAAAAGAGGGTAGTAACTGTCTACGAGAGCAATAAGTTAACCACTAGTATTGCTCTTATTTTTTGGTTAAGTGTATATGTATATATGCGCATGTGTGTGTACATATACGGATATAGTATGGGGAGAAACATATATAATATAACTTGCAAATGAATGCATATGAAGTCCCCGTGAACTGGCTTCACTAAGGATTTCTCACCTCTGTAGCAATCACACCCTTCCGCCAGCAACGATGGTAAGGGAATTGAAACTTCCAAAACATTAGCGATGAAGGAAACTTGAAGAACTGGTACTTAAAGTTTCATAAATTTGATATCTAAAAAAAAAGACATGTACTAACCGTATCCTTCTGTATTCCCTACTACTCTCATTGAAAAAGAGAGATTGAGTTACTGATTAAAGTTAAAATTCTCTCAGAAAAAAAAATGTTGAGATATATTTTGATTTTGAGAATTTTGGTAGAGGTGAAATAAGTTACTGCCGTCTCATCCGCATTTTATACAAAATATTTAGTAATATAATAATGAAAAAAAATATGCCCTAATCACTTTTTTTGATTAGCACGAATTTTTGTAAAAAATATTTAATATTTTTGTTCATTAATTAACATGACACAATTTTGAAATTTTTACTTTACACTCCACCTTAACAGTAACTATTTTACAATAAAGTGTTATATTAGTGTTAAGCTCACATTCAAATTTACATTACTTTTGCTTTAAGCACTACTTTTATTCAGTAAACTCATCGATATCTTAAATTATTTTTTCGGTTATCTGCTTGAAATTTCTTTCAATAGACGCCGTTATTTATCCACTATCTGCTACCAGTTATGAAAAAAATATTGTGTTCAATTTTAAATATTAAAAAATAAATAAACATTTATTATCGGTTCAACCAAAAATTATGATAAAGCAACATAATTACTTTGAGAAGGCGTAATAAATAAAGAAAATAATCACTCACCAAATTCTAAAATACTGCGAAGTAATAAAAGTGGGCTATATTGGGCTATATACATAGTTATATTAGGCTTAGAAGGTATTCAAAACCCAATATAATTATCGGAGATTTTATCCAGGCTGCGGATTCCTCTCTCTTTTTGAATACTTTTCTTTATTTTTCATACAAAATATTAAATTCTTGCTCATACTTATAACACAGGAGATGGGAAAATAAATTTTCCCTCGCGCGGAAAATCTCAACGAGTTAAATCGTTTTTTCTTCTTTTACATTAAGCCTTTAGGATTTAAAATTTTCCCTACGAAGTTCATTTCATGTTGAATAAATTCTTAGATATATTTCGATGGCTTAGTTGAAAAGTTTGTTGTTTTAAGTTATATTACCAACTAGATTCAAATATTTCTCTTTTATAGCAACACAGAAACCTTAAAAAAGTATTGGTAGGCAAGTGTACACAAATAATAAGGCTAGGACAGTACCAGTGGATGGTTAGTCGCCCTCATTAAATTAAGTTATCTTCGGATTGGAGTGGTAGTGAAGAAGGAATCATCACACATCACAAACACTCATGGCTTCGAATAGATAACGAAAAATCTATTGAAAAAATGCTGATCATACTTCGATTTCATGCCGTAACTTTCGGCATGAAAGCTGATCACTGTGCCATGAACCTGAAATTAGCTTACAAAAAAAAATCTATTTATTTGTAATTTATTCTCAATTGCCACGCTTCAATGATTATAAACGTTAACATAACATTTGTTGTAATTGATAGCTCATGTTCAAACTCGAGTCAACTCAGTTGACAATGCTCACCATGAAAAAAACTGGGCCTGATCTTGATAAATAAAAAGTATAAACTAAGTACATGGGAATGTTATGTTTTTCCACCGAGTATTGACAGCGAACACACTAAAGGTGATAAACGTTAAATTTGAAAAACGTGTCATATTGAATAAACTTTAATTTGCTTTAGTTATCTTACTGTAAAAGTTTGTTTTTTCTGAGTAACATTACAAATAAGTTTGTTTTGTTCTTGATATTTAATTTGATAGCTTATTCCACAGGTAGTGTAACAAATTTTGACACGCGTTTCACCTTTATTCGAAGCACTTTCAAATAAGCTATCGTAATTATAAATATTTAAAAGTCGTAAATAGCCTGCCGATAATTTGTCTGAGCCCAAATACTCAAAATAAGATACTATCACTATTTTTTCAAAGCTTCATAATTATGATAAGGGTAATGAAAAGAAAAGCTCTAAAGATCATAAACGCCGTATTAAGCTCATACACTTGAAACATAATAAGCTCTCAGACAACGCAAAATAACATTACTGCCATGGATAACATAAAATAAACATAGTTGAGACATCTAATCTTCACGATATACTGCCTATCTAACGGAATTCTTTTATATCATTGTTTTCTTTTATGAGTTATTGAAGTGGGCTGTTAAATTAGGGCTACTATTTGGATGTCCCACCATCACTCGTTTGATGAATGGTATTCTCTTTCTACATTATTTTAACAAATTACTGTCGTACTAATGATTTTTTTAGTTGAACAATCGAGAAACAATCGAAAAAGCTCCTGGCGAATGATTATGCTTGTTAAGTTAACTTGTTTCTAATCATCCTAAATTATTATTTGACTTAAAGCTCTAAAAGTTAACTTTAATCAGTTTAATATCTAGCTTCAATATTTGTCAGCAAGTTGCGCTCACAATCAATTTTTCAGTTGAAAATTTTCTGTTACATCAATATTGATTAGCAAACTAAAAATAATCTATTTTTTTCGGAAAATTTTTATAGTTAAGTTTTTTTACTATTTTCGCTCCCATCGTAAAGTATTTTGACTACTAAAGAAGTTTATTTCAACAGAAGTGTTTCTATGAAAACTGCTTGTTACTCAGTTGCTCAACCTCTCTTTTTTTCAACTTGATTAGGAATAAAAGAGTAGAGGTAGGAGAGAACTAGTGGTCAATTATTCGCTCTCGCTACGCCCTGTTTTCAGGAAAGGATGGGCATGAGAAGAGGTTATTTAAGATTTGCGGCAAGACTAAATTTCACTTAACCCTCCAAGAACGAGCGTGACCATATGGTCACAGGAAACACCGTTGTCTATCGATCCCACTAGTAATCTTTTTCTGCCTGAATATCGTTGCTTTCACTCATATTTAGTTAAGAAGGGTACAGACTTCAGTTATTCATCAGCAGCGGGGATCTGTCCAACGGTCACCAAAAGCACATGCGATTTTTTGAATTTCCGTTTTCTTCTAATGGACTTTTTGAAACTGTTAGTTATTCTTTTTTATCAAAATATCCAATTATTTACAGTTCTTTTTCTAATATATTTGTATTGAAACTATTTTGATCTAAAGAGGTCGAAATGTAAATATTTTTAAAAAATTCACGTTTAGCTATATTTCAACCCCGAATGTTTGCTTGCCCATACGGTCACGCTCGTCCTTACTACTGTCCGTACACAATATTACAGGGTAATAAAAAGATGAACATGACCATATAGTCATGCGGGGTTCTTATACAACGACTTTGCGTTTTTTTTTTTGTAATTTTTGTTAAGAATAAAAGTTGTTCGTAATTTCATTATGGCTTAAAAAAATTTTTTTTATCGAAAAAAGCTCTCGTCTCTGGAGGGTTGTTATATTTAAGGCTTTAAAAACTGTTTTTTTTTAAAAATAAATTTGTTATAATTAAATGCCAGTTTTATGAACTTGTTAACTGTTCTGAAAAAATGTCCTTTTGCCTTTCCAAAGTCAACATTACTTAAGATTCTTTCAGTAACCATTCGTTTTCTATAATAAATAAACTATACGTTTTTCGTTTGTTAAACCAAATTAAAACGAACAAATTAAGATGTATTATAATTTAAAAAACATTAATTTTAAAAGTCGGTTTTTGTATAAGCCCTAGTTGTACAGCAATTAACTTTTCCGGTTCTAAGCTCAAGAAATGCGACCCCAATACCCACATTTTCTTAAATATATATTTTAATATGGGTGATACAATGTTTATAATTAAGGTATTCTTATATCATAGTTTTTTGGACCTTTTGTAGTTTATATAAATACGATAAGATAAGAGATAAGCGCCCGCTTATCAGCGATCGTTCGTAAGATAACTAGGCTGAACGCGGCTGAACGCGTCAGTAGCAAATTAATATTTGCACTGAAATGACGTTTTTTTACGCACAACTTAAAATATGATTATTTATTAAAAAACTACGGATTTTTTAAAAAAATGTATGTGGAATGATACAAAGAGATATTTTAAAGCCCTTAGACTATTTTTTTTTTAAATTCATAAGAAAAAGGCCAATAATGAGGAAACTAATGGGGTCCCTAAACGACTCCTATCGGCAGAGAAGTATTTTTCTAGTCTCCGAGCCGCGAGAATTAACAATAAGATGTTGTAAGCACACAACGTGTTCTTGGATTATATAAAAATGAATACTCTGATAAAGAAATAGACAGCTCATTCACAACCACTAACAATTCTTCTCGACGCATAGTACCGTCGTAAGACCTTCTTCCTAATATTATGTATGGTTAATTTGGCAGAAAGTTTGTTAGTAAGCGAGCAGTTATCGGTTATTAAATGATATTAGATAAAGGTTGAAGGAAATGTTACTAAAAGCATATTCATGTCGAGTAAATTTACTTAAGTGAATGTTGGCTTATACCAACACGTGTCCCAATAATATTATATGTAATATATTGATCGATTTATTATATTTACTCTGTGAAAGTAGGGCAAAAGCTCAGGAACTCCTTTTGTTGAAAAAGAGCTTTTTATTCAGTTGAAAGGTAAAATAATGTGACGTCTTTATAAATTTGTTAATCTGCTGTAAGTTGTCAAAACTCAAGTATGTTTATTAAAATATACATTTATTTACATACTGAAATTATGATAAGTTAGCAAAGCTTATTCCGTTAAAAAGATAGTGTAGAGTTAGTCTTTGAATTGTTCTTTTTCAGCTAGTTATTGTTTATTAAAAATGTTTTTAAGAGAAAACAACTTTAAACAATAGCAGTAAAAAAAATGTTGATTTGATGTGGTAAGAAAATAACATACAGTACATTCTCTACTTCCGCGGATGAGAATTAACTCTCACGGCTCGGAGACTAGAAAAATACTTCTCATCCGATGGAGGTGGTTTAGGGACCCCAGTGGTTTCCTCATTATTGGGCTTATTCTTATGAACTCAAAAAAAAATAGTCGAAGGGCTTTAAAATATCTCTCTGCATCATTCCTCATACATTTTTTTTTATAAAAATCCGTGGTTTTTTAATAAATAATCATATTTTAAGTTGCGCGTAAAAAATACGTCATTTCAGTGCAAATATTAATTTGCTACTGACGCGTTCAGCGGCGTTCAGCCTAGTTATCTTACGAACGATCGCTGATAAGCGGGCGCTTATCTCTTATCTTATCGTATTTATATAAACTACAAAAGGTCTAAAAAACAATAATATAAAAATACCTTAATTATAAACATTGTATCACCATTTGTGGAAAGGAAAAAGGACTTAACCCACACATATCAAATTTTACAGGAGGCGAAAAAAACGTGTTTTTATAATTTTGGGCCATATTCAAATTACGAATTATACACAACCTAAAGTGAACGGAGACTTCTAAACTGGTGTTTAATTGACATAATATCATAATAATTAAAGAAATTGTCTAGAAAAAACCTTTATTTCAGTCTATTTTCTTGGTTTTAATTTTTTACATGGTCATATTCTTCAAACTTAAAAGCTAATTGAGATACCAATTCAGCATTTGCAGCTTGCGTCCTTTTGATAGAACGTGTATCAAATTTACATTGTGTGATACATTGTGATTTTGTAAAAAACCTGTTTTGAAAAAACTGTGGGCTACGTCCTTTTTGCTTTCCACAGTCGATCTGATGTATAGAGGAATTCATGTCTTAGAGATGTAGTACAAGCATCACTGGATAATTATTCCAATTTGTTATTTTTTTTATATTTCAGAAGAAAAAATCGCGTAAAAAAAGATACGGTGCCGTTAAAAAAAACTCGCGCAAAAGCTTAATCGCGTTAAAAGAGGACTGGGTGTAGTCATAAACTTGAACAGTTAACATTGACTTTCAAAAGTGTTCCGAAGACTGGCGCGTAGTCATTCTTCAAGAAAGTTGCGTACAAATTGTTGGTAATCAAAAAAGCGACATTTAGTTTTACAACCTTTATATAAAAGAGAGTATGAATAGAATGATAGGGCTAAGACAGGACTAGTGGTTATCCAATCGCTCTCGATACGCCCCGTTGAAAGAGTAGGATGGGTGGGAGGGGGGTTATTCAAGACATCGTATATATCCATGCCTTCGAACAGAAATTGATAAATCGATTGAAAAATCAATTTATAAAACTGTCCGTACTGGGATTTGAACCCGTGACTTCCGTAGCCGAAGCCAATGTCGTTGACCACTCGACAACATAAGCTTATATATTATTACCTGGTTTTAATAATTTTGGCTTTTACAAACTGCCTACCCTTGTTTGACAGCTGTAATGTAAAAATCGATAATTTCTACTACAACTGAGTATTTTAACTAACTTCTAATTTGCTAATTGTGCTTAGCAGAAAGCATTAATCAAACGTCCTGCCATGGTTGCGTGTAAGGTTGCATTAAATCAAATAACATAAAAAAGTACAACATGGAAGCTCGATAATGACCTTAATAAAAAAAGTGAAAAATACTCATCCGGAAAGCTTTTTTTACCATTTTCCGTCCTGATATGGAGGGATGGAATCAAATTGAAGCGAGCATTGTATATAACTGTTTGTAAGTCAGTTATCTAACATCTATTTTTTTTCCAAAAGATCAATGAAATAACAAAATTCTGGGCTCGTAAGAAGCTAAGCACTTTCATTATGCCCTGTTTTTTAAAAATTAAACGAATTGGCGGAAATGCAGACATTTTAGTCAAATGTGCCTGAGATATTGCCATACCTAAATTTCGTAAATTTATTAAAAAATTGATTCGTTCAAATATTTTATATTTCCCATGGCTTTGATACCAACGATCCGGTATTTGCCATTCGGCATCTTCAGCCATTAAAATTAACTGATTAACTTGAGCTTACGTTTAGTGAAAAAAAATTATCGTGTTAATGGTAAGAGTCACGGTCTACAGAGACACCTATAATTAAAAGAATATATTTAATTGATTATTTACAAAAAATCGTTTAGTTGATAGAATCGAGATTAATAGGAATTTATTACCATACCAGTTGATAAAAGCATTCCTATTTATCATATTATGATAAATTTTGTTTATAAAAATGAACAGGGAGCCAGTGGCGTGCTTAAGCAAGGATCTCCTATTTTTTTTCATTAAAAAATCGCATCTCAACCAAAACGCACTATTTATTTTTGAAAAAAATATCAAAAATTAGAAAAATTAAATACATTAGTAATGATATTAAGTTTTTATTCACGGTCTTCAGTGTAGACCGTGACACTTACTCGACGTTCTTGAAAATTTTGCATTTAAAAAAACTGAGAAAAATGAGAAACTTAGTAACTAGCAGTTCTCGTAGAAATTCTTCTGTTGAGATAAACTTCGTTAGAAAAGAGTCATATGCTTCTCGTTGGTAGTGGACATGGTTTTTTTTTTTATTAATTTTAAGCAAATTGTATCTTATTTCTCATGATATAATGACATCATAAATGTGTGGTGAGGTACTATTTCCAAAATAAGCGATATTGAATTAGGTATGTAGATAGGGTAATTCATGCCTAAGGAATCTACTGGTTCTGTTAGTTTTCATATAAATTGTCTAAAAGAATGTCGTTTTCAAATTGGAAATCATATTTGTATGCAAAAGTTATTTTGTTCGTGTTATTCGTTATAGTATTTGACTCTACTGAAATGTTTGACTTTTGGAAATAGTTGCATTATAACCTCACAAATATAGTCTTAAATTTACACATCAAATGAATTTTCGAACAAACATTATTCAACGGAAAATACGTGACGAAAAAATGACCAAAATGAACATGAAAAAAATAAATATCATGTATACATGATACAGGACATCCAGACGTGTATTAAATATCCACAAAACTTTAATATTTGTAAATTCTTTGCGTATATAAGTTTAAATAAACTCATATAATATAATTAATTAACGTTTTTGTTGATGTTGTAGGAAAGGGCAACTCTATGTGAAAGTGAAATATTATGTTATATTTAGCAAACATATGGGTCTTTTTATTTAGTTTCATGCTTATTATACACGACATAAGTTTCAAAGGCACAAAAAACGTTTGTATAACAACAAATTAGTTTAATATTAATGTTTTACCAGAATAACATATTAGTTTCATAAAACGTATTACTACATAATTTAAAGGTTCTACAACTATGTAGCAGTATTTTTAATTTAGCTTATCAAAAAAATCGTACTAATTTTTTTTTCAAAAATATGCTTAACTAAAAACGACTTTTTCCAAATCAAATACACAATTTATGTAATAGATTTTTTCAATTCATATCTGCTCCATAATGGAAGTATCTTAAAAGACAGAGAAGACGATAAGGATAGAAACCGATTAGTCTAGAACAGCCTTGGGGAACCTGCGGCCTTTTGGCTACTATGGTGCGGTCTTTTGACTGTTCTGAGAATTCTGCAAATTTTTGTAAATTCGTAAATTTCTGAGATTTTGGATGTCGAAATCCTTGAAAGACCTAAAAAAAGGTCCCACGCTGGTAATATTGGGAAATCCGCAAATTTATGAGCTTTACAAATTAGCATGAAATTGTTTCTGGCCAAAGATTCTCTAGTCAATGTTTACTGCGGCCTTATGTCGAATCAGAAAAAATGAATGCGGCCTTCACAGAAGAAAGAGTTCCCCAACCCTGGTCTAGAAAATGAGTAGGACTAGTGGTAAGTTAATCACTCTCGTTACGAGTGGCTATGGGTGGAAATATTTTTTTAAACATCATAAACAACCATGCCTTCGGACAGAAATCGATAAATCGATAGAAAAATACTGTTTTTACTAGGATTCGGATACGTGATATCTGTTACGGAAGTCTCGACGACTGTGCTACAGACCCTACTTCAATTGTTCTCGAAGTATCTTCTGCACTCACTTATTTTTTTCAATTATTTTTTTTAAACGGTACAAAATAGCAAAGTATTTAATTCTACATTTAAAAAATAATAATAATTGATACTTTCGATGGTTTCGGCGGTAACTTTGTGGAAGTTCATTTTAATATAAAGTTAAAAATAACTTTGATTATTCCACGATTATATTTGTTTGCTTTGTTTCCATTCTATAATCCCCTCCTTGCTTCCCTTAAAAGGGAAAAATCCCAATCTGATTTATTGCAGTTCATTAGTATCATTATTTGTTTGCTTTATTTCGATTCTATCACCCCCTCCATGCTTCCCTTAAAAGGAAAAAAAACCCAAACTCCATTTTGTAATTTCATAATTTAAAATGTTAGAATCAATCTTGCTTCATTACTTAAGGCTTTGTTATTCATCTTGAAGCAAGCAACGATGTGAAAGTGATTTTTCCAAAACTCTGCGTCACTCGTTATGCGAAATATCGCTCGTTAAGGGAGCATTTTTTTCACAATATAATTTGCTCGTTATGTAAATTACTCATTATACAAGGTGCTCGTTATAAGAGGTTCCACTGTATTTATAAACATATTTTTTGCTCACTGTAAGCTTTTCAAATTGAATCAGCTTAGTTTTGATAATTTAATAAAGTTTCATTAGTTCGGAAAAGTTGTGTTTTACTTTAACAAATATAGATTATGGTTTAGCGGATAATATTACCTGAAAATTTCGATAAAATGAAAGCTTTTGAAGCTTTCGACAAACCTTTCCAGAGCCCACGTTTTAATAACATCTGTTATTCTCTCACGGCAGACGGAAACATATTTTTTAGGATGAAACTAGCTCCATCTTTGATGTGAAATAAATTCAGGGAGGGATTCGTGACTTATTTGATGCTGTGTTAAATGTAAAGTATTCTTGTCACGTCGGCTGCTAATCTACCGGCGGTCAAAGTGCCCCGAGTCCGCCTCTGCGCAAAGGGTTTCCTTCTGCCTTTTCCAAGATCACGAAATATACCTCTTTGAGAACAGGGTGTAACGTAATAACTTAATGATTACTGAATATATAGCACAACGTTATACAGGAGAGAATTTTTTTCGAAACGTACGACACTTTATTATGCAATGGCTTATTCCTCAAGATAGTAACTGAAGAACAAAATATGTATTATTTAAGATTTCGACTGAAGGTGCTGGGTGGAATTTCAATATTAAATTTGAATCGTTCAAATTATGTACACTCCCACAGATTTTGTCACTAATGACCCGAGTTTCGCCTTTCGGCATCTTCAGGCGTTCAAGTGCACGGATGAACTTGAACTGACGCTTAGTAAATGAATGTTTCGTGTTTATATAATAAATAAATGTATCACTGAGTCTAAAGCCATTGCTGGCGAAAAGGATTAGCTCATGGGAATTCCCAAAGATTTGAGTTGTGATTCCCAAAGTTCATCCGTGCACTTGAACGCCTGAAGATGCCGAAAGGCAAAACTCGGGTCGTTAGTGACAAAATCTGTGGGAGTGTACATAATTTGAACGATTCAAATTTAAAATATGTATAACTTGAATTGTCTGAATTTTTTACTTTTACATGAGTATTGTTGCTAACAACCCAGGTTTTGCCTTTCGGCTTTCAAGTAGTTTTCAGAAAGTTTTTCTACAGGCAACCAGGCAAATTTTTCGAAATCCCTAAATTCCGTAAAATCGAGTATTTTTTTAAAAATCTACCAGCCATCTACAATCTCTCAATCCTGAATACCGAATTTCTCCACGATTTTATGGTGAATGATCAATCCCAGGATTGGGAAAAATGTGAATCTCTAAATCCTGGAATTACAAAGAGGGTCCGGGATTGAATGCTCTAGTTATATAGAGAAATTTACAAAAAACCATAATGTATTAATACGGTATGTTTTATCGTCACCCACTCCTGCTACCACTTTTGTGATTGTGTGTATAAACAATAACACCATTGTATTGAAGAATAAAAATAACTAGCTGTAAGCCCGTTGACCTCAACGGAGGGATTTTTGTTGCATTTTTAAGTAGTCAGAAAAGTTACTGGCGTGAAAAATAAATTACTAACCTATTTATTGAATAATCCAGAAATTCTGATAGTAAAAGAAATATCTCGGGGCGTATATCGACAGCCCTGCCCTGCAGTATTTAAATTGTAAATTATTTATTTTTGGAATAATGTTCTAGTTTGCTAACAACTATTTTTCGTAATAGCAGAAATTTCATAAGTTATTGAATTTTTGGAATAATGTTTAAGTTTGCTAACAATTATTTTTCATAGTAGCAAAAATAGACCACGTAAATTATTGAATTTTTGGAATAATGTTTAAGTTTGCTAACAACCATTTTTCATAGTAGCAAAAATAGTCCTTGTAAATTACTTAATTTTTGGAATAATGTTTAAGTTTGCTAACAATTATTTTTCCTATTAGCAGAAATAGACCTCGTAAATTATTTAATTTTTGGAATAATGTTTAAGTTTGCTAACAACCATTTTTCATAGTAGCAAAAATAGTCCTTGTAAATAACTTAATTTTTGGAATAATGTTTAAGTTTGCTAACAATTATTTTTCCTATTAGCAGAAATAGACCTCGTAAATTATTTAATTTTTGGAATAATGTTTAAGTTTGCTAACAACCATTTTTCATAGTAGCAACAATAGTCCTTGTAAATTACTTAATTTTTGGAATAATGTTTAAGTTTGCTAACAATTATTTTTCCTATTAGCAGAAATAGACCTCGTAAATTATTTAATTTTTGGAATAATGTTTAAGTTTGCTAACAACCATTTTTCATAGTAGCAACAATAGTCCTTGTAAATTACTTAATTTTTGGAATAATGTTTAAGTTTGCTAACAATTATTTTTCCTATTAGCAGAAATAGACCACGTAAATTATTGAATTTTTGGAATAATGTTTAAGTTTGCTAACAACCATTTTTCATAGTAGCAAAAATAGTCCTTGTAAATTACTTAATTTTTGGAATAATGTTTAAGTTTGCTAACAATTATTTTTCCTATTAGCAGAAATAGACCTCGTAAATTATTTAATTTTTGGAATAATGTTTAAGTTTGCTAACAACCATTTTTCATAGTAGCAAAAATAGTCCTTGTAAATTACTTAATTTTTGAAATAATGTTTAAGTTTGCTAACAATTATTTTTCCTATTAGCAGAAATAGACCTCGTAAATTATTTAATTTTTGGAATAATGTTTAAGTTTGCTAACAACCATTTTTCATAGTAGCAACAATAGTCCTTGTAAATTACTTAATTTTTGGAATAATGTTTAAGTTTGCTAACAATTATTTTTCCTATTAGCAGAAATAGACCTCGTAAATTATTGAATTTTTGGAATAATGTTTAAGTTTGCTAACAACCATTTTTCATAGTAGCAACAATAGTCCTTGTAAATTACTTAATTTTTGGAATAATGTTTAAGTTTGCTAACAATTATTTTTCCTATTAGCAGAAATAGACCTCGTAAATTATTGAATTTTTGGAATAATGTTTAAGTTTGCTAACAACCATTTTTCATAGTAGCAACAATAGTCCTTGTAAATTACTTAATTTTTGGAATAATGTTTAAGTTTGCTAACAATTATTTTTCATAGTAGCAAAATAGTCCTTGTAAATTACTTAATTTTTGGAATAATGTTTAAGTTTGCTAACAATTATTTTTCCTATTAGCAGAAATAGACCTCGTAAATTATTTAATTTTTGGAATAATGTTTAAGTTTGCTAACAACCATTTTTCATAGTAGCAACAATAGTCCTTGTAAATTACTTAATTTTTGGAATAATGTTTAAGTTTGCTAACAATTATTTTTCCTATTAGCAGAAATAGACCTCGTAAATTATTGAATTTTTGGAATAATGTTTAAGTTTGCTAACAACCATTTTTCATAGTAGCAACAATAGTCCTTGTAAATTACTTAATTTTTGGAATAATGTTTAAGTTTGCTAACAATTATTTTTCCTATTAGCAGAAATAGACCTCGTAAATTATTTAATTTTTGGAATAATGTTTAAGTTTGCTAACAACCATTTTTCATAGTAGCAACAATAGTCCTTGTAAATTACTTAATTTTTGGAATAATGTTTAAGTTTGCTAACAATTATTTTTCCTATTAGCAGAAATAGACCTCGTAAATTATTTGATTTTCGGAATAATGTTTAAGTTTGCTAACAACCATTTTTCATAGTAGCAACAATAGTCCTTGTAAATTACTTAATTTTTGGAATAATGTTTAAGTTTGCTAACAACCATTTTTCATAGTAGAAAAAATAGTCCTTGTAAATTACTTAATTTTTGGAATAATGTTTAAGTTTGCTAACAATTAATTTCCTATTAGCAAAAATAGACCTCGTAAATTATTTAATTTTTGGAATAATGTTTAAGTTTGCTAACAACCATTTTTCATAGTAGCAAAAATAGTCCTTGTAAATTACTTAATTTTTGGAACAATGTTTAAGTTTGCTAACAACTATTTTTCGAATTAGCGGAAATTTCGTAAATTATTTAATATTTGGAATAATGTTTAAGTTTGCTAACAACCATTTTTCTTAGAAGCAGAAATTTCGTAAATTATTTTATTTTTGGTATAATATTTAAGTTTGCTAACAACCATTTTTCATAGTAGCAAAAATAGTCCTTGTAAATTGCTTAATTTTTGGAATAATGTTTAAGTTTGCTAACAACCATTTTTCGTATATATATAAATAAATAGTTAATTAAATTATTATATATAATTGAGCAGCCCTACAACTCTGCAGTTTGAAATCTTGGAATTTCAAATTCGTTTAGTGCAAGATTTCACCCACAGATGTCATTATTAGTTCACTAAAAACGCGTTTTTATTTTTTGCTTTGTATTATTTAAATTATATAGAGTTTTTATATCGCTTTTCTCAATTAGATTCGTGGATCAGTGCGTTAGCCGCCGAACGTCGCGCATGAAAATTGGGGCATGGTATCGAATCCCACAGCTTGAGAGAATATTTTTGGTTAGTACGATAATTTTGTTTGACTTCAAAAATTCAAACATAGACGTCAGAGAAAAATGAAGAAATGAATTAATGGCGACAGCGGGGCAGGATGGGGGGGGGAGGAGGACCGTCTTTCTTGACGTCATCGAAAAGGCGAAATCGCGACCATATACAAACGAAAAAAGTATGTATTTGGTATGAATAAAAAAATGGTGACAGCGGGGCTGGGGCGGAGGAGGGGGAGGGAAAATCGCGGACAATCATTCAGACGGACGGACATTATCGGCTATTAATATTAGGTAAAACGGAAAGAAATGACATTTTTTGTTATTGTGACAAAAAAAATATTTAAAAAAAAAATGATACAATATTATTCTGTTATATAATTTTCCTCGTTGTCTTTTATCGTCCTCCATAAAAGAGGCAACTTTTTGATACCCTTTTCGTAAAACTCTGGTGACTTACTGGCAAAATACAAATCCAGGTGATTTTTCACCCGGTCAGCGTTTGTAAATTTTTTGTCACGAAGTGAATGCTTCATCGACTTGAAGAGATAATAATCCGAAGGTGCTATGTCCGGTGAATATGAAGGATGTGGCAGAAGTTCGAAATCAAGTTCTCTTAATTTTTGCTGAGTAATTTTTGCCGCATGAGGTCTCGCATTGTAATGTTGTAAAATCCGCCTATTGTTATTGACCAAAAAAGATCGTTTTTTTAATAACTCTGCTTTTAATCGTTCTAGTTGAGCACAGTATAGCTCTGCCGTAACTGTTTGACCAGATTTCAATAATTCAAAATGTATTATCTTCGAAACATCCCACCAAACACACAACAAAACTTTTTTTAACGTCAATGTTGGCCGAGGAGTAGGCACAGGTACTTGATTTGGTGATAGCCATTGTTTTTTCCCCTGGTATTACTGTAAAGGACCCATTTTTTGTCCCCGGTAATTATCTTTCTGAGAAATGGATCCTATTCGTGCCTGGACAATAGAGAAGCACAGATGGTCACGCTTGTTCCAAGGCCGTTTGAGAGAGTGTGTGTTTTTGAGAGAGCTTGCCTGTGTTTTTTTCCCAATCTTTTCAGATGATCTTGCACAGTTGTTATTGGACAGCCAATGTCGTGTGACAATTCCTTCACTATTTTACGAGGATCAGCTTCCACCAATGATTTTAGGACGTCATCATCGATTTTGAGGGGTCTTCCTGTTTTTGGTTTGTCCTTTAACTCCCTATCGCCACTTTTGAACTTTTGAAACCATCTAAAGCACTTTCAAAGTTTCAAGACGTCACCGTAAATGTCACAAATGGTCTTCGTAGCTTCTTTTGGTTTTAATCCTTTATCGAATAAAAACAGCATAAAACAGCGCAAATGTGTTTATTCAATCTCAGGCTTCTCCATTTTTCCACAACGGCAAAAAAAATATAAAATATGTTGAAATGGAAAGGGTACACACAGAGCTTTAAAATAATCCCACCCCCGCCGTGTTAGCTCAACGGCAACCGTTGACAAACAGATTTTAAAGTGACACGCCAGAAAAAATGTCATTTCTTTCCGTTTTACCTAATATATAGATTGATCAAAATCAGATAATTGAATACAGGAATACAAATATCAAAATATAAAAGATGTCATTCAACCTATGTTCATTCACACAAGTTTTGTCACTAACGACCCGGGTTTCACCTTTCGGCATCTTCAGGAGTTCAAGTTAAAACCACAGATATCTTGCGACGGGCACATAGAACTGCGGCATATTGGGCTTTAATGAAAATTTATACTGCAAAATTTCGACTTATTATTCTAATCATATTAATACAGCATGTAGATAAAGCTAGGCTTAACACTGCCTCATTATTACTTTCGTTTGGCCAAAAGTCGACACTTAGAACCTTGTAGTACTCAGATTGCAAAATATGGAATTGTTTTACTACCTACTACCTAGAGCAGTGTTTCTCAACCTTTTTGGGAGCGTGGCCCCTTTTGAGTGTGTTTATTTTTCTGTGGCCCCTATACCTTTTTTTGTTTTTCAGCTCACCGTGGAATTTGAAATTCCCGATTTGGTATACTTTTTCCTAGAATATCTCCGAAACACCTTTTTTTTTAGCTCACTGGCGAATTTGAAATCCCCTATTTGCCCGTGGCCCCTTGAAGGGCCACATGGCCCACCGTTGAGAAACCGTGACCTAGATTACACTGACGATCATTGTGATACTGTGATTCTACGTATGGAGAAAAGCTCGGATTAACTATTGTAAAATAATATTTTTAATCATGTTCGCTCGACTTGAACCTGTGAGATCCGACATGGAAGTATGCGATGTTGACCACTACGCCACGGACACAACGAAATGATATGCAATAATATGCAAGCAAATGTAACTATAAAATATTACTTCAAAGCCCAAAACATCCTGTGTTAGGTATATCATCACTCGTTATCCAGAAATTATACTCCTTTGGTTTGGTCCGGATTCTATGCAGTAGGATGGTGTAAATATTCAGACGTTTGTGATCAAAAAGCAATGAAACACTCACCGTGCAGACAGATTTATTAACAAGTCTTAGATATTTACTCCATCAACCATGAAGAACAACGCCATATAAAATTATGCCTTTGGGGTATCTTGGCAAAAACTTATTTATCAATAAATGTTTTTCACATTTTTTTAACGAATTACGTAGATTGTTTTGCATCGGCCGCATTTAATTAAATTCAATACTCAAATTGTTTGATTTTCTTGAAAGCAAAATAGTGATTACCGGTAAATTGCTCGAATGCAATTGCTCGAATGGAAATTGCTCGAATAACAAGATCCTCGAATAACCAATTGCTCGAACGTCAAATGCTCGAATTACAAATTCCTCGAAAATTTTAATTTTTCCACTTTTACAAATCACACATAATATATTTTCTTTAAGAATATTATTAACTTATTGACACAGCTATAAATTAAAAAAATAATAATAGCCGCCATCTTGGATATTTAATCGATAATTTTTCCAGAAAGTTTCATTGTAATACAATAATAATTATGCCAATTACCACCGTTATCACAAAGACGTTACACCCCATAGCTATAATCATTTTTATTATGAGTGATTTTGGACTCTCCTTGTAAAAGTAGACAATACTAATTTTCTATATTACTGAATTAAGATCAACTTACATAGGTAATATTTCTTAAATGTCTATCTAAAAAATGATAATTCTAGAGGCAATGATAAATAGTACAGCAATAATATACAATTCGATACAAAGTTTAGCTTACAAACTAAGAGTATACACTATGTAATAAAATGCCAAGTGATCGACCACTATGTAATAAACTCTAAACTGTATTAAAACCGTTTAAATAACCAAGCAATTCGAGCAATTGATATTCGAGCAACTTGCATTTCGAGCAATTTGTAATTCGAGGAATTCTACATTCGAATGAAACTACATGAAATTACATGAAACTTTCT
>CM062842.1:13375786-13469688 GCA_031772345.1 Himalopsyche anomala
GTCCTACTAAGTTCACATATTTATTTGAATTGTACATTTTCACAGAAAAGTTTGTCTCATCATTATTTCTTGGAACAAGTTGGTTGTTGAGTATCCCACCACCACCACCTGTTATCTGTATGCAGCCGCATTTTCACCGCCGCCTTCCATAACGCAATGCGACCAAGAAAAGAAAAAATATATTCCTCATGTTATTGGCCCGATACAGAGCTGCACCTATATTTTAACCATGCAATGTTGTGCTTAAAATATAAAGGTAGAAAGAAAAAAGAGAATTTGACTTGCTCAGTCATTTAGTTTAAGTGATATTAAGTATCCTGTGTATCCGTATACTGAGAATACGCCGTGGCGGAAGAGTTTAATATACTCCACGTTGAATTTAAAGAGGAATCAAGAATATCCCGATCCCCATATGATGTCGCAAATTTATCGAATGCCTTAAAAATTGTTGAACAAATTATTCGTAACAAAAGTTAAAAAAAAAACCTCTTTCGGGATCCCGTAATCCTGGAAACCCAAAACCCCGGGATTGACATGGTCGCGATCCCGGAATTTTGGTATTG
This sequence comes from Himalopsyche anomala, assembly GCA_031772345.1. Taxonomy (NCBI): domain Eukaryota; kingdom Metazoa; phylum Arthropoda; class Insecta; order Trichoptera; family Rhyacophilidae; genus Himalopsyche; species Himalopsyche anomala. The sequence continues at coordinate 13,376,350 of CM062842.1, forward strand.
AGAAATTTTGAGAAAATCCTGAAAATTGGTAGGATTTTGGAATTGGAAGAGCTAAAAATATAGAGATTGAAAATTAATTAATCTCGAAATTCCGGGATAACAAAAAGGCTCCGGAATTGGATACCCTAGTCTCAACTAAGGATACCCTTCCAATTTATTACAATTCTCTCAAAGAAAATGCGTGTGAATTGGCTTTAGGTGTTTTACTTTAATATGTTACTCTTTTCTTATGTGTATATAAAATGCCTAACTATCAGTATCAGTTTATAAAAATCACTTAAGCATATCAAATGAAACATCTTAGAGTAACCATCATTCAGTGTAATATATTAACATAATGTAATTCAGTGGGTTATCATAAACATGTTGGATTCCATTAACCGCATAAATTATCAGCTTCCTTTTCTATTATTTTAATTTTTATAATTAAATTGTTGTGGCATCAAAACCCTTCAAGGACGAGCGTGACCATATGGTCATAGTGGACACCGTTGTCAATTGATTCCACTATTCATCCTTTTTCTACCTGAATATCGTTGCTTTCACTAAATTTTGGTTAAAAAGGATACAAACTTCAGTAAGTCATCAGCCGCGGGGACGTGCGATGTTTTGGATTTCCGTTTATTTTTAGTGGCCTTTTTGAAACTGTTAGTTACCATTTTATCAAAAAACTAAATTATTATCACTAATTTTACTAATAGAATTGTGTTGAAATAATGTTGATCTAAAGAAGTCAAATTTAAAATATTTAAAAAAAAATCATGTTTAGGTATGTTTCAACCCCGAATGTTTGTGTGCCCTTGCGGTCACGCTCGCCCTTACAACTGTCCGTACACAATATTACACGATGATATAAGGATGAACATGATCATTTAGTCAAGCAGGGTTTCTATAAAACGACTAGGTGTTTTTTGTTTTTTTAATTTTTGCTGGTAATAAAAGTTATCCGTGACTTATGGCTTAAAAAGTCTCTTGTCTCTGGAGGGTAAAAAAAGTAAATCTTCGGGAAAAAATAACTATAAAGCATAGCTTCACAATTTTCACATGGAAAAAAAACATAAAAAAATACAGTATATAGGTTTTTTTCAGCAACGGTAAACAATTTTCTCCACGTAAAAGAATAAAACTTTTCCATTTTTCTTTTTGTCACAGGATCGGATTATTTTTAAGCACATTTCCTGACTCCGTATAATTCAATTATTACGCCTGCAATTGTCCTAAAAGCATCTTTTTTCACTGTTGCTACGGTGCGGTGTGCAGACACCTACATTATAACGTCTACGAAGCAGTTAACTCAATCTGCTACGCCCATCTCGTAGCGCTACGCCGTTAATTGCGTGACTCGAGTTTTTGGAATTTTTCAGCGACGTCAGAATTTCAGTCTGAAAAACATCTTGCTTTTTGTTTTTTTGCCACGGAGACGTGAATGTTTACAAAATGAAAATTTATTATTTTACAAAACAATTAAATGCTTAGCAGCCTCTGTTCCTTTTGCTGAATAGGTTACGTGATATTGTTGTTTAACTTTTGTAACAAATAATATTTTTTTGACCATTACTCAAAAATAAGCCCATTAAATATTGCAAGAAGAACATTAAGTAATTGATATTCATTTTATTTATTTGTTTTAAAATAATTAATACAAGAAATTAGAAGTTTGGAAAGGTAATAAATGTCTTAAAAGAATAAAACACTCTTGTAACAATTTCACATTTATTTAAGATAATCAGAACCGGTTTTAGTCAACACGAGCAACTGATTTAAAGCTTTTTATATACAAGCCAAGTAAAACCTATTAGTGTATGACAAAAAATTGGTTTTAGCAATATGAAAGGAAATTATGGACTAAGAAACAATATATGAATGTTACACTGGCTGAATAAAATTAAAATGTTTATAACCTCTGCTTTGAACACTTATGAATTGTACTGTATTTTTGGATATGTACACATGTGTTTTAATTTTTGAATATAATGTCTTTTCACCAAGTATTAATAATGAAAACTTAACATACATTATATGCATTTTTTTAAATCAACATACGAAATTTTCCGTTGGTTTTTTAGACGAAAGAGAAAAAACCAGAGCTGTGGAATCAGAGTCGGAGTCGCGGACTCACGGTATTTTTGTCCGAGTCGGAGTCGAGAAAAATGAGCGGTTCCATTTTTTTTGAAAAATATATTTAATGATGTGTATTTAAACAAAATAGTCAAAAGTGTTAACATTTCATGCTTGGCTGACTAAAGATAATCTGATGGTATACATATATATATATAAGCTAAAAAGAAAAGACTGTGGAAAGGAAAAAAGACGTAACACACACATATCAAATTTTACAGGAGGCGCAAAAAACATGTTTTGATGATTTTGAGCCATATGACAATTATGAATTATCCACAACCTTGAAGTGCACGGAGACTTCTAAATCGGTGTTAAATTGACATAACCTAATATTAATTAAAGAAATTGTCTAGGTTAAACCTTTATTTCAGTCTTTTTTTTTGGTTTTAACTTTTTACAAAATCATCTTTTTTAAACTTAAAAGCTAAATTTAGTTACTAATTCGGCATTTTTAGCTTTCATTCTTTTGATAGAAAGTGTGCCAAGTTGTATACATTGTGATTATCGAAAAAAGCTGTCTTAGAAAAACTGGGGGTTACGTTCTTTTTCCTTTCCACAATCGATATTATTTTTATTTTACGTCGTGTCCATAGCACAGTAGTCAACGTCGTTAGTTACCATGCCAAACCTCACGGGTAGTAATCCTAGTAAGAACAACATTTTTCAATCGGTTTTTCATGGATGTTTGTGATGAGTAAAAATTTCTCCCTAACCATTCAAATCCTGAAATAATGGGGTGTAGCAAGGGTAATTAACCAACCACTATTTCTGTTCCACCCTTACCTTTTTATCCCTACTACTTTCTTCGAGAAAGAGAAGTTGAATGACTGAAAAACAAACAGTTCGTGGAAAATTCCAGATGAGATACCTCCATTAGAAGGCCATACGCTCCACATTAGGACCAGAAATGAGGAAAAACATTACTCTTGTTTGATACCAAATTTATGGAGCTTTAAGTACCAGGGCGTTTGGCGTCAACGTGTTTCGAGTCACCTTCATCGCTAATGTTTTTGTGGTTTGTATTCCCTTACAATCGTTGCTGACAGAAGGGTGTGATCGTTACAGGTGTGTGAAATCCTTAGTGAAGCCAGTTCACGGGGACACCATATGCTTATTTTCAAATCACATTATTTACTTTAACCGTTTTAAGGTGTTCAATGTTAATATAATATTTGGTAGAAACTTTAAAGGTAGAAACTTTAAGTGAAATACTGTTTTATTTTTATTTCACATTTACTTAATATTTTTAGAAACGGTTTCTTTCATGGCAAGCATTTTCAACTGAGTTTCATTAAAATAATAATGTGGAATAGGTACAAAACAGTGTTTTTTTTTTAAATATAACGTCTTGGTTTCAAGATGCAAAAGAACTGCTATGAAAACCGTTCGACCAAAGTTATTATAGACCAGACAAGAGACATCAAATAGAAACTTACGTTATCGAAGCGTTTTGGCGAGACGATAATTAATATATTTGAATAGATTGCTTTTATTCTTTTGGTGATTCGATACTCTTTTATTTAATATGACCCAAACAATCTAGTCAACTTGGTTAAAGTTGACTGCGTTTCAAGCTAATTAAAAGTTTTATCAAAGCAGACAAAAAGAAAAAAAAAAACTAAAATAAAATGAAGGTAAGAGTATAAATATTCTGGGGCGGCGAACCCTCCACGGTTCAGGGGAGGGTTCATTTATTCCATTACAAAGTAGCCTGACTAAGTAAAAAATATGACGCGGCGACCTTTGCCAGATTTTTCGTGAAAAAAATACAATTCGAGAAAATCGTAATTAGCCAGAGACGGCTTCGGGTCTAAGAGTGTTTCCCCTGAATGCTCTGTAAATGAACAACCCAAGTGAGCATCATTTCAACACTATGAGAACATGGTTCTTATTAATTTATGTTTTAAAAATACAGTTTTGATCAGGAAAATAAAAATAAATACAAATCCATGTCCGCTCCCAATGTGGAACGTATGGAATTTGAATCGTTCAAATTATGTACATTTTCACAGATTTTGTCACTAACGACCCGGGTTTTGTCTTTCGGCATCTTCAGGCGTTCAAGTGCACGGATGAACTTTAACTGACGCTTAGTAAATGAATGTTTCGTGTTTATATAATAAATAAATATTTTTTTTTTTTTTTTTCCATGTCCGCTCCCAATATGGAGCATATGGACTCCTAATGGAGTTTATCTCAACAGAAATGTTTCTACGAGAACTGCTTGTTACTCAGTTGCTCAACCTCTCATTTTCCAAAGAGAGTAGGAATAGAAGGAAAGGGCAAGAACAGGACTAGTGGTTAGCTAATCGCTCTCCATACACCCCGTTCATAGGATAGGATGGGTGGGAGGGGGGAATTCAAGACATCACATACATCCATGCCTTTGAACAGAAATTCATAAATCGATTGAAAAATCAATTTATAAAACTGCCCGTACCGGGATTCGAACCCGTGCCCTCCGTAGCGGTAGCCAACGATGTTGACCACTCGACCACACAGGCGGTATTATTATATTACTGAATCTAAATCATTGCTGGCGAAAAGATAAGCTCATGGGAATGCCCAAAGATTTGAGTAGTGAGTGGTTTTAGGAATTATATTCATTTGTTTGTCGGCAAAGGTTTTATGATTATATTTATATAGGGTACAGAAGTGGAGATCCCGGTAGGCTTAATATTTCATTTAAAATCGGAAAGCTATGCAGCTGTGCCCTATTGTTTTCTAATATTAAAACGTGCACTTGAACGCCTGAAGATGCCGAAAGGCGAAACCCGGGTCATTAGAGACAAAATCTGTGGGAGTGTACATAATTTGAACGATTCAAATTTAATATTGAAATTCTACCAAGCACCTTCAGTCGAAATCTTAAATTGGAACATATGGCCTTCTAAAGGAGGTGTCCCAAAAGACGTTTTTCTACGACAACTTTTTGTTACTCAATTGCTCAATATCTCGTTTTCAAAGAGAGAAGTAGGGATAGAAAGATGAGATTAGGACAGGGCTACTGGTTAACTAATCGCTAAAACCAGTTGTTAAAAGATCGGAAATGGTGGGAGGAAACATTTATACATCACAAACACCCATGAATTCGAACAGAAGTTGAAAATGCTGTTCGTACTGTGACTCGAACCCGTGAGGTCTGGCACGGAAGCCAACAACGCTAACCGCTGCGCCACAGGTCCCAAAAAATCAAGCATATTACTTATAATATAATTTAAATATTTAAAAAAAAAAATACTGTCCCGGTAATACTAATATTGTAATCCGTATCATAAGAACCTACACGATTCATGAATGAAGGTGTAATATTCACACATTCCAATAGAAGTCTCCGTTGCGTATTAGGAATTTAAGAGTTTTCGAAGTCACTCGAGGGTTAATTCCCTTTTGGAATTTCCGTGTCGTGTCGTTTTTCAGTAAAGCGTAAAATAAAATACGAAATACACGTGTTAGGATAAAAAGAATTTTCTTTTACGTACAAAAATATCACATCTTACATAATACCCAATAAAGAGATCAAGTTATTTTATATGTACTTAATTTCCTAAGAGAAATGTTTTGTTATCAATACTCGACAGATTTCGTAATTAATTTGGTTTTAATTTTCAAACAGACCATTCCATAATATCAAACACTTTTGATGTTATGCGTATTTTTGTAATAAACTTGACACGAGTTTATCGGTTTGCTTATCACTTTTAATTAAAATACCTTAAATTATAGTCCAATTCCGTAAATCTTTTATTTATTTGAATTTACAAATATAAAATATCATACAGCTACAGTGCCCACGGGCTCGAATCCGTACAGTTGTTATAAATTGACTTTTTATTCTATCGATGTATGATTGTAATATTAAATAATTAAAATTATTAATCGCTCATTGCGAACATTGTCAACTGATTGTCAACTCAGTTGACAATTCTCGCAATGAGCGAAACTGGTCCTGACCTATTAAATAAAGTGGAATGAAGTACAAAGGAATATTGAGTTTTTATTAATATAATGCCTTTCCACTAAGTATTGACAGTGAACACCCTAAAAGTGATTAATTAAAATAAGATTTAACGAAACCTGAATACGCCGGGGTAATTAATATTATACTCGTAAAATCTCTGCAACTGAAATTATTGAAATTAGAATTTTCAAACAATTTGGTCGAAAGATTCTTGAATTTTATTTCTTAGAAATGACTCAATTATGGTAGCAAAATATTAAAAAAAAAAACTGAATATTATTTAAGATAGAAAGACAGATTTTGATGAATATTAAGGAAACAGAATGACAATTAAATAAGTGGTATAATAAACTAAATTTCCTTAAAAATTGCGTAGTCATAAAAAAATGTTATCAAAAATGTCAAAAGTAGCAATTTCTTAAGATAAACAATAAACTATTACATCATGAAAAATATTGATCGCCGATTGGTTTTTTCAAACCATATCATAGTATTCAGTCAATATGTGAAATAAGACACCGGTAGTGATCTTTGACAGTGGTTTCGGCAGTTTTTAGAGTAAATTTGAATAGCCAACTAATTTTCGTTATTTTAAGTGTTTCACTTTTTAGCATACTTATCTTAAAAATGGACATTATAAGTTTTGACACAAAGTCCCACAAATAAAAAGTAAACAAGTATCATTTCTACACAGTTCTTTCTCACAAAACATTATTTACCTGAGCTTTTAATCTAACCTTGGATGACTTTTATGTGACATAAAAATACATATGCATATTAGAATATTAATTATGCAAAGCACATTTCAGCGCAAAAGCTTTTACGTATAACCAGTGGCGGCTCGTTCATATACACTGTGGAGCTGCAGCACCCCCAAGAAAATTTGATAAAAATGTAATTTTATTTACTTTTATTGTATCTTTAATATTATAAGAACAACTATTTAAAAGTGTGGCATGTATTTGGTAAGTGGGCGCCGATCGCTCCTCAGATCCATTACTTTATATTGTGCTGACAGAGTGTAGAGTAATACATGATGTATTTATTATACATCGAAGGAGCGACGCGAGCGCTGCGCAGCGGCATTGCTCCTAGAATTTGGTGTGTCACTGTATAGTGTGAAGTGTAAAGACTGGAGAGGGGGGAGTCTCGCAGTTTATTCAGTGTCGCGCTGCAGCTCGGAGCAGCGTCGTTGGGTGTTATCACTTTGCATTTTTACATACTCTTAACACCTCTTTGTTAGTGTTTTACGCCCTTAGTTTGCATACCAAGCTTCTCTTTTTTTAAATATAACATTTGCTTCTATTACAGGATAAAAATCATGGATCTTACCTTATGCGATGGTATTGGAGAATTGACGAAGCTCTTAAAAATTTTGATTAATACTCCAATGACAACTGTAGAACCTGAGCGTTGCTTTTCTACATTAAAAAGAATTAAATCTTCCCTTAGGAACACAACTTATCAAGAAAGATTGACAGCTTTATCAATGCTTTCAACAGAGAAAGATGTATTTGGTAAAATACCAAACTTTAACGAAAAAATTATTGAAAATTTTTTTAATAACAAAAATAGACGAATGGACTTTGTTTGCAAATAGCTTTTACTTTTAATTGTTATTATTTTAAAAAAAATATAAGTAATTTGGTCTTTAACTGAATTTTAATCTACTCACAGCACCCCCAAATATCATATCCATGAGCCGCCACTGCGTATAACTAACAGCTTACTCGATGCTGTTTTAGGATAACGCCATGAAATGGGATGTGTGCAGTTTTTTTTATTTCTAGAACAAGGGTCAGTGATACATGTTTATTTTTTTCATTTTACTGTCTTAAAATAATCGTGTTTAATACAAAACTTTCTGTGTATCAGGAGATTAAATTTTTAAAACATATATATTTACATTCCAGTGAAAAAAAGGTTCAAAATAAAAATCAATAAAATCGATACCATATAATACATTATGTAGATTGTATAAAATATTTACAAATTTACTTTTATCTGGGAAATTTTTGAAGCAGTTAACAGCTGTAAGTAAGCAGCTGGGACGTGTAGAATTTTGAAGTTTAATATGTACCTCACAACCTTTTTTATAAAAAAAAACAAATAAAGTAGATATTTTATGCGGCTTAACTGCATTCCTTGTTATTTTTTTTGGAAATGATTTACTAAGCCATAAGAGGTTAAACTACAAATAGATTTCTGGAGAACCTTATAAAACATTTTTAATATGAAAAGATAGAGAGTGGGCGGTGAGATGTTAAAGTATTACAGTAATCTAAATTTTTGAAAGCAAATATTTCAAAAAGCTGTAATTAAATGTTAATGATTTAACATTTAAGCCCAAGACTCTAATATTTGATTAGAACTACATATAACATCAAAGCCTTAAATATAGCTTGTTGGTTATCATTATTATCGTAGCTCTTCAAATACATTACATAATAACATTTTATTTATTTTTTTATCCCGGTCCATTTCCAATGTGGTACCTAATCTTTACATACGTTTTTTCTACAAGAACAGGTTTTTTTTCTCAGTTTCTCAACTTATCTTTTTTTAGAGAGTATTGACAGAAAAATAAGGCTTTTTATTCTAAAGAAAATTTCCATTATCTATTATGAAGTTGTAACATCGAAATATATGGTTCTCTTGTAGTAGTATGCAAATTGTTCGTGCAAAATTCCAAGCTATGCAAATTTGAAAAAACTGCAAGTAAAGCTTAATGCTTGTATGCATTAAGTGCAAAAAACTACTATCACGCGACCCAAATAATACGATTCTCCTAATTTTATTAGCATTTTGTTTTTCTCTCTCGCAGATGTCTGGGGTTTTAAAAAATGCTCTTTTTTGCATTCTTCTGAAATGCTGACAAAACAGTTTGTGTTCTTTTTTAAAAATTGTTTTAAAGATTTGGTATTTTTATTTAAAACGCAATTAAAAAATTCCAGTAAAAGACATTTTTATTAAAATAATAAAATTAAAAGGAAATACGTGTCTTAATGTTTTTTTAACAGAACAGTTTATGTAGGTTCTAAGTAGAGTTTTCATTAACGGAATCCAGATCGATTTAGTAGTCCCGTAATCTCGGCAATCCTGGGATTCCAGATTCACTATAATACAGAAAGTATCAAATATAAAATGTAAATATTCCCAATTGATTAAATACTATATCTAATATATAAAAATGAATGCTTGTTTGTTCGTAATCTATGGGCTACCAAACCGCTGATCCGATTGCAATTAAACTTTGACAAACTGTTTGCTTGCACTTCCGGGAAGTTTATAGGCATATTAAAATAAAGATAAACACAGTATATCTTATATATATAAATCAATGTTTGTATGGCTACCGTTCATGCAATTCAACTGTCAACCGTTGACTGGCGATCAAACAAAATTCAGACAATTCAAATTTGATGTTCGATTGTTTGTATTAAATATTTAAAAATGGAATATTTCAAATCTATCAAGTCGTTTGCTCTTCATTTTGAAATTCCGTTCAAATGTGTACCGTGCATTAGGTGTGATTGTTTTTTTCGTATTTTGTGCATTGCCACACCGCTCATCCGATTGTAATAAAACTTTGAGAAACTTTTTGCTTGCAATTGTGCGAAGTTTATAGGCATATTAAAATTAAATTACAGTAGGTCTTATACATATGTATGTATGTACATATATAAAAATCAATTTTTGTATGTCTGCCATACTGTTCATGCAACTTGCGCAAAGGTTATAGGCGTAGTACAATTAAATTACAGTAAGTGGCGCGTGTGTCGTGCCATATACAATTGGCAGTAAACGTCAAACGTCAAACAGACAGAAAAAGAAGACATGCACTTAAAGAAACACAAATAAAACACACTTTCTTTCTTTGAGTGGCATTGCAACGCTTGCCGGGAATCGGTTAGTTTCAATTATAAAAATATATTATTGGTGTCTTAGCTTGTCTATGTACATATTGTTGTATAATCCAATAAAAATAAATAAATGAATTGTGTTCTTACTTCCTTTAATATTTTGTAGCAGTCGTAGATAGGAACAGACAAAATTATTGTTTTTTTCTAGAAAATTGTATTCAAAATTCAGTTCAAATCATTTCTTATTTTAGGCAGTATAAGATTTTTTGCGCTTGGACACGTGTGTGTGCTTGTAATATCATTTTCCTTTGGATTGGTGACGTGGAGTTGTGGCTTAAAAAATAAAAAAAACTTTACCTTGGCCTTTAGCTGTAAAATAAACAAATCAATCAATATATAGATATATCGACCTTGTGGTGAGTCATTGAATAAATTACAGCATTTTAAATAAATAAAAATATATTTAAATTCAAGGTTATTTATAGTAGGCCAAGGTTTACTAACTTAAGTGCCACTTAGTCATATTTTTTTATTGCTGTCTTTATATTATTTTCATATTTGTATCACCAATTGTTTGTAACGACTAATAATAATTTACTTACTTTGCTCAATAAAATTAGTTCTACCGATCACGCATTCGATTCTTGGTCAGATCACAGTAAATTTGTGAATTATTCAATTCACAGTTGTGATCGAAGACTGGGTGTTTGTGATGTCAATTCACATCATTCTATCCTCCCATCTTTCTGATCCTTTAATAACTGGGTGTAGCAATAGCGATAGACTACTAGTCCTGTTCTAGCTTTATCCTTCTGTGCCTACTACTCACTTTGAAAAAAGTGAGGTTGAGCAACTGAGTAACAAACAGTTCTCGTAGAAAAATTTCTGTTGAGATACCTCCATTAGGAAGTCATATGCTCCACATTGGGAGCGGAAATTAATTTAAAAAAATGATTAAATATTCTGATCAGTTGAATGAAATACTCGTGATTAGCTAAACCACCCTTGAATAAAATAAATAAATGTGAAATAATTTTTTTTAAAGAATGTTTTTTTTTAAGGATATATTAATATACGAGTGATAAGTGTTTGTTCGGGATTCAAACTCATCACTTTGTAGAATACTCAAAATTCAGTGAGTTTATATTTACTTTTAGACACTTCAGAAAAGAAACAGTAAACAATATTTCACAACCAAAAGAAAAAACAAATCTCTCGTATTGCTTTTGTAAAAGTTCTTAGAAAGTTTATACTATTCGTAGCACTCTACGCCGAACAAAAGTTCTCACCTACGTGGCTACGACGTAGCCATTCTTTGACAATAAAGGAGTAACGCGTATTTGATGTAATAAAATCGATTTGAGAGGAGGGCAGGGGCGAATAATATCCTGTGGGATAGACAGCTTTCAGCGTATATCAAAGGTGCCAGAGCACATTTTTGCTTGGTGGGGTTGTTTTTAACCCTACTAAATCCGCGAGAAGAACTTTTGAAAGAACAAGGCAAGTCAATTTAGATTTCAGATAATTTATAATATTTAAAAAAAAAAGGTAAAAACACAATATTCCTTTGTACTTCATTCCACTTTATTTAATATGTCAGGACCGGTTGGTAATTTCTTTTCAATGCCAATTGTTGTTTATAACTGTTCATTTTTGTATAAATAGCATTGTTAAATTATATTTCTTATCAGTTGACGATGCTCGTAATGAGCGAAACCGGTCCTGACATATTAAATAAAGTGGAATGAAGTTCAAAGGAATATTCTGTTTTTACTAATGCAATGCCTTTCCACCAAGTATTGACAGTGAACACCCTAGAAGTGATTTAAAAAAAACATTGTATTCTTCTCTTTCGGTGAAAGCTTTATATAGGTCTCTTACGATTTTTTCAATGCTCATATTTTTCATCGTCGAACATGTAAGGCTCTCTATGAATATTTGTTGCGTTTTCTCAATTTGTTTCCATAGATAAAGATATTGTCGTGATCCACATTCCAATCTGCTTAGACGAAACGATTAACTCATGTGTAATTATTGTTTTATTTTTACACTGACAAAATATAACACAGATAATATAAACCAATAAACTTAGTCGTTTTCTTGCTCACATTTTTTTTATCCCTACTCTCTCTGAAAAGTAGAGAATATGGATATAAATAAAGGGGCTAAGACAAGACTAGTGGTTAAAAAAATCATTCATTGAGTTATCTATTCGAACGTATTTCGATAAATCAATCGAAAAAAAAATCGTACCAGGACTTGCAAATTCTTTTACAAAACTATTTATTTAATTTAAATCAAAGGTAAATAAAGCGTGTCAAAAAAGTGAAATTGATCAACTGATTTATTTTTTTCCACATGCCCACTCCAAATGTGAAGCGTATGACCACCTAATTGAGGTATTTCAATGAAATTTTTCTACGAAAACTGCTTGTTGCCCAGTTGCTTAACTCTTCTTTTTTTTTAAGAGAACCGGGATATAATTATAACAGCACTATGCAACTCCCTCCACCTCACGCCACGGCCATACATCTGTGTCCAACAGCCGTTTCCCGTGGCGTAACAAACGTTATGCATTTTTCAGTTTTGTGCTAAGATTGTCTCTGGAACAATTTACCAAGATTTCTACTTTACTGTGCGAACAATTTCCCTATAAAAATGTCTGGAGATACTATGAGTGTAAATCTACTCTTTCTCCGTAACTCCGTTAAGACAGGACTAGTAGTAAGCTAACCGCTCTCGCTACGCCTCATTTATTTAATAAACGAAGGATGGGAAGTAACTGTAAACATTACAAACATCCATATTAATAAATCAATTGAAAAATGCTGTTCGGACTGGGATTCAAATCTGTGTGAAGTCCGGCATGAAAGCCAACGACGTTGATAACTGTTCCATAGACCCGAACTTGTCTGAAATATTTTTCAGACATGGCAGAGAGTTTATTCAAATATTTGATAATCAAAAATGTATTTAGACAGTTTTTGTTCGAAACTTTTCTTTGTCAGGCTCGGAATGACGTCAAGGGGCAAAATATAACATTGGATACATAACTAGCTTAAATGGTCGTTCAAGGTACCATTTAACTATTTATACGCCAAGTACTTTCTCTGAAAGCTTCAAAAGAAGATAAATGGGTGTTTTCAAAGTTCAGCAATATTTATAGAAAGAAAAATTGCATTGATTACCCAAGTTCAAGTTTGATCGACTTTAAATTTGAACTGTTCAGATTATGTATATTCACACAGATTTTGTCACTAACGACCCAGGTTTCGCCTTTCGGCATCTTCAGGCGTTCAAGTGCACGGATGAACTTGAACTGACGCTTAGTAAATGAATGTTTCGTGTTTATATAAGAAATAAATGTATCATTGAGTTTAAAGCCATTGCTGGCGATAAAGATTAGTCCATGAGAATCCTCACAGATTTACACAGTCGATATCAAAAAACAGTTCCGAATTGAAACAAGTCAAAAATTTGCATCTTTAAGTTAACAATAAGGAAACGCATAGAGTACCAATTACCAGTGCAGTGCCAAAATGTAACCTGGGGTTAATTTATATGTGATTATTAAATAATAAAAGTTGTCACTACTCATCGAAAATATATTTAAAAAAAGCTTATGGCCAAGAAAATATTAATCCCACCCAAAAATTCGATTCCTAATTATCTTAAAACGATATTTTTTGAGTTGTTTCATTTTGGAACTGACACAGTGATATATAAACTTAAAAGTTTGATTTCTTGCATGGATTCATAATGAAGTATTTGAAAACAAGTTTTTTGTTCAGATGTAATGAAGACATCATGAATCATGATTATTATTTATTTCTTGGAACTCAAATTTATAAATCGATTTTTTTTTCTTAATGAGATTCGTACCCGTGCACACTGCAACTGAACAAGACGTCATTAACTATATGGCCAACTTAATATTAGATACATTAAATTTATAACCCTACTTTCACGTACAAGTAAAATATTCTAAAAAACTGCTGAGTAAAATAAAATGCTTGAAATGGTTACGTTTGGTTGAAGCGGAAATAAATTTCTAGTTAACAATTAAGTAAACAGAGAGGGCTTGTTAAGCCAAGAAATGGACTTAAGGCATATTGATTTTACAGCAGATTATTAATCTTGCTATTTTATTCTACTCTGCAAGAACATTAAAAAAGATTAATTAATCATTTAATCTTTCGCTTACTTCCTCTTCTTAAAGCGTACATACTCAAACTGTGGGATATAAAATATGTTTTAATTAAAAATAAGAGATTAGGAGAGGACAAGAGTTAAGCTTATCGCTTTCGCTACGCCTAGTGAATTAGCCTTTTCGCTGCAGTAGATAATTAATAGTAATTACCTAGCACGCCGGCTATAATTTGCAACTATTAATTTAATTAATTATTGACGAGATAACTCGTCTTTGGCGTGTTGAGCAAACAAAAATTACGAGATATTTCGTCTGTGGCAGCCATCGAGTTAATGATAGGAAAGGGTGGGAGGGATTTTTTTAGACATTATAAACACCCATACCTTCGAACAGAAATCTATAAAATGCTGTTTGTACTAAGACTCAAGCTCGTGAGATACGGCACGGTAGCCCACAACTAGAGTATCCAATCCTGGAGCCCTTTTGTGATCCCGGGATCCCGGGTCTAGGCACTCAACGGGAAAACGTGTATAATTTGAGAAAAGTTTTGGTGACTCGTTTTTTTTTTAGCTGACCGAGGAATTTGAAAATCTCAGAACCCTATAGTGATTTACCGATTTGCCCGAAATGTCTCTGTAAAATTGGACGAGATTCCGAGATTGGATACCCTACCCACAACGGAAACCTCTGCGTCATATTATTTTAGTGGCCTACTAAGCCATTGGGACTGAATCTAAAAAGTCACAACGCAGTTGTATTGTGTGTCTATTTCAACTACTAAAAACAGTGGGGAACAAAAATACACAATATCTGTTGTGAAAATAGATTACAGGATTGAATATTCTTGACGAGTTCAGGGTTGCAAACACACCCCCTTTAAAACTGAATAGAAGTGGTTTTACTAATAAAAGCTATCTACGACCGCTTAGGGAGTAAATTGCAAGCATACAGCAGTATAACGAGTTGTAAATCCGTAACGGGTAGAAAGCAATAATTTATATGAGCTTTAGTAATAACCGTGTTATCTTTAGAATCAAAATTATTCAGTATGATAATATAGAGATACAAATCCAACAAACTCAATAAGAGCTGCGTGAATTTAATTTGGCCATTTTATAACTAAGTTTTACGATGACCTTGGACAAGAACACCATGGTTTGGTTTTGAAGAAGAATTTTCTCATAATGTAGGTTGTTGAGTGGAGACACTTCTTTTAACAATCACAGGGGTATCTCGTGTTAGCATGTTAAACAAAACCTTAAGTAGTTTATAATTTAAATTACAGTGTGATACAATTAACAATTACAAAGAAATACATTTTTTTTTCAAACTGTAAACTTGTATTTAAAATAACGATGAAAACCGTTCTCTGTCAGTTGATATCGCTTGATATTGATTCTGATCACTATTTAAATAATGCGGAATTAGTCAAAAGAAGTAATTTGTTCATTAATACAAGTAATGTATTTTTACCAAGAATTGACTTAACTTTTCCGGTTCTAAGCTCAAGAAATGCGACCCCAATACCCACATTTCCTTAAATATCTATTTTAATATGGGTGATACAATGTTTATAATTAAGGTATTCTTATATCATAGTTTTTTGGACCTTTTGTAGTTTATATAAATACGATAATGCGATAACGAGATAAGCGCCCGCTTATCAGCGATCGTTCGTAAGATAACTGGGCTGAACGCCACTGAACGCGTTAGTTGCAAATTAATATGTGTACTGGAATGACGTTTTTTTACGCGCAACTTAAAATATGAATATTTATTAAAAAACTACGATTTTTATAAAAAAAAAATGTATGAGAAATGATGCAGAGAGATATTTTAAGGCCCTTAGACTATTTGTTTTTTGAAATTCATAAGAATAAGGCCAATAATGAGGAAACCACTGGGTTCCCTAAACGACCCCCATCGGCAGAGAAATATTTTTCTAGCCTCCGAGCTGCGAGAGTTAAACTGTTTAAAATAGTACTTTTACCTTATTTAATAACTAAACAAAATACTCGAAAACAATATGATTAATTTTGTTATTTAAGACCCTAATTTAAATTAAATATATATTTCAAATACTGAAGTAACGGCAAAGTTTGAGATACTTAATCTTTTGAGAAAGATAGCAGCGCCATAATAGACACTAACGAGCATTGTTCGAAGTTTTTCTGACTCGCTCCCAAATGAATCGACTTGAAAAAATCTCCATTTATTAATTTAATTATATTTTCATTTGGTAAGAAAATCCAAAGCTATGAATATAAAATACATCAGTCACTAAATAATTGCTACAGTGTGTTTCAGCATTGTGAGATGTATATTTTGTTATAATACTATTTTTATTTTATTTAATATCCACGTCCGCTCCCAGTATAGATTATACCAGTGGTCGGCAACCTACTACCCGCGGGTAATTAAATTACCCACTTCGACATTTTGAGTTACCCGCCAAGAAATTATGATAATATTTTTTTTTATCAAATCACTTATTCAATATTACTAAGGAAGCCACTTATATCAATTTTAGTGTGTTTTTTTATTTAAACATATAAATAATAAACACTAACCAAATTTTTTTTTCAAAAAAAATATTTTTTACCCAGTCTCTCAAAAGGTTGCGGACCACTGGATTCTACTTTCGCCATTCTGAAGAAGGTTTACAAGTTTATCAATTATAGATACGAGCTGTAAGCCCGTTGCCTCCAACGGGAAGATTTTTTCACATTATAAAAAAATCAGAAATTTTCCGACATAAACAATCAAATGCATACTTACTTACTCATCAAATTAATCAGAATGAATAAAATTTACTAATTCGCCAAATTGAACTATTTTTAGGAATATATGAGCCTTTAAGAGGTGAAGTGAGTCAAATAGCAAAATGGTGAAACTTTTCCATTTGACTTTGAAGAAGAAGAAGACCCCGGGACCTAACTTCGTACCTACGTAAATTATCTGCTATTATTATATATGATGATTAGAACAATAAAATTCTTGAATATCCATTCCCTGTATAAAATAACTCAGAAGGTGCATTTCTTATACCAGTTGGAAAAAAGATAATATCGTTCGATTACATATTTTCGATGTCCACTCCCAATGTGAAGCATATGCCCGCCTAATGTATATATGTATGTATGGAGGTATCTTTACAAAAAAACTTCTACGGTAACTGTTTGATACTATGTTGCTTATTCTCTCTTTTTCCAAGAGAGTGGAGATAAAAGGATAGATTAAAAACGAGACTACTGGTTAACTGATCACTCTCAGTGCACCCCATTATTTTAGAATTGGAAGAGTGGGACAGAATTTTAAGACATCACAAACATCCGTACCTTTGAACACAAATTTAAAATTAAAAAACAAAAACAATTGATGCACCAACTGAATTATTCCAGAGACAGAATTGACAATCAGCCAACTTCTGCTGTGACAATATATTTATTTTCTTATTATATTATAATACACTAACGTATCACTTTTAGGGTGTTTACTGTCAATACTTGGTGGAAAGGCAATAATTAACAATTAATAAACACATAATATTTATTTGTACTTTATTCTACTCTATTTAAAAGGTCAGGACCGGTTTCGTTCATTGCGAGAATTGTCAACTGATGACGGATTTTTAATTTTACAAAATCGAACCCCAACGATTGAAAGCCTATTCAAATGATTTAGAGATATAATATAATTTTTAACAATTGTGAACATAAGTTTTCAGCGCTACCTGTACGCATTGCATTTAAAAGAAAACAACAAGCCAATCTTAATGGGATTTTTTGAATAATGGTACTTTATTTGATTTCCCAAAATGAGATCTTTGTGATTTTATTTTTTTCCTTTCTATAGGGACTATAGCTAACATAGAAAACAAATTTATATTTCACAACTGTGATTTATGGTTTAATTTTAGTTTAAAATGAATCTGATAAAAGTATTCTTTATTCCATTTGATACAAAAAAATCCTTAATTTCATTAGCGGCTTTTATCACCATATAAAAGGTTAAGAACCAAATTTTAGTGAATATATGAGCCCTCAAGAGGTTAATTAAGCCATTTATTAAATGTGTTTTGAAGTACAATCACGACTTTATTTCCCGTTTTGGTGGACTTAATAGTTTTATTTTAGGGAAGTAACATTATAGCAATTTGTTTTTACTGAGCTCACTTGACTTTTACGATACTTAAAGACAGTTGGAATATTATAAAGCATCCAATTTTTTTCTATAATACCAGTTAGCTCACATTACCTCTCTTGGGCTCATATAACTTACATATTGTATTTTTGTAGGTTTTTTAAAAAGTGAAAGAAACTGCCAACGAGCATTTTAGTTTAAAATAAAAAAAAAACTAATTAGATAAACGCCCAAAGAAAAAACAAGACCCAAAATATCCATGACAACTAAGAACCCAAAAACCATAAAGAAAGTGAACAACAGTTGGGTTTTGCATATTTATTTATTGCTTAAAAATTAAAGGTACAGTACATGACATTACAGCTGACGCCAATTTGCCATGCACTTGGCAAATATAATGAGACAAAATATATAAAAAAAAACTACATAATACATCAAAACCACCATACAAAATCAAGAAATAAAATAGTAAAACTTAACAAACAGTTCACAAATACTGTCACTAAAAATGTCTACTCCTCTAGGCAATGAGTTGATCAATCGAACGGCCCTTGGAACTAGTGACTCATACCTCCTAAGCGAGGAATAAGTTTTTAGAAACAAAAGTTTTTGGTCATAGTTTCGTTCAGACAACATCTAAATTAATAGTCATGAAAATTTCAGGATTATTAACTCGGCCCCGAAGGGGAAGAGAAAAATGCTTTAAACTTGAAAACAATCTTAGAGATTTAAAAGAGACAAAATTGACATAACGCTTTTAAAAAATATACCATGCCATAAAATTCTAAACATTCATTTGAAAAAATCCAAATATCATTGTATTTAATGTGTCTTAAAGTATAAAATATTATTTTTTAGCGGTCACTTAACACTTAACCCTGAATAAGTTGTCGAAGGGAAAAATCAATACCAATCAGATATTCTTATGTATTCACGAAGGCTTTAATTTGTCATTAGGAAAGCTGCAATTGTAAGTAAGGTCAAGGTGGAAGTGTTGCGTGCAAGCCAGTCGGAAATAGCTGGGAAATAGCTTGTGAGAAGTGACACCTGTGAAAATTTCAATTAGTTACATTCGACTTACCAAAGGTATTCTTTGCCAGCCAACAAACGTAAATAGAGCATAATTGTATATACAATGAAACTTACACAAGTCAAATCGATCTTTGAATACTTAAATATAATAAGTGTTTTTAAAATTGAAGGGGTTGTGAAATTATATCTTTGGCTGAATTAAACACTAAGAATATTAATTTGGATTATTGTAATGTTGTGTACGCTCTGGGTTAAAACAAAGATGAATTTTGGTTTTTTAGTAGTCCTGAACGAAGCCTCTTCATTTGCTTTCTATGCAATATTTACGATTAATAAAAACACAATATTCATTTGTACATATCACTTTATTAAAAATTTCCCAAATTTTAATTATGTTTGTAATTACTATCAGTGACTTCTTGAAAATTATTAATCTTTGATGATTTTTTAATTATATGTTAGAGGTGTTAAACATTTTAATTTTGTGTAAATGTAGAATCACTTTTACTGTTATTTGTAATTTATTTTCAATGTCAATTGTTGTTTACACCTTTTCATTTAAATTTATTTTTGTATAAATAGGACTGTTAAATTTGATAAAGTGATATAAAATGCTGACAATGCTCGGAATGAGCGAAACCGGTCCTGACCTGTTTGTGGGTCTTTAGATTTATGCTCATGAGATACATTACAAAAAAATCTATATCCTTAACAAAAAAAGGAAATAAAAGTCTACAAATTTAAAAAAAAAAGTTAGTTTGATCGGTAACTCAATCTTATTGTTAGTCTTACGCTACTACAAATTTAGCCCTAACTATTCCATCTAGTATCCTTAAAATATATCAACTATATTTTTTCAGCAAAAACAGCATTATCATTTTGAGATCCGTAAAATCTATGACATAATAATGAGTGGACAAAAAAGTATCCTTCCCTCTCGACGTTGATAAAAAAAAATCCTCCCGGATGTTAACCACCATGCAAGTATTGCGGTAATCAATATGAGAGAGCTTTTCGAAAGCTCTCTGAAAAAAGCTTCCAAAAAAGTTGATATCGGCAAAAACCCTAGAGCAAAGCTCCCTCGATTGAAATGTATACACCGGCGAATCAGTAAGGGATCAAATATAGGCTGTAGCATACGATGGATGGCAGTAGCTGTCACAATTTTTATCTTCGCTTTTTTACTTATTTATTTAATTTTGAACGATTATTCAAGGTGGCTTTATTAGTTTTTAATTATTAATATATTCACGGGATAATCATAATTTTTATTTGTTTTTTACGCTATTTTTCTTGTCCTTTCCATCTTAAAGTTTCAATTATTTTTTTCTTTCACTGAGATTACTTCCCCTAGGTATTTTTTTAAAAACTATATTGAGGCAATCTTTTAATGATGTTTCAAAGCCATGTAATTGTATTTTTAATGTCTTGATACAGGTAATATCCAAATAACAAATAAAAAAGATTTATAGATATGATTAATTTTTTTTAAACCATGTCCGCTCCCAATGTGGAGCATATGGACTCCTAATGGAGTTTATCTCAACAGAAGTGTTTCTACGAGAACTGCTTGTTACTCAGTTGCTCAACCTCTCTTTTTCCAAAGAGAGTAGGGATAGAAGGATAGGGCTAGGACATGACTAGTGGTAAGCTAATCGCTCTCGATACGCCCGTTCATAGGATAGGATGGGTGAGAGTGGAGAATTGAAGACATCACATACATCCATACCTACGAACAGAAATTCATAAATCAATCGAAACCGGTCCTGACATATTTAATAAAGTGGAATGAAGCACAAAGGAATATTGTGTTTTTACTAATATAATGCTTTTCCACCAAGTATTGACAGTGAACACCCTAAAAGTGATCAAAGAACTAATAGTTACAATTACGATAGTGACTAAGCGACTTAAGCCAAAAAAATAGTTATTTTAATGTGCCACTAAACACTCTGAAAGAACTAAATAATGTGTTTTCCTGCCCTTGAGCGAAGCTTCGTAGTATGTTTGTTTATTCGGTTTTTGGGGTCTCCGATAAAACGATCATTGTATAAACTTTTTGTAGTAGGGGTTGCGTGTCAGAGTGACGGGAAATTCGCCAATCGTTCCGCATTTTCCAGCTAATTCAGCAAGTAATGCGGCTAACTTCTGCAGGAAAATTCGATTTATACTTTTGGATGATACACGTGTACCTATGAATCGCATTCAAGGTTTTGCTGCCTGGATTTTTTTTTCGTATTTTAATACTGTACAGCTAAAAAACTTTTTTTACATATATCTAACGCCAATTGATTTTTATACTAGTAAATTAATAGTAAACCACTTAGTTGTTTAATTGATTTCATATTCACTTTAAGAGTGTTCACTGTCAATAATTGGTAGAAAAGCATTTTTTTAAAAGTTAACTAGTAAGTAAAGAATTTATATCGACTGTGGAAAGGAAAAAGGATGTAATCCGCACAAAGCACCACTCGACCACACATGTCAATTTACTTCGAGTTTATCTCGAGTGACTGAAATTTTTCTCGTATGATCTTTCAACTTTCAAATATTTGGCGCATTGCCATTAGCTGTCATGCCAAATATGTATTTTTTTTAATAAAAAAAAATACCTCAGAATCACGTCAAAAATTTGATACCTATATTTAAATTTTATTTTGATGAAATAAAAACTTCCATATTTTTGAGTTTTTATTAATTTTCTTATGTTTCGTGTTAACAGACATTTAAATCTGATTTCACAAACGGCATACGGTAAATAATTTTCTTTTATTTATGAAAATTGATACTAATCAACAACCCGGTAAATTATCAAAAAGCTTCCAGCAAATCGTTGCGGAAAAAATCTTGAAAGCTCACTGGTGACGTTTTTATCAATTATGCAATTTACCTTAATTGCAACGGTCGATGACGCATTTCAGATTCTACACTGAGAATGTTTTTCCAGCGCACTAGTTGATTAAGCCGTGAGTACATCATGACAAGCTGTTTATGAAATAACGTTTTGAATTACTAATATGTTTTTTATTACCAGCCAGCCAGTTTTTTATTTATGATATCCGCTTTGAATACAAAACAAACCAACTTTGAAAAGTTAGCAGCTATTTTTACTTACATGCAGAATTTTCTGGATATTTTTTATGCTTTCATGTCACCTGATTATAAAACATCTTCTCAGATGGATTTATTTACTTTTGACTGGAATAATATAATATATAATAATTGTATAATATTTTTCTTCAATTAGGCTTTATATAAACTTTTTCGTTTTATAATATTGCTAATTATGAATTAATAATTGCAAGAAAATCCAATAATCGTTTCATGCCGAGAGCGGTTCTGCTCGATGATTCTCCATAGTTTTTTTTTAATAATTATATATTTAATTATAATTAATAGTCGATAATGTCCGTCTGTATAATTGTCCCTGATTTACACTCACCCTCCCCAGCCCCGTTGTCACCATTTTTTTATTCATACTAAAGACATATTTTTTCCAATATACACTGTTATTTGAAGAAACAAATTTTGTGTCGTGGAAAATCGCTGAAAATTTTAATTCTCATACAAAAAAGCGCTACGGTCAAGAATCGATACATGGATCCTGGATTATGAACCGATATCGTTACCGCTCGGACAAAGTCGATACTGTCAGAGGCGATAAAATTAGATTATATATATTAAACACACATTTGAATTATTCTAAAAATTCAAAAATAATTAGTACTGCATATAATTTTTCGTGCAGTGTATTTTTTTAGTAGAAAGAATTTTTTATGGTTTATTTCTTCTTCTACGAATTATATTTGTTAACAAACTAAAACATTTCAAATATTCTAAAAAATATATTATTTACAATTTACAATTTATTTTTCACGCCAGAAAATTTTCTGACTTCTTAAAAATGAAACGAAAATCCCCCCGTTGAGGTCAATGGGCTTACAGCTAGTATAGTTATAATACTGACCCTAAGCATTATGAAAATTACTCTATCTTATAATACAAATTGTATATAAATGCATATGGTTTCTACGTGAACTAGTTTCACTATGGATTGCTCACTTAAAAATCTGTTTAATAATCACGTATTCATGTCGGTAATTATAGAAAGAGAATGCAAATTACCAAAACATCAGTGATTAATGAAATTCAAAGAACTTTGACGCTTATGTAGCTAAGGATTTAAAGCATTATTTTTTTTTTTAAATACATTATGATAGAATATATTACATTTATAAAAGAAGATCTCATTAGTTTTCTTTCACATATAAAAAGATTTTTTTAATCTACATTATTAAATGACGTTAAAATTAAATCATTAGAAATTTTAATTCATGTTGCCATCAATAGTTTTTTTAATAATTTGGTGATACATTTATTTACTAAGCGTCAGTTTATTGCAATAGTCTGCAATATTGAAACTTCATCAAGCACTTTCAATCAAAATTTTAAATGAATAAAGATAGGTAAACAATATACTACATATTAAACATTTTGTTTCTGTGAAGGTTAAGAAAAGTTTGTTAGAAACTGTGAAAACGTAAATCGAAAAAAATGTATTTATCGAGAATTGAATAAATAAAGCTTTCAAAACCGAGATATCAAAATGAAGTTGTAGAAATATTTGCGTGGTATTATATTACAAGAACACAATCATGGCTATTTTCCTATAATGATTTTCTTATGTTACTTTATTGGGTGTCTTAAAATGTCTTATTTTACTTATTATCATTTCAAAAACACTTTTGTACTTCTTAGTTATTTTTAATTAAGTTTAATACAATAAATTACTCAGAGAAAATATATATTTAACAACACCCTGTGAAAGATATCGGAGGGAAAATGATATCACTTTAATTTTGATCGCGTGACGCTCGACACTTGCAATATTAAATTCAAAATGAAGTGATTCAACACAAATACCATTGCGTAGAATCATTTATATCAAGAGAAATATACTTGAAATCTTCACCGTATTAAAAAATCATAACTATTTAATAATTAATGACTGTACTACTTTTAAAACTGTCCTGAAATTTTTATGATAACCTAATGTACTCGATTTATTCAATCTTAAAAAATCAAAATACGTTTTTTTTTAATTGTACGTTATTACTACTGTCGTTTGACAAATATAGTGCATATATATACGTGGCTCATTATGAACTCTTACGAAACGTATTCTAATAAAAATATTTCAAAGGATTTTTGTTTGTAACTTGGTAACAATAAGGCATTGAATTTACGGAGAAATGCGTTATGCTTATCTCATAAATTGTTATTTGATTAATTAATAAATATCACTTGAATAGTTGCATTTAAAAAATAAACAGAAATGAACTAGTAACTAAAAGTATATTCCTCAAGCTAACTTAAAGTTGCATTATTATTGTAAAACAACTGTTCAGCAAATAATTAAATTTTCAACTTTGTTTTCCATCGAGAGTTGCATTCAGAATGAAAACAAAACAATATTCCAGTCTGAGTAAAATCCTGGTTTAATTTCCTTGAAGCCATCGTAAGTTTTCCCTTCGCTGCGACTGCAGCCTGGCACGACACTAGCTTCCGGCCAAGTCACAGAGCATCATCAATATCCGGTAAGATCGGGTAATTAGCGAGCCAGCCTTCGTAGAAAGAGCTTTCATTACTTTCAGTCAGAGATATTTTCAAACACGTTACTATTTATATGTATAGAAATTATTTATTTAGTTACTCAATCATTGTTTTTATTTTAGCTCCTATTGATGTTTTATATTATAGACAATCATTAATAAAAAAGATATCTTGTAAAATACGAGTAGGCAAAAAATTGTTTAGATTTGTCATTCCTAGCGAATATGGACAAAGAAGAAGACAATTACTTAAAATTAAAAACACTGTATTTTCCATCATTGGTAAATAAAAATAAGTTATAACTTCTGTGCAGTGTTATATATCGGTATATCTGTAAAATTATTTGACATATTTAAATTACAAAACCGTATGTAATTAAAACATAGTTGTCACAATTCTATTACAGTAGTGTACAAAATAAGACTTCCTAGAAAAACTGCGGACGCAAAAGTTCACAGAATGAAAATAAATTCTCTGAAAATTAAAATCCATGTAGCTTTACTTGGAAACGGATACCGTATGCGAGGTGGTTGTTTGTCATAGAACACCGTGAGGCTTTCAAAGAAGTCTCTTTATTTAATTAAGCTTGCATGGTTCGGGTTGTTATTTCTTTAATAGATTTTTCTCGCAAGCTTATTTTTTTTCATTTCGTTCATCGTTGCTAAAAGGTTTCAAAGCCTCAACCGCTGAATTCCAAAAACGTGTAGAAGAAAATATTTTTTCTTTTACTTAGAATTGTTAGTTTTTATATTATTTTCTTCAGTTTTATTTGACGGTTATAATGATTAATGCAGTATTATTATACATAAAGATATTTATTTTTAAATACATATTAATTTTATAGTTTTTACTATCAATATTAATCAAGGTGTATTATACATAAAAATAATAAAACATTTTTAAGTACTTTTCCACATAAAATGTATTTGATCAGGACCGGTTTCGCTCGTCACGAGCATTATCAACTGACAACAGTGCTATTTATACAAATTAAATTGAAATAAAAGGTGTAAGTAACTACTAACAATGAAAAGGATTTACAAATTACATTATAATTACACAAAATTAAAATGCTTAACACCTATAACATACAATTAAAAAATCATCAAAGACTAATAAATATAAGTGACTAATGATGTCAATTATAAACCCAATTAAAATTTGGGAAATTTTTAAACAAAATGAAACTCTACATTACTTAAATAAATAACATAATGATGATTTTGTGTTTTGCCTGCTTCCATGTAACGAGTCTGTGTACTTCAACAAAATCAGCAACAATAAAGATTCTGAAAAAAACATTTAAAAACCGTATCAATTATTAAAAAGAAATAAAATTTTAAATATATATATATAATATAAAAAAGCAGTAAACATAGGCAGTTAAGAAGGGCAGTTAACATATTGTACAGTGAAATCCCGATTTAATTCACACTGAAATCACGTTTTCCTAATATTTTAGAGCAGTTTCATTTAAATACATTTAACATCTTTTTTTCTCTCAAATTTTGAAATACTTATTTAAAATTCAATTATAACTTTTTGCATATAAGCGTCAATTGAATGCCTTTACCTATTTTACCTATTTTAAAAACATAAGTTTTTTTGTTGAGTAACAAAATCTCAACTAAACTTATTGTTTAAACTCTCTGTTTCGAAAAAAGTGAGTATATATGGATAAGGAAAGCAGGACTAATAGAGTTGTAGCGAATTTTCGACATCAAAAACACCCATGTCTTTGAACAAAAATCGATAAATTGGATGAAAAAATGCTGTTCATACTGCGATTTAAGCCCTTGACAACCGTCACTAAAGCGACATTCACTTTCAATGTCGATTTTATGGACATCAATGAAGATTATCTCATTAAATGTTATTACGGTTGAGTAAGCAGCAGTGGGTGGGGAGGCCAAGTATGATGATTTTTCTATGTCAGTTGTTTGTTAACCTCTATTTTTAAAAGACGCTAAGAATATAAAAATAAGGATAGAGGTCTTAGATTGGTCTAGCTGTTATTTGTTAATTCTCACTAGGCCCTGTTTATAATATCAGATATATCGTAGTAAAATACACCTATTTCTTCCAATCGCAATCTGTATTGTGGTCTACTTAGTTAGAGCTTGCTCCACCAACCGGGCGGGTCTGTGTTTGATTCCCGATAGAGTCAATGTCAAATGAAGATTTTTAAATTAAAATTTGAGACCTAAGTCATGGGTGTCTGTGTTTCGCGTATGATTTTTCAACTTCAAAATATTTGGTGCATTAGCATTAACTGTAATGCCAATTTTTGTTTAAATAATTGACATATAAAACTGCTAATAATCAGATTCGATCCCATGAACACTGCAACCAAAGCCAGTAATATAGTCGATTTGACTACGTACCTGACAAAGATTTGCTATACCAAAACGTCATACCAATATAATTATATTGTTCACCGAAAATGAAATGCAATTGTACAATAACCTGCGAGGAAATTAAGCTGACATTTCACAAACATTATTTTTTCTATGAAAAGATATATTTAGGATACAGAGAATTCTGTATTGAGTCAAGCAAGGTAAACTACGAAGCACTACGGAGTTTATCGTAGAGGCTCTACGATTCTGAAACACTTGCTACGAGTATCAACACCCTACAAAGAGAATATTTGTCTTAAGGATAATTAATAACTTCAACTAATAAAGCGAGCTTTAGTTACGTAACTATTTAAGGACCTTATCTCGCACCGGCTTAATTCGAAGGTAATATTAATAAAGAAAGATATAATTGAATAGATATACCTACGCGTACAGAAAGATTTATGAGGGCTAGATTTACTATGAGGTAAAAGATAATCATTGTTTTCTTTTGTAACTCCTTTTAAATTTTATGTATAATTTAAAGATTTTTTATTGTTTTTGTATTTTCGTCACATTTTTACATAAAATGACGGAAGAAAACAGCCTCTGAATATTTTATTCTGATATGATTTTTATCCCATCTTTTGTATTAGTAAATATGTATTTTTGATGTAAATTTTCTGTATAAAAAAAATTCATTCATTTTTCCGAAACTATTCCATAACGATTACTTATATACATATATCAACTGTGGAATGAAAAAAAGGACGTAACCCACAGTTTTTTCAAAACAATTTTTTTCGATGATCACAATGTATCAAACATTATACGCGTTCTATCAAAAGGATGCAAGCTGCAAATGCCGAATTTGTATCTAATTTAGCTTTTAAGTTTGAAAAATATGACCTTGTAAAAAATTAAGCCCAAGAAAAAAGACTGAAATAAAGATTTTTCCTAGACATTTTTTTAAATTAATATTAGAATATGTCAATTTTACACTATTAGTAAAAACACAATATTCCTTTGTACTTCATTCCACTTTATTTAATATGTCAGGACCGGTTTCGTTCATTACGAGCATCGTCAACTGATGCTCGTAATGAGCGAAACCGGTCCTGACATATTAAATAAAGTGGAATGAAGTACAAAGGAATATTGTGTTTTTACTAATATAATGCCTTTCCACCAAGTATTGACAGTGAACACCCTAAAAGTAATTTTTCACTAGTTTAGAAGTCTCCGCGGAATTCGAGGTTATTAAAAAACACGTTTTTTGCGACTCCTGTAAAATTTCATATGTGTAGGTTACGTCCTTTTTCCTATCCACAGTCGATATGCAAATTTGAGTTTTATTTTAGAAGACTCCTCAATTGTATTAAGGAGAATATCTGACAGCCGAAGACAATATTTATATACACACCATACAAAAAGAATATCGTTTTGATCCAAGTACATAGTAAGTTTGTTTGTTCATCTAGTGCGTAAATGCTACAGTATCTTAAAACCAAAAACAAATAGATATCTATCTCATCGTAAATATATAATCTTATTGTGAACAAGCTACCGAGCTTCCAGTAAGTGTTTCAAAAACTCGCAAGTCAGAAAGTATAAAAGCATTTTCCCATTTGGTGAGCATACAATCCAAAAAGATCTTTCTTAAAGAAAATATGAATTTCATCGTTTCAAGTAGGGTTGGCAACAACCGGCGATTTAATCAATACCGGTAAAAACAAACACAGTCCATGGAAGTATATACACATATACCGTATAAATATTTTGTTGTTTCTAACCATGCTTGCTCCTAATACACATCGTCACTGTTCTAGTAGAATTTTGTAAATAACTAAAGTAAATTAAAAATTCCAGGTTTTAATATAAAGCTTAAAGCATCGATATTTTATGATACTTAGATTATTATCCTAACAAAATACAGACGCATTTATGCTAATCTAACACAAATAAGAGTTTAAAATTATTAGAGCCTTTAAATCAGCATTAACAATAAATGCCTACAAAAATAATTACTTTTTTTGGCAAACTGGTGTAATTAATGCACCGACTGAGATATTCCAGATAAATGATTTATATCAAAGAATCTTTTTGTATATTTTAACCATTTTTGACAGTTTTTTTACTTTTCAACTTCTGCCACAAAAGTGTTCTTTAAGAAAGAACTTCTTATTCAGGTGTTCAGAGAGGATTTTTAGGAGATAT
Source organism: Himalopsyche anomala (assembly GCA_031772345.1). Classification (NCBI taxonomy): domain Eukaryota; kingdom Metazoa; phylum Arthropoda; class Insecta; order Trichoptera; family Rhyacophilidae; genus Himalopsyche; species Himalopsyche anomala. The sequence goes on from CM062842.1 coordinate 13,405,789, forward strand.
TAAACTTTTTTTTGTTTTTGTTTTTTAGGCGAAGTTTGAACAATACCAGTCAAAAACTAATCGCTTTGCTATCTGTAAGATTGATTGAGTGAAGGGGTGTTTTGTACACCATGGATATCTATTTTTTCACATTGATGAAACAACTATTAAAGTATTAATTTATGATAGTATACTTACCTAAATTTCATCATTTGAGCACTGCAACAACTTATGGAATGTGATTTGCAAAATAATGCACATGGAGTTCCCGTGAACTTCTTATCTCTGTAGTGATCGCGCCCTTCCGTCTGCAAACGACGGTAAGGGGATGCAATTTACAATTTTTCAAAATCTTTATCGATGAAGGAGACTGGAAGAACCTTGGTGCGTCCTGGTACTTGAAGCTCCATAAATTTGATATCCAAAAAAAAAAAAAAACCAATGATTTTCATTATACACCTTAATCAACTAAATTGAAATATGGCAATGAAATGTTGAAATAAAATGTCGGCATTTATCAAATCTTTTCCTTTTTAAAACCTTATTAAACGTTTGCTTCTAAATACAGGTCATACAAGTTTCCCACATTTTACACTTAAAATTATTTTAGTTGTGAAAAACCGGAATACCGATAACAATGTTTTGGCATTGCCTATGTAGCAGTTAAGGTTTCCAATCCTAGGATTCCAAATCCCAAAATCTCGGGATTATGACATTAATAATACCGGGTTAAAACTAAAGGAAATGATAAAATTATAGAAAATTGTGCGAGAGGTAAAATAAAGAAGGATCAAAATTATTGGTTTATTTTGGGAAACCGTAGATTCCTGTTTTTCAAATTGCAAATCCTGGAAGAGCTAAACAATCCCGGGATTAGAAAAATCTTGGATCCCAAAATCCCGGGATCACAAAAAGGGTCCGGGATTGGATGCTTTAGTATTAGTCCCTAGTTACAAGGCTTTCTTAAAACACCCTTTTTCAATATCTGATATATCCCATTTCATAGTGAACACTTTGTTTTCTTAGCTTAAAGGTGTTTTTTTTCTCCTGCTCGGGATTGGACGTAAGACAATGCCAAAGTTAATAAAGAAAGCTCTATGTAACATTTTTTTTTTCATATGAATCGATGTTTACATTTTTAAAGTAATAACATAAGTAGGTTTTTTGACTCCACCAATATATTTTTTGTAAGAAAACTCTCACATTTGTTCACAACCATAGTAAGAAGCTTTTATATTACTAAGCTTTGTCATTTCTTTTAACAGATTTTTTTTCAATCAAGTCTGCTCTCGATTTTGACCATATCAACTTTTAATGGAGTGGATCAAAAAACAATAACTTGTACCTACTTATTGTATTTATAAAAATAAAAAATTTCATTGTCAATAATTATCAAACAATTTTATCGAATTTATCAGACTGTTCTTTTTCTTAGAGAGTCAAAAAAAATAATCTCAGTAAGAAAGAACTCCGCCTGTGTGGCCGAGTGGTCAACATCGTTGGCTACCGCTACGGAGGGCACGGTTTTGAATCCCAGTACGGGCAGTTTTATAAATTGATTTTTCAATCAATTTATAAATTTCTGTTCATAGGCATGGATGTATGTGATGTCTTAAATTCCCCCTTCCTACCCATCCTATCCTATGAAAGGGGCGTATCGAGAGCGATTAGCTAACCACTAGTCCTGTCCTAACCCTCTCCTTCTATTCCTACTCTCTTTGAAAAAGAGAGGTTGAGCAACTGAGTAACAAGCAGTTCTCATAGAAACATTTCTGTTGAGATAAACTCCATTAGGAGTCCATATGCTCCATATTGGGAGCGGACATGGCAAAAAAAAGAAAGAACTAGTAGTTAGCTAAGTATTGTCGTTGTGCTCTGTTGTTGGTAAATGATGTGCAAACATCAACGACTTCTATGAAATCTATTAAATATCAATTTACCTAAATGTAACACGCAAGGTTTTAAGTCGGTGGGTATTGCAAACGTAAAAGATTACGTCAACAAATCTACAAAAAAAATATATTTTTACTGACTGCTCCTAAGTCACTCTTGGCAATCTTACGAGTAACGGATTACGTACAATTTAGTGTGATGTAGCTATCACTATTAAATAGTTCACTATCAATACTTATTGGAAAGACGTTATATTGAAAAATAATAAAACAATTATTTACCAGAATCAGAACCGGTTTTGCTCATCACAGCATTCTCAACTGATAAATGAATATATTATGATTTAGAGCTATTCAAATAAAAAAAGAAAGTCTCAACAACACTCTTATTATTTAGTTTAGCCTGCTTGAGGTGTCATGATTCGCTAGTGTAAAGTTAATCGTGTACAGTTGTGAATTGAAAAATATAATATGTTGATTACACATGCATATTTGAATATACATAATTATACATACGTACATGATGTGCCGGGTTCATGGTATTCTGGTCAACTTGGCTAGATTCCGTGACGGATCACTCGGGTTTGAGTCCTTGTCCGAGCAGAATTTTTCAATCGGTCAATCAATTTCTGTTCAAAGGCATTGATGTTTGTAATGTACAGTTGAACCTCGATTATCCGGATTGTTTTCCGTAACAATTTTTTTACAAATTTGCTAATTTTCTCGTTGCGAATTGATATCACCGTTATTTACATATGTGATTGAGTGCATACCATTTTGTTCGTTGTTTTGCGTTGTTGGAAATCGAAGAAGTCTTCCGGTTGCATGTCCAAATTTTGAATGATGTAAAAATAATTCAGGAAATATCAACAAGATCAAGAAGACGAATAAGAGATATGCAAAGATAGAGATATTGGTCCTGCTCGTTCTAAGGATTTTCAGTGCTTAGATGCCGCCATGAAGTGGTTTGAGAGCCAAAAAGAGTGTATCTCAGGAAAACTTATATGTCTTAAAAGTATTCACGATTTGGCAGCTTCAAAAAGAGCAGCTAGCTTATTAAAGCAAAAACCAATAAATGAGTTTTTATATGTTATACGTTGATAGCTATTTCGGCTTTCGCCATCGTCAGAACTATCAGAAAATAACTGTAATCAGAGTCTAACTGTCAGAAAACTGTAGAACTGAAATACTTTGATATTTTTACCCTAATAAAATGGATTTCTACCAAGTAAATGCCAAATCATTAAATAAAATGAAAAGCTTTATGTTAATCTAGACAAATAAAAATTATTTACACTGATTGTACATGTCTTTCCGTGTAAATTATGTTTTTTTTTCGATTATCCAGATTTTTCCTTATCCGGACTACCTTCATCCCCAATAAGTCCGGATAATCGAGGTTATGCTGTATATAAATTTTAAAATAACAGCGATTAGCTTACTTATATTAATATCCTTTGTAATTCTATTCTCTTCAAAAAATTACAGGTCGAGCAACTTAGTAACAATTATAGAAATTGTCTCTCTCGAAATACTCTCGTATAGAAATACTCTCGTATAGAAACATGTTGAGATAACTATATAAGTGGCCATATCTTTCACAATATAATACAGTATATTGAATCTGAAAAGAAAGTAAAACAAATCATATACATAATTGAATATATTTCCGTACTGACAGAATTATTTATTGCGCCATAATGAAGTTGTTTTGTTTTGTTTTCCCTTGATGAAACAATTATTTGAAACATTTTTTTTCTTTTATCTTTCACAGCCTTGCGATACGAAGTCAAATAAAATAATGTTTTCTTTTTTAAAATTGTATTTTGGTGATATAATCAAACGATTCTATATTTCAATAAAAGAATATATTTCATGATAACAATTGATTGAATTACGGTAGTCATCAGTGTATTGATTGATCTATGTATATAAAATATATTATTATAACTACGTCCTCGTTCTTTAATTAGCTAGCAGAACAAGCACAGATCAAAATTAGATTCATGAATATTATAAATATAAACAAAAGTGGAGTACTGTAACTACTTGGCTTTTGCAATTGTGATGCTATAATGCAAAACGTACTATTTCCAACGAGAAATCATCTAATTCTTTTTGCAAAACGCACCATTTCCATGTTACAACAAAGTGTACTATTTCCAATAGAAATTTGAGCGGAGCAACATTTTTTTTTGCAAAACGCACTCTTTGTATTGAGCAGTCAAATGTTGGCAAATTTGACTGTATATTTTAAGCATTGTGATATGTTCTGAAGATATAATATTTTTGTTTATTCCTGAGAGGAAACCAAATCAGGAAGAGGACCAAACTATCGACCGAATCAAAATCGATCGGACGTGCGCGGAACTGAAATTTGTTTTTCGGCTTACTTGAGAAATTTGACAGTCGTACATATTTCTGCGAACGTTTAGGGATGACTTGTAAGTGAATGTTCAGGGATGAATTGCAATTGATTTGTGAATTCTTCAATGAAATTTAATGTTTACACAATTATAAGCCACGCAGCTAGAGCTGAGTCGAAAAAAATACTTAGACAGACGTATTGGTTGCAAATCATCTCTTCACTTAGGATAAAATAATATTATTTTTCTTATATTGTTAAAAAGTATTTTCTTTTATATTTTTTTTCCATTTTTTACTAACTTGTTTCCCTAAATTTATTTTCTTATATTGTTTGAAAAAAAAAGAAAATAAGTTTATTTTCTGTACACATAGTACACAAAGTTCCAGGAAATAGTGCGTTTTGAAAAAAAAAAGTTTATGAAGCAGGTCAATGATTTCAAAATAATTTATTGTATGATTTTTAAGTCAACTGAGTAAGCTCCGACGAACTCTACTTTAATACATAAAAAATAGTATTCGTCGGGACTCACCCACGTCTACGTGGAATATGTCGACATCCGAAGCAATATTGTTGAACACCGTTAAAGCTCTCCCCAGTGGCATCCCCATTGGCAGGCTGGTTCTACACCTTGGGAGAACAAACAATTCATGTCCACGATTTCTCAAAAAATAATCAGGAACATTTAGATTCACATTCTCAAGAATGGTGGAATTCTCATTTTGGCCACATATAAGTCGAAAGAAATATATGGCCAGATACATTTCTCTTCGAACATTCAAACTATTGAAGTTAAGCATGCCTAAGAGAAAGTCAGTTGGATAAAGCCATGGGTAATATTCATACACCCTCATATAGAGAAGTCTCAAAAATTTATTCTGAATGGTAGGAAGGAATTATTAGACATTATTAGACAACACTCGTGCCTTCGAACATAAATCGATCGAAAATATCAGAGCTGTGTAGTCGCGTGAAAAATAGATGACTCCGACTCCGAGGAAATTTTTCAATAATTTCATTTTAACTTATATATATATATGTATACCATCAGATCATCTTTAGTCAGCCAAGCATGAAATGTCAACACTTTTGACTATTTTGTTTAAATACACATCATTAAATATATTTTTCAAAAAAAATCGAGCCGCTCATTTTTCACGACTCCGATTCCGACTCCAACTCCACAGCCTTGGAAAATATCCTGATCGTTCTGGGAGTCGAACCCGTGAGATCCGGCACGGAAGCTCACACCACTAACCGCTGCGCCATAGTACTAGACATAATAAATAATTCTTAATAATAAACAATAATAAATTTTCAAGGAATCTGATAGCCCATATTGTGCTTTAATTACTAATGAAGATAGAAAAAAAGCAAAGATTCATTTGGGATTTCGAACTCTCAATTGCAAAGGCAATGAATTTATTGATTCTGAAACAGTTATATCCAAGGATATTGTTTTTTCGGAACGGATATTAAATACCTTGAGCTATATTTTAAAGACTTGTAAAAACACAAATTAAAAAAAAAACCATTTTAAAACAATATCATGGTACAGCATCTAAAAAAAGCTTCAAATTTTGCCGTGTAACGTGATATAAATATCACAGTGAAATCGATACCAGATTGTGTTTGATAAATTACTAAATGACATGATAGGCGCTTTTTTGAGCTTTTGGGAGCTTTTGACGGAAAAAAAATCAGGTAATTGATAAGTATCATTTTTGTTTCTGTTAGTCTATCATTTTCTGCGTGTTTTGTTACCTTTGTAAGTTAGGGTAGGTCTTTCTTTGATGTGACTTTCTGACAGGGTGAATTTTGTAAGGTATCTTTATTTTCCTCTGTTTGTTCTCCTATATTGCGAATGTAAATTATGATATGTTGTTCGCACTTAATTTTTAATGACAAAATTAAATATATTTTTATCCTTGAGTGAGCCTTGGCTTCTTTGACAAAGATGTTGTACAGATAAAGATCCTTTTTTTAAATTAATTAACATCGTTCACCAAATAACGAAGAAACTCTTAAGCTGAAAGATAATTTCACGAAAATCATTCTTATTTTTTTGTCACTTGTAGACGCATTACTTTCAAAAGCATTTCCACACAGCATAAATATGAATACAATCACGGGGTAGAACATTTTTTCTTGAAATCTTTGATCTCTGGTGCGTTGTCAATATATTTGTTAACATGGAAAAAAAGGTGCTGGAACTCAATTCTTGTCAAGCTTTTTTTCTTTTGTGCCCGTTCTCAATATGGAGGATATGGCTTTTTGATGGAGCAATCTATCGGAGTTTTTTTACGAGAACTGATTGTTGATCAGTTGTTCAAACTATCTTTTTTAAAGAGATAAAGAAAGATAAAGCTAGAGGACTAGTGTTAACTAATAACTTACACTTTGATTTGTTATTTTTAGTATTGTAAGAGTAAGAAGGATAGATATTACAAATACCAACGCCTATGATCAGAAATCGATCTTGAAGGTAATTTATTTTTTGCGAGATCATGATTTTAAAAAATGTTTTCAAATGTGTTTCGGCATAACAAACAAAAGTTTCAATAGAAAATAAAAATAAAATTTTGCGAGTATTGATTTGAAACCTTAAAAATGACGAGAAAAAAGGTGCCGGAACACCGTCCTACCACGTTACATAGGGGGGGGGAAAGCGCTGGTTCACATAATTATCAAACTAAATATGCAGCAAGTAAAAATAGTAATATCAATAAATATGTTTTGAATATTATGAATCCACAAAATAACATTATTGTAACTCAATCTTTTTTTATGTTTTGTTCAATCAACTACATCTTTTATACTGAAACCATTAAAAAGCTTCAAAAAATTCTCTGAATTTGATGAGGTATTTATTATAAGGGAAACTGAGAGACTGGATTTACAATAATTTCACGTGGGTATTCTATTGTTGTCGTCCAGGAGCATAACGTGGCGTAAACAACTTTTTAAAAACATCTAAACGAAGAATTGAATTTGGATACAAAGTTTTCGTTTCCTTACTATAAACATGAAATATACTAACTTATGAATAAGCTTGCTCTTTGCTTAAATGACTTTAACTGACTTTGAATCGTTCAAATTATGTACACTCCCACAGATTTTGTCACTAACGACACTGGCTTTGCCTTTCGGCATCTTCAGGCGTTCAAGTGCACGGTTAATTAATTAAATAAATAAAAAAATGAACTTGAACTGACGCTTAGTAAATGAATGTTTCATGTTTATATAATAAATAAATGTATCACTGAGTCTAAAGCCATTGCTGGCGAAAAGGATAAGCCCATGGGAATGCCCAAAGATTTGAGTAGTGAGTGGTTTTAAGAATTATATTTATTTGTTTGTCGGCAAAGGTTATATGATTATATTTATATAGGGTATAGAAGTGGAGATCCCAGTAGGTTTAATATTTCATTTAAAATCGGAAGGCTATGCAGCTGTGCCCTATTGATTTCTAAAATTTCCTGGAAAAAAAGCTTATGACTGTCCGTATATGGGTGTAACATTTTTATCCCTTGTTCCTAATTGAACTGTTACTAAGCGTCAGTTCAAGTTCGTCCGTGCACTTGAACGCCTGAAGATGCCGAAAGGCGAAACCCGGGTCGTTAGTGACAATATCTGTGGGAGTGTACATAATTTGAACGATTCAAAAAAAAATATCAGTAACTGTTAAAGAAAGATGTGTTTTGAATTTCATTTAACATATATCAGACAAAAGTGAACAATAGATAATATTTTATTCAAATGCTTAAAAAAATAATATTATGTTAAGAGTTTTGGCAGTATATTTGCAAGTCTGCAATAAATAAACTTCGATTGTACATATTTTATATCACTTCACACTTAAAATCCCGTCAAAAGCTTTTCAAACATCGATATCATTTTATTTAGATACAAGGAAGCTTTAATGCTCCCTGCAGAAATGTTTGATGGAATTGATTCCCCGAAGAAATTCAATAAGAATATAAATAAGCCAGTATACGCTGAAAGCTCGCAAAGAATTTCATAGAAACTATTTCTTAGAACAGATAACACCTTACACTTTTATTGCAAAGTTATTGAGTTCGTATGTTTTTTATTACATTTTAATTTTGTCGGCAAGTACTGTGTTCAGTGTTTGTATAATATGTTATCTTAAACTTCAATTTGAATGCAGAAATCATTGACGAAAAAATTCCAGTGCTTACTTTACACGTACTTAAACTGTACCGGTTTCACTCATTGAGGATTGTTCAAATTATGTACACTCCCTCAGATTTTGTCACTAACGACCCACCTTTTTTGTGCGCCTGAACGCCTGAAGATGCCGAAATCCGAAACCCGGTTCGTTAGTAACAAAATCTGTGGGAGTGAACATAATTTGAACGATTCAAATTTAATGTCATTTCTTGTTTTAACATATTTTCTCAAGAAACTTTTATATCTTTTATTATAATATTATAAGCAATGTAAATATTTAAAATACTCCAATGTATTTTTCACGTTTTATTACACATTCTTTAAATTGTGTTTGTGAAAAAATACGTGCTTTATCGCAATACCTGCTATTAATAATCCGCAAAGTTTATTTATTGCTCGTATTTATGATAACATTTATGCCGCAGCATCTTTCAGTCAATAGATTTATCTGTGGGTAATAAATTTTCTTCGAGACTCGATTTCAAAATATAAAAAAAAAACGTTTTACGACATCAAAAGAATTTCTGAATCTGCCGTCAATATATATGTTATCTCATCCGGCATATATAAACCTATATTATAATATGATACAATGGCATATTGCGTTAACATGTACTGCCATGCTTTGTGAGAGCAAGCCGGCTTAAGTAACATTTGAAAGATATTGAATTTGATCGTTTTGATCATTGGAAGAAAACATTTTTGACTTTGCATATTATTTTTGTAAATAAATGCGAGCAGTAAACTGATGATGAACATTTGTGTGTCAAACGTTAACACTTCTCCTACAGTGATAAAAAAAAATACTTCCAATATGTTGCAAGCCTTTAACACCTCCATGCCCATGATGCAATTGTAAATAGTTGAGCCATTAAATCATTCAATATTTCTCTTAATATTGTCAATAAGTATTTATCATTTTAGGTATTCTAGCATATGTACATTTTTAAAATTATTTTTAAGCTTCTAACATAGGTTTTAATACTGTCAATAAACAGTGAAACTGAGATGCCATCATGGCAGGGAACGTGATTTTTTACGATGGCATGTTACGGTGTATGTATGTATGCGCATGTGTGTGTACATATACGGATATAGTATGGAGGAAGCATATGGAATGTGATTTGCAAAATAATGCATATGGAGTTCCCGTGAACTTCTTATCTCTGTAGTGATCGCGCCCTTCCGTCTGCAAACGACGGTAAGGGGATGCAATTTACAATTTTTCAAAATCTTTATCGATGAAGGAGACTGGAAGAACCTTGGTGCGTCCTGGTACTTGAAGCTCCATAAATTTGATATCCAAAAAACGGGTTAAAGAACCAAGTTACAAAACATTTTAATACTTATCACCCTTTTATGGACGGTAAAAACCTAAGACGTTCATCAAAAAAAAAAAATGTTTCACTTAGTTTCTAAAGGGTTAGCAATTCATTGGAAGTATTTTTAGCACCGTAAGGGAAGTGCTAAGCATAATAAAAAAATATCAAATTTGTAAATCCTATCTAGAGATTGCATTATCGGACAAATATAACGACATCGATTTTTTTTTTTGATAATTTTTTACACACTGATGATAAAATCTCTTCAGGAATCTCCAATAAATATTTGTTTTATTAACAAAGGTAAATAAAATAAAATTGAAATAACTATAATTAACAATGTTATTTATAAGGAAATAAATAGAAAAAAAATAATTAGTGGCTGTAATAAAAGCAACCTTCAATAACCGATTTAAGCCTCCGAGGACGAGCGTGACCATATGGTCGCAGTAAACACCGTTGTCTATTGATCCCACTATTCATTCTTGTTCTACCTGAATATCGTTGCTTTCACTCATATTTGGTTAAGAAGGGTACAGACTTCAGTTAATCATCAGCCGCGGGGACAGAAACGGCCACCAAAAGCACATGCGATTTTTTGAATTTCCGTTTTTTTTAATGGACTTTTTGAAACTGTTAGTTATTTTTTTATCAAAACATCAAATTATTTACAGTTCTTTTACTAATATATTTGTATTGAAATTATGTTGATTTAAATAGGTTAAATTGTAAATATTTAAAAAAAATTCACGTTAAGCTATATTTCAACCCGGAATGTTTGCGTGCCCATACGGTCACGTTCGTCCTTACTACTATCCGTACACAATATTACACTGTAATAAAAGGATGAGCATGACCATATAGTCATGCGGGATTTCTTCACAACGACTTAACGTTGTTTTTTTTTTTAATTCGGTTAGGAATAAAATTTATCCGTGAATATGGCTTAAAAAATATATTTTTTCATTCTTCATCTTACTGAAACTTTCGCGGACTACCAATTGAGCATCACTGCATAAAATGATATATGCTGCATGACGATAAAAAATGAAAGCTTTATTTGATATATTTATAACTTTTCAACTCTTTTGTCAAATATTCGAATGAGCAAGCTTGTTATTTTTCAATATTAAATTTAAAAAATGACATTTATTTCAATCGTCATAGAGATTGTGATGCCGTTTTGCTTCTGTTACACTCATTAGCTTATTTCTCTTCGATATCATTTTCAGACTCACTTAATATTAATTGATAACGCCTCTGTAACACTTTACACATACACCCACTCTCTCTCTCATCAAGCTTATTGCATTGGTCAACTGGTTAAGAAGTCTAGACATATTATAATTATGGTTATAGATGGCTTCTTGGATCCGTGGCGCAGTGGTTAACATTAGCTTTCGTGAAGAATCTTGCACGTTCAAGTCCTAGAACGAGCAGCACTTTTTCAATCGAATTCTGTTCAAAGTAATAATTTGGAGTCATTAAAATACAGGACCTATTTATATTTTCATGAAACGTTTTAAGATACTTGTGCATCTACTTAAAACGCTATTTGACATAAGTTTATCAATCACAGCAATATCTATCACTCTAAAAGTACTTTTGTTTTACTTTGAGTACTAAGTTCTTTTAACATTTTACCTTTTTACTGTTGGACTTTGTTTTAAGCTCTAGGGATATTACTTGAGTCACTACACATGCCGGCGACTTGTCATAGTTGCAGTTGCTTTTCAAGAATTATTGCACTACATTCTGTACCGTAATAAGCTGACACAGTATCAAAACCACTAGAGAACAGAATACTCTTATAAATAGTACATCAGAAGCCATATTATGTTCACCATGCCTTTTTCTTAAAAAGAATTTACCTCTCAATAAAGTGGTGTTAACTGTTAAGTGAAAAAAACTAGTATTATTTCTTAAAATAAAAATACACAGTTAGCTTAGTAATTATTGTTATTTATTTTTGTATTTCTATCATAATAAAACATTTTAACTCTCGCGGCTCGGAGACTAGAAAAATACTTATCTGCCGATGAGGGTCGTTTAGGGACCCCAGTGGTTTCTTCATTATTGGCCTTATTCTTAAGAATTTCAAACAAAAAAATAGTCGAAGGGCTTTAAAATATCTCTCTGCATCATTCCTCATACATTTTTTTTTATATAAAAATCCATGTTTTTTTAATAAATAATCATATTTTAAGTTGCGCGTAAAAAGACGTCATTCCTGCACAAATATGAATTTGCAACTGACGCGTTTAGCCGAACTATTTTACGAACCACCGCTTATCACGGGCGCTTATCTCGTTATCGCGTATTTATATAAACTACAAAAAGTTCAAAAAACTATGATATAAGAATACCTTAATTATAAACATTGTATCACCCATATTTAAATAGATATTTAAGAAAATGTGGGTATTGGGGTCGCATTTCTTGAGCTTAGAACCGGAAAAGTTAATGAAGATCAGAATCTTTTTCACTAATCGCAAACATCATCATCCGATCCGATAGCTTTTTTACAAAGCACATTTAAGTCAGTCATTTATTTATCACTCCTATAACAGAACATAAAATCAAATAGTCCATTATTTGTATTATAAAATTTAAGCGACACTTAAATAAACTTAACTTGCAAACTATGACATTTAACCATATGGTTGCCAAAGACCGACAAATCGATTTATGATAGATACTCTAGCGAAAATTACCAAAGCCAATCGACTCTAAGGTCAACATTAAAAAATACATGCAATATTATCTTCTGTAATATGTATTTATGAAATATATATAGAAGCATATTTTTTTTCAAATAACCGTTTTTCTTTTGTTATTTGGAATCATTAATCATTCATCAGTTCCGTGAAGAAAATTTTCAGATTTTGATTATCTTTAGTTCAATTTAATTAAAAAATTAAGTCAACAAACAAAAAAAAATACCGAAATACCTAATTATAAAGTAGTAATATAGTAATTAACACTATACTTTAATACATATGGCTTGTCGACCGAGAGAGCATTTTAAGATATAGGGGTTTCGGTTTTTTATTATATAAAGAAGTTTGGCTGTCAGTATCATTGTCCAATATTTTTCTTGGTAATCATGTAACATCACTTAAGGGTCTTTTAACACTCATAAGAAGTGAAATCAAATCTCTAATCTGAATTTTAACCATATTGACGTAAACAATTAATTTCTGATAAGCCACGTGTTAAACATTAAAAAGAGTAAACAAATGTACAGTGAAACCTCCAATTATACTACCCTGAATTACGCGCTGGCTTGAAATATTCACCGCAAATCTCCCAATTGCACGGTTGCATTCCATTTTCGTTACTAAGAGACGGTCGTCTGTGCCGCACATACAGTCAAATGTTGACTAGCGTCTGTGTATTAAACACGTGCCAGGCTATACACGCATAGCTGGGCGTCTTTCTGTGTGCGGGATATTTACTACTACAAAACTAAATATTTCGTCAATATTTTTTTTTTTTGCGAAACTAAGGGAAAACTTAGTTTTGCGTTTTCCGCGGAAAAAAAACAAATCCCTAATTTTGTATGAGATTAACACCCCCAATTACACGGTCCCGACTATAGTGTAAATGGGGGTTTTACTGTATTTGTAAACAAATCATAAAATATAAATGTCACATGAATGTTACTTGATTTATTTAAAAAAAAAACATCCAATGACCGTTGAATATATACAGACGTACAGACGTCAAAATAATAACATTTTTTAATTAATTATTTAAGATAAATTTGTGTCACTTCTCGCATTATAATCTTTTAAGTACTGACAATAAGAGGGTTAACCCATCTTTAAAGTTCAATTAAAATAAGCCTAAAAATGACAGTATTTTGACTTGTAAACTTTTCGCGAATGAATACGACATAATATTTTACTTAAATTAATCTTTTGTCTTAAATTATTTCGGTGTGTAAAAATAACTGTTTTTGGCACTTTGGTGCTTTACCACAAACAAATATTTAAAAATAAATTATTTATTTGTTGAACTTTTACCAAATTTTTGACAAGGAAAACAAGATGTTATAAATATTTTTCTCGTTCTTATTTTCTTTTGACATAAAATTATAATTAAAGCAATATTTATGCATAAATTGAAACTTTTGCCGTTATTTTTATCTTATATTAAAAACTTTCAAGACAAAAATTATTTTGCTCCTGAGATTATGTATAATATTCACTGATATGATACAATATGTAGCTTTTTATTTCCAATTATGCCTACTCAAAATGACAAGCTTTTAGATTAGTATTTTAACAAAAGTGGAAGTCAACGAGTAACTCAAACTCTTTTTTTTAAGAGTAAGTAAGTCGTAAGGTTGTGATAAGAAATAGATTGTTTTAATATTTTCGATGAATTAAGCAGTAAATTTGCGAAAATTCTATTAATGATTATTCTTACTTGAACATATTCGCTCCCTGTGTGAAGCATATGGCCGCCACACGGCCCCTCCATGTTTTCCTGTCTCCCGCCAATTCATTTTCTTCCTCCCATGGCATGCCAGCATCTTTCAGTTCTGCCGAGTAAATCCTACGGTCGACCAGGATGGCAGAATCCCACTGGTTGGAAGCAGAGGCAGGCAGGATTAAGGCTTTCCGAACGTATCAGCAGCACGCGACCCAGCCAGTTCCAACATGTCTACATAACCACTAACGTGACGGAGCGCTGTCTTGTAGATTCCCTAATCTCTGAATTTTTTACAAAATCAAACCACCTCACCCCCATTATTTGACGCGAGAATTTGTTTATAAATGTTTTCTGCCAGTACATTAATATTATACGGCTTCGCGAATTTTAATTTGATATTTGAAAGTAAGGGTTAGATTCACCTCCATAAATCATATCTTTTCAATAAAAACAACATTAATTTCTATGAATTTACTAAAATAATATAAATTTCACAGAATCAAAGGATAGTGTGCAATCGAAAATTTATTTGTTTGTAAATTAAACTGTGAAGGGCAGGCAAAGTATTTTTTCTCCGAAGAAGCCGGAAATTGTTTAAATTATTTTAAGTCTAAGGATGATATAACTTTATCAAGACGTCCTATAAAACCTTGAAATATCTTGATTGTATTACTTATCATTCAAAGGGGTTATTTTTTTGCTTAACTTATTTTTTTAAATCAAGAAACGCCTTTTACATTCACTGTTAATACACAACCCTTTATGTGATTTTTTTTATTCAAAATGCATTAATTATTTATTTGAACAGCTCATATTAAGTATGACAAAGTTATATGTGATTATTTTTTTCATTAATAGTTGAAAATATATTTTTATATAAAAAAGAGCACAAAATGAAACATTACCATGTTAGGATTAATTATTATGAGTTATTAACGTAAAAGTGGGCACAAGAACATTTGCGATGGAATTGAAATACAAGTTGTTAACAAAATGTGTTAAACAAAAACAATATAATTTGTTCACAATATACTTTTAAAAGCATGGTGATAAACTTAGAAGTATTCAAAATAAAACATTTTGGATTCAGTTAATTTTTTTCGCTATGTAATATTTTATAGTTAAGTAAACATTGTAATGCCTAATAAATAAACATGAAATAGTAATTAAAAGCTGACTAAAACAAGCTTTTAAGCTCGTACAAACTTTAGTGCATTTTCCTTCATAGCCAGACCGTGCTTTAATAATTATTATAACAAAGTCTTGCGGTATCGTTTAACTGTATCCACACGTCCACAATGCATCTCTAATTAGTCACGAAAATAATTTTAAGGCTTTGCCGCTTATTCGTTGCGACTAATGAATGGCGAAAGCCTGTGGCTTCAATGCGTCCCGACGCCTCTACGCTGAAACGCCAGTACGCCGTCAGCTTTCAAAAGCTCCGCT
Organism: Himalopsyche anomala; assembly: GCA_031772345.1. Classification (NCBI taxonomy): domain Eukaryota; kingdom Metazoa; phylum Arthropoda; class Insecta; order Trichoptera; family Rhyacophilidae; genus Himalopsyche; species Himalopsyche anomala. The sequence continues at coordinate 13,421,427 of CM062842.1, forward strand.
CGTCAATCGCTACGCACGGTCTATGCCAGAACATTGGCGCTCTTCAAACGAAAATTTAAACAAAAAACTTTTTGTTTAAACAATGAAAAGAGATATTAAAAGCTTTAAGACTTTTAACAATTGAGTGTTCCTTTGTTAATGTTATCTTTAAGTCGTGTGAAAGCTTGATACGTGTTTGAAAAGTTTTCTAGCAGTAAAACTAAAGTTTTTTAATCCGGTTTTATTGTTAAATTTCGTGACTTTTAACAGTATTTCAGTGACTCTTCAACATTTCTTTTTCTAATTCAATCCCTGGCTTCATTAGCAACTATCGCGAAGTAATAAATCATATTTTTGCCTAATCTCAGTGTGTGAAAAATGTATGGTTCAATAATTCAATGTGGCTGAAAGCTGAAGTGTAAGTCATCAATTTCTTTCCCTCTCCTTATTAAGAGTGTTAAAAATATTCTATATTAGTATGTTACAACGTTACTTCATAAATTGATGTATTTTTAATTACCAAAATAAAATTTTCCAAATTCGTTTCTACAGATTCCCATTTTATAAAAAAAATATAATTACCGATCTAGAAAATACAACACTGTATGAGAAGTTTTTTTTTACAATTTGTTTTCATAAAATTATTAATTTAACTGATCATTAGACAACAAAGGAATTTATTTAAATACCTTTAATAACGTATTTATAACTTTTAAATCGTTTTTTCTGCCTTTAAAACAGTTGAGTATTTTATTTGGCAAATATCTGTTGTTCATGATGAATAAAAGTTTTAATTTCGTTAAATAATTTTTTATTTGTAAATATCAAAAGAGTTTTGAAAGTAAATTTAAAAAAAGTACATTTTTAAGTCACTGTAATAGTCAATTAATGATGTTAGTTTCAGACAACCGATCGTAAGAATAAATTAATATATGTAAAGTATACTCAAACTAATACGATGAAAGAATTATTATAAATAAATATTTTTACATATAATTTTGCTTTTTTTTGAATAAGAACAGTGATCAATTTATCGTTCCTTTTTGATTCATATTTTTATCATTTTTTTTAAAAGCTTATGAAACTAAAAAAAATACAGGAATCATAATTTATTATTAAAAAGACAATTTTCCTTTATATTTCATTGCAATTTATTTTATAGTTCAAGACCGGTTTCGCTTATTGCGAGCATTGTCAACTGATAAGAAATAAATTTTAACAATGCTATTTGTACAAAAATGTAAAGTTGTAAACAACAATTGGCATGAAAAATAAACTACCAATTACATTATAAGTGATTCTTAAATACACTAATACTTATATAATATATATATACACGAATCACTTATAATATTATCCAATGTGCTCAATTTATTGTGTATAAATAGCATTGTTAAATTATATTTCTGATCAGTTCACAATGCTCGCAATAAGCGAAACCAGTCCTGACCTTTTAAATAAAGTAGAATGAAGTACAAAGGAATATTATGTTTTTATTAATACAATGCCTTTCCACCAAGTATTGACAGTGAACACCATAAAAGTAATCATAATTTAAATTTGAATCGTTCAAATTATGTACATTCACACGGATTTTGTCACTAACGACCCAGCGTCAGTTCAAGTTCATCCGTGCACTTGAACGCCTGAAGATGCCGATCGGCGAAACCCGGGTCGTTAGTGACAAAATCCGTGTGAATGTACAAAATTTGAACGATTTAAATTTAATATTGAAATTCCACTAAGCACCTTCAGTCGAAATCTTAAATTATATAACTAATCATAATTTAGTCACTATCGAATATTTATGTTGTAAAACATACTTACACAAAATTTATACTACTTCTTATCAAATATTTTCATTGATTAAATTGTCATTTACTTGGTAGAACTCCATTATAATAGGGTAAAGAAACAAAGTATTCGGTTCTACATTAAATTATAAAATCAGTCAATAGTTATATCGGCGTATAATTCTAATGAAGGCATACTGACTGAAAGAGCTATGGACTGATTTGAAAAAGAAAATAGAATTAAATACTTGCCTTTTTTACCGTGTTACATATACTTTCACTATAATGCTTCATGTGATATTAACGGAATTTACTTTACAAACAACCTGATAATTTAATCAATTATTATAAATGTTCTCAGAAAAATGATATTTTCTTACAGTGAAATTCACAGTGTTACAATTTTTCTGTGTATATTATAAATATTTTAGAAACAGCAGATTATTGTAAATGAGCGATCGATTACCATTGATTTTAGCAATATAATGTCAGCTTAACTTTCAAAATGTGTTTCTTCATTTGGAAAGAAATTAGGCAATGCAATCTGTCTATATAGTACGACATAAATGATTCGTGCATGAACCAGCGTCTGATTTATTAATACAAATAATATTCCACTTACCTTTGAAAAGAGATTCTGAGTTTGCAAATTGATTCAACGGTATTTTGTATACTTTTTAAAAACCGTCACTAAAACTACTTTTTAAGACTTTGTATTTTTAAACGATACTAAAAAAATACTCTAGAAATTAAGAAACAATTAATTTAAAGTTGCACACTTGTTTATTTAAGCACAAATACTTAAATATCATGAAAAGTAACTTCAACAAACGTAGTAATATGACAGTAAAAACATTCAATGAAAACATAGTACGTTTGTAATTTCGCCGTCGGAACCATACACTTTTTGAGATTTGGTTCTCGAATATCATATATCAAATTATCGCTGTATGTGTCGTCATACGAAATTTTACCATCAAGGATATCAATGATGCATCATGTATCAACCCTTAAATGTATGATTTTCTACTTTTAAATAAAAACAATATTTTCATATACAATAGGGGGTGTGATTGCAGGAAGAATATTTTTAAAATTTTCGATAGTTTTTTTATATACTTTTATCTAAAAACACTTTGTACTTATTAAAAAGCACCTATGAATTAGAAAGATAAAACATGATTTTTAACCATTTTATCAGATGAGGGTATTACTTGCAAACCCAGCTCATTATTAAGTTGTTGAAACATAACCCATACATGTAATTTAGTAGATAAAAATATGTTTTGAAAGTATTTTTAGAAATCAGTCTCAAACATGGCTTGACAACATCAAAAATATCATTCCAAAGTAATGTAAGACTAAAAATACTTTTAAAATGTACATTGTTTTTCAAAATGAAACTCAAGTTACATTTTTTAGCCATTTTTGAATACGCTATATTTGCGGGTAATAGTATAAAATACACAATAAAACTTTTATGTTATTATGATAAACCATGTTTTTTTTATTGTGAAAGTTGTATTAAAAACGGTCGAAAATCAATGGCCACCAAACCACTAGCTTGCTCTGTTAAAATGAAGATTATTATAACTTAAACAAATTCAAATTTCAACATTTTTTGCGCACCGATTTTGTAGTCCTGGAAACCTTTTTTTTAGCTCTTAAAAAAGTTTTACACGGTTTGCGATTTCAATGATTTTATTAAAATAAATGATTTTTAATGATTTAAATGATTTTTAATGATTTCACTTAATGATTTTTAAAAATAAATGTAGGGCCTTGTTTTTTTAAGCTCTCTCCGTCGTTTCATTAAAAAAAATACTCACTCACAAGATTTCGAAAACCTAGAAATTTACGACGAATTTCTAAATATGAGATCTATCACCATCCTAAAATTTTTTGGAATCACACAATAAGACGAGATCCTGAGCTTGGATACCCTTATTTGAACCACATTTGACGTTTATCACTGCGCTACATACCTGATATTGTTTAAGTTAAGCTTAATAAGTCTGGTTAGGAATTATAATGAAAATACTTATTAAAGTTTATAAAATAGATGCATAATATAAATGGAAGAAAGCGATATACAGTGGAACCTCTCATAACGAGCACCTCGTATAACGATTATTTCACATAACAAGCAAAACAAATTGTGAAAGAAATGCTCCCTTAACGAGCGACATTTCGCATAACGACTGACTCAGAGTTTTGGAAAGACCACTTTCACATCGTTACTTGCCTCAAGATGATTGAAAAGGCGTTGGAGAGAACCCTCACTTCAGTTTGGAAGAAGTTTTGCCAAGAAGCGTTGTCGAATGTGGTTTTGAGGGGTTTGAAACAGTACCTGTGAAGTCTACAGTCAACGAGATTGTATCTTTGGCCAATACCATGGGACTGGAGGTTGATAACAACGATATTGATGTGCTTGTGAAAGAGTACAGTCAAGAGCTGACCACCGAAAAGCTTATGGGGCTGCACTGTTTTTCACAGCAAGAAGTTATGGAGGAGAGTTTGTTTGTGGAGGAGGAGGAAGTAGCCGAGCAACAATCTTCTGACGCAATAAGAGAAAAGCTGAAAGCATGTGAAACTGTTGCATCGTACATTGAGAATCATCACCCTAATAAGAAGGTGGTTATGCGTTTAACAAATCTATTCAATGATAATGCTGTCACATTTTCACCAAACTTTGAAGCGACGGCAAAAAAAAATGTCTGCTGGAACGCATTATTGTATTTTACATTGTTTTAAATGGGAAAAATTGTTTCGCTTAACGAGTGTTTCACATAACGAGTAAGATTTTGAAACGAATTAAACTCGTTATGAGAGTTCCCACTGTATCTATGAATGTTTATAAAAATACAGAAAGCATCTTAGATATTGTTACCATCCCATTGCGGTAAATTCGTGGGATCGACTCTCGCCCACAATCAATTTTCATACAACGGAAATTTTCTTACTAATACTGTACCGTAGAGGTTTACATCCGTGTTGGCTAAATAATATTGACGTGTTTTATTAATTTGGTGCGTAGGCAGTGTTTTGCAAGCAACATACATAATACAGCAATGAATTCATCCCTTTACTTATCGTGGTATATGACGTCACAACTATTAAATATATATAATGTATAATTATGTCATATACATATTACGTGTGAGAGGTCTAATAATTTGTCTACATTAAAGCTTATACGAAAAATAACTTTAAAGTAAAACCGGGTTTCGAATTGCAATATTTCCTAAAACTCGATTTAGCCCAGTTTTTAAAGTTTCACATAAAAATGATAATCAAATTAAAGTGACGGAAAAAAAGTTTTTTTTTAGGATTTTATTTTATTTATTGCTAGCTTAATTGCATTTTAATAAAAAAAAATATACTCATTCAGTATTTCTTTTCAGGAAATATATATTTATTACACAACAAGTGTGAATGAAAATTCAGAACAAAAGTGCTTGAATGTATAATATATCGATATGACTATTGAATGAAATATTTCATGCCGTTTTATTTAAAACCATGACGGCTTATAGCTCTTAAGAAGTAAAGTAGTAAAATGGTAAAACTCTTCTGTTGGACTTTTAAGCACAATCATGTATTTTCTTAGTGTTTTTGTCGAACGCATATTTTATTTTTATGATAAAACACAACTGCAGTTTGTATTTACTCAAAATTTCTCAATCCCGAAATCCCGAGATCACGACCATATCAATCCCGGGATTTCGAGATCAGAAAATTGAACGGGATCCCGGGATTTGATGCCCTAGCTATGATCTCATCCAACACGCTTACGTGTCGTCAGGTGTCGGCAGTATGTTTCCGCCTTTATAGCGTTTTCTCTCTTATATATATAAATATTCAATACACAAAAAACACTAATTAAAAACGTGATTGTATAATACTTAATGTCAAATAGAAATATTTTGTTACTTGATTCACTTCTCTTCTCATGGGTTTAATTGATAATGAAATACAGTAGAATCTTGATATAACAACCAAAATATGTGATCATTCTAAAGATAAATAAACAGCATTTTGTTTATCATATTATTATGCTTACAAAATATCAATTGTATTATTCTAATTATATAAACATATTTGAAATCAGAGAGTTTTTCTTTCATTGCTTAAAATAACATCATATTTTCAGTCTATTTATGGAAACTTCTCTGGTGTTTTATTGTGCCATCTATTGTCTTTGTAAAAAAACGCAACGTATTCGGAAAATCTACTTTTATGGTATGAATTTTCAGTATTAACAGACAGACCCTCGTCCTGATTTGTGCGTTCTACCGAAGTTCTAGTGTAATAAAATATATTTCACAAAATTTGAACTGAAAAAAAATACTTACGCTAGCAAAAATGTTTATTTAAGTTGTTTGATATTAACAGCAATCCAAACACTAATTCGAAATAACCAATATATCAAGCATGTGCTTATTAATTTATGTTGAAAGCACCATTACTGGTATTAACAATCAATTCGGTCTTCTGTCATATCGACTGTGGAAAAGAACAAGTACGCAACCCACACGTAACAAATTATACAGTAGACACGAAAAACGTTTTTTGATGATTTTGGGTCAAAGGAAAATTATGAAATATACACAACCTTCAAGTGCACGGAGACTTATAAACTGGTTTTTAATTGACTTTATTTAATATTAATTTAATTAATTTAAAAAAAACTTTATTTTAAAGTATTTTATCATAATCGCAATTTTCGTTGGTCATTATTTTTTCAAACTTAAATGCTAAATTTAGATACTTATTCGACATTTTCAGCTAACATCTTTTTGATAGAACGTGTATGAAGTTGTATTTATTGTGATTATAAAATAAAAGATGTATTATAATCACAATAAATAGTGGGCTACGACCTTTTTCCTTTCCACAGTCGATATACAATAATACAACATAATAGAAAATTGTATCCAGGTTTGTCATACAACGTTTTAATGCTTGTTTGATCGATGGGACACACACATATGAAATACTAATATTTCATCCTTACTACTGGAATATACGCTTTGACGAATCGATTCTTAAGCCGCTAATTTTTCCTGAAAGCATTATAAATTAATCAAAACGAGAAATATTATTTACCGTCGGTCACATTGCCGATTCTTATTTTTGTTTTCTGGCACTACAGTCCGAGTGAAACCTCAATTGAGTCGTCTAGTATCAAAAGCAGAACTATACTATATATAAAAATAATAAAAGATTTTTAAGTACTTTTTCCACAAAAAAAATATTTGATCAGGACCGGTTTCGCTCATCGCGAGCATTATCAACTAAAAATATATAAACAGTGCTATTTATAATAAAGTACTAATAATCTTTTATTATTTTTATTATAATGCCATTCCACCAAGTATTGACAGTGAACACCTTAAAAGGTATCCTATATATGCTTAAAATTAAACTAATGCTGTCACATTATGCTGCTGGTTATAGTGCATGCCTAGAAATTAAAAAAATGTTTAAAAATTAAATAAACGTAGTATTAAATAAAAGGGAAATATTAGTTTTGAATTTTTGGCGGAAAAACGAAATCCTTAATTTTGTATGAGATTCACTCTCTCAATTACACTACCCCAAATTACACTGTCCTAACTTAAGTGTAAATGGGGGTTTTACTGTACAGTGAAACCTCTCATAACGAGTTTAATTCGTTCCAGAATCTTACTCGTTATGTGAAACGCTCTTACACTAACAAACTCTCCTCCATAACTTCTTTCTGTGATAAACAATGCAAAAGCATAAGCTTTTCGGTGGTCAGCTCTTGACTGCTCTCTTTCACAAGCTCATCAATATCGTTGTTATCCAGTCCCATCGTATGGGCCAAAGATACAATCTCGTTGACTGTAGACTTCACAGGTACTGTTTCTAACCTCTCAAAATCACATTCGACAACACTACTTGGCAAAGCTTCTTCGAAGCCGAAGTGAGGGTTCTCTCGGTAAGCCCTTCCCACGCCTTTTCAATCATCTTGAGGCAAGCAACGATGTGAAAGTGATCTTTCCAAAACTCTGCGTTACTCGTTATAAAAGGTGCTCGTTATGAGAGGTTCCACTGCATATGAATTGTCACTTTCGGTCTTCTGTGAATATAAAATAAATGTAGAATTAGTACAAAAAGAGTGTTTCATTTTTCGAAGATACATTGTAATTGTTTTGAAACATACTTTTGTTTAATTGCGATGTAGCGTGTCTGATAAACAAATTATAAGTGACGAAATGTATAAAAACGAATATTTTTCTTGTATATGTTGTAATTGGTTTTCTACATGAGTGAGTTTTCAATTTTACGTCGACAATAATAATTATTTTGAAATCGAAAGCTTCGTGACGTGAAACCATCAATTATTCAAACAGACTTATCCAATTTTTCAACGAAGTGAGACGTAAAATATTTATTTTATGAAAATATCGATAATCGTATGAAATTGTATTAAATAGGTAAATTAATCAAAAGGATTATTTTCACCATCAACATTTAAAGTTATAATTATTGTATTATATATTTACTTTCTTTCAGTGCATACGATTTTCAAGGTTCCCGGTAAATTGCTCGAATGGGAATTGCTCGAATAACAAGATTCTCGAATAGCCAATTCCTCGAACGTCAAATGTTCGAATTACAAATTGCTCGAAAATTTGTATAATAGTTTAAACATTAATTATTCATTCTTAAAAAAAATATTTATGCAAGTCGGGAAATAAAAACCATAAATCAAAAAAAAAATCATAATAAAAAAATATTTTTTATTATGATTTGCAATTTGTAATTCGAGCATTTGACGTTCGAGGAATTGGTTATTCGAGGATCTTGTTATTCAAGCAATTGCATTCGAGCAATTTACCGGCTCCCGATTTTTAATGTACACGTTTTGATTTAACACATTTTTGTTTGTGTGTCGGCTTTTTAATACATTACATTTATGTACTAATACATAACTTTCATACAATTTAATATTATATGAAAATAAGTCATCACGGTCGAAGAATTTAATTTTAATTGTGATGATTTTTAGCCAACAAATCAAATATTATAATATATATGCGTTTATTTTGTAAATGTTTATATTAAACCTTTTCATTTCAATTTGTTTTTGTATCAATAGCACTGTTCAATTATATTTATTATCAGTTGAAAATTCTCTCCATGAGCGAAACCGGTTTTAATATGGATAAATAAAAGTGAAAATAAATAAAAAGTGATAGTGTGTTTTTCTCAACATACTGCCTTTCCACCATGTATTGACAGTGAACACCCTATAAGGCATCTTTTTCAAAGCAAGCAAAAAACACAATACAGTAAAACCCCCATTTACACTAATGTCGGGACAGTGTAATACGGGGTAGTGTAATTGGGGGTGTGAATCTCATACAAAATTAAGGATTTGGTTTTTTCCGCAAAAAATGCAAAACTAAGATTTCTCTTAATTTTGCAAACAAATAATATAATGATAAAATGCAAAGGGCACAAAATTCCACACATAGACAGTCGCACGCTATACGTGTATAACCTGGCACGCGTTGAATACACAGACGCTAGCCAACATTTTACTGTATGCTTGGCAAAGACGACCGTCTCATAGTAACGACAATGGAATGCGACCGTGCAATTGGGGGATTTGCGGCGAATATTTCAAGCCAGCGCGTAATTCGGGGTAGTGTTATTGGGGGTTTCACTGTATAACGTATGTCTTCTTTTATTTATCTATTCGAATATCATGTAAGCCTTTTACATTAATGAACATTTTTTTTATTTTAAAGTTTAATTAAGAATAATAAAATGTATAAGTTGTTGAAATGTTGTCTTTTCAACACTAAAGGCAAGTTGACTTACGCTATGTTAGAATTAAGCTGACATTTTGTTGTTTTGATTCGGCAAAATTAATGTTATTAGAGTCGCGGGTTGATATCAATCAATTAACGTCACTACTTTAAAATGTAAATTTTCATACAATCACATCACTTAGTATCTTAAAGACAATTTTGACGTATTACCTACACAAATTTTCCTCTCGGATCAGATGCTCTCATGCCTACATATAATCATGACAATACATCAAAAGCATTTACCATAGTAATAATTTCCATACACTTACATGACAGGAATGTTTCTAAACTGTCATTTTCGACCCACCTCATATTTTACTGTCACTTTCCGCAGATATGCGGCGGAGAAACGTGTTAACTTGCTAAAAGTGTGGGCCTCAATTCTAACAGTTATTTAACCTGTTTTAGCATGATGTATATTTTAGAAATGTCTTTCATCGTTTACTGCATTTTATAGTGAATTTATCAAAAGGCTACTCTATTTTTCGCAATGTTTTACCAGTGTTGGGTTTGGAGATTGCAATACCAATACAGGTATTACCAGTGGCGGATTATCCCATAAGCGCAAGAGGCGCGCGCTTGGGGCCTCCAAATCTTGGGGGCCTTGAAGATATCATATGTTATATAAAACCTTACATTTTAATTTCAGTTTTCAATATTCATTATTATTCTACGAAGAGATTTGCAGCACTTTTATATTATTAAAAAATCAAGGCATCTAAAATGTATTGCACCTGGTGCCTCCAAAGTGTTTTATCCGCCACTGGGTATTAAACAAAAGGTTTAAGTAAAAAATAAAATAATACCTACAATTTATTTATTATTTCAAGTTCATACAATTACAGCTGACGCCAATTCATCATGCACTTGACAAATATAATTAAAATAAAAAAGTACATAATTTATCAATATATGTTTACAAATATTTTCGACATACAAAATCAAAAAATAAAACCTAACAAACAGTTCCCAAATATTGTTACTGAAAATGTCCACTTCTCTAGACAATGAATTGATCAGTCGAACAGCTCTTGAGACTGGCGACTTATTACTCTTACGTATTACATTAAATCAATATTGGTATTACATTTCACATAAAAAACAGTCTTTAAAAAAAATATCATAATCACAAGCGAGTTATTTTCATAGATAATTTCGTTTATGTGTAAATATGCATATATAAAAAAATACTATTTCACTCTGTCGTATGCAATAGGTTTTTTTAAATTGTTTATATAAATATTATAATGAAATATTACAGCTAATTCTAATGTGTCAGAAATTTTAAAATTTTAACTCGATAAAAAAATTGATTTCCTCACTCAATATCATCTCGATATCTTCACACTAGGGCTTGTCGGTTTTTTGGCAAAATTTGTGACATTCAAAATCCGGTTTTTCAACTTTGCAACCGGTTGTGTCGAATTTCCCATAAACGAGTCTATAAACAAAAGGACAGAAAGTTTAGATATTTTATTTGATGGCTTAAGATCATATGCCCCTCATCATTACCCAGCGAAAGGGTATTTTCGATATCTGGATATTTTGTTACAAAATATTAAGTAGACACTTTGTGTTTTCTTATATCATATTTTCTGAAGAATAACACCAAATGATTTTTCGTTGTGTATTATAATAGATAAAGATAAATAAGCAACATAAAAAATGAACTTTTTCTCGCTATTTTAATTGAATTATCCATTTTTTGTAAAACTTCGAAAACCGGATAAAACCGGTTTTCAAACAATATTGACTCAAATTTTTAAAAAAAAGCCTGTCTGATCATTAGTGTAAAGCTTTTTCCAACTATGAATTCCTTCCACCACCCGCCATGGCTGTAAATCAGTGTTAAATAGACGTTTATCGTAACAAAACAGACGCTATACATTGTTCAATTGTGTACTAGAGTTGTATCGGAAGCAATTGAGACTGTGTGAGATTTGGCAGCTTACACTTTAGTGTGAAAAAGACGTTCCTATAAAAATGTCTGGAGAATCTTTCTGTTTGCCTTAGTACATAGGTTCTCAACCTTTTCGGGTGGCGACCCTTTTTTATAAAAGCCATGTCACAAGATGACCCCCAAGAAATTTGAAATCCTCGATTTGCTATACTTTTCCCCGGATTGTCTCCGAAACTCCTTTTGTTGTTTAAATCCCAAAATCGATAAAAGTTGGCGACCCCCAGGTTGGGAACCCGTGCCTTAGTAGCTTACCAATACGGTGAAGTCTTTAGGTCTGACCGCTGGTCGAACTGCTTTGATTAATTCCTCCCGTTCATTATTCATGATAGGACAATCACAGAAGATGTAATTAGCATCCTGAATCATGTCACATATGTATGTTCTTGCGTATTTATACCAAATAGAACACAGAGAGTGACTTACATATTTTTGTGGTATATCAATCCCTAATTTTAAAAAAATAATTTCGAATAAAACCTACGCTAAGCCTTTTGTCTGTCATTATTTTAATTAGAGATCCAAACATGGCTAAAAATGTAGATAATCGTTGATTTAAACTATAAAGCCAACCATAAAACTTTTCAACAAATGAACGTTGGTTAAATAGGACAAAAGGTTCATATCTTTTTCCACGAATCTATACCTACTATTCTGCTTCACGCGATACTAATAAAATTTCATGGCTTAACCATTTCAATGGAATATGTATAATTCATCACCGTGCTGGAAAAAGTTGGTATGTAACAAAATTGATTAAAATTAAATAAGTGCACAATTGACAAAAGACATCAATTGACTCTTTGTCTGATATCTTTATATAAATTTTTCAAAAAACCACATTTTTTCTGTTACTACGTTAAAACGGAGTTACTAGTAGTTTTTGACTTACGATGGTTCAACTATCGACATATGAATCGTTCAAATTATGTACACTCCCACAGATTTTGTCACTAACGATCCAGGTTTCGCCTTTCGGCATCTTCAGGCGTTCAAGTGCACGGATGAACTTGAACTGTTCAGTGATTCAGTTGAACTGTTCAGTGAACTGTCAGTTCAAGTTCATCCGTGCACTTGAACGCCTGAAGATGCCGAAAGGCGAATCCCGGGTCGTTAGTGACAAAATCTGTGGGAGTGTACATAATTTGAACGGTTCAAATTTAATATTGAAATTCCACCAAGCACCTTCAGTCGAAATCTTAAAATAATACTTGTGCCGATTACAAGACTGCTAAAGATTTTATCAATCCATTTAAAAAATTTAAAATGGAAAAGAAAAAAGTGGAACAAATTTTCTAAACTCAATTGCAAAAAAATGCCTCAGGTAACATTATAAGTTTATTTATAAAGAAGTAAAAGCTATGACAGGACTTAATGAATTAAGGGATTGTGTTTCACTTTTATTGAGTGACAAATTGCTGCGTATGAATCGGAACAGTTATTGACCCATAACTTGAAACATCCAAGATGTCACTAGGGCATCCAATCCTAGACCTTTTTGTGATCCCGAAGTTTTGGGATTAACAACATTCAACACAATTTTTTTCATTTTTTTCAATCACAATACCGGGATTTTGAAATTACGAAATTGGGCGGTATCCCGGCATTGGAGGCCCTACCTATACATGATTGCTTCTACAAAAAAAGGAAGATTTATTTTTGAATACTTCGGTTTTAGAGTTTATTTGTTTCAGAAGTAAAATAATATTTGTTTTAGTAAACGGATTTCATTAAAATAATTATTTTTTTAGACAATTTACCGAAGCGTTCATCACACATTAAAGGAAACATATATTATGGAAAAAAATGGATATATAGTTCTTCAAATTAACAAAATAATTAAAAAATTTGTGATCATAAAATAGACTCAGATAATAAAAGGTACTTTAGTGGCAACTGTTGTATTCAAGAAAATCATACTTTTTTCAAGGGAATAAAACAAACAGCTCATATAAAATTTAATATGTTTTTAAAAAAACTTACATCTTCTGATAAATCATTGAATTATTCTTACTTCAGTACAGATGACAAGAGATTTTTCAGATTATTTATTTATTAGCGAGTTGTACGTTGGTTTTTTTTCTTGAAAAATCAAATAACGGCCAATTCAACTTTCGATCAAACTTAATTAAGGACAGTTATTTGGTTGTAAATCGAAAAGAACCTGTAGACCAGTGTTTCTTAACCATATTGAAAGAGTCGCCCTTTTTAGCAGAAATAAATTATCCAAAGTGTTCTAACGCCCCCCCCCCAAAAGTAAATTATAAAATTACACAATTCTCTATATATATAATATTATTTCATGCCATGGATTTCCTACTACATATAAAAAATGTTAAAAAATACAAATAAATCACATGATATTATAAAAATAAAGTTTTACAATATCTCAGTGGTCCTCCTGACTAAGTACATCGCCCCCAAATTCTGAAAAATTAAAAACGCCCCCCCAGACTTCTAAATGCCCACCAAGGGGGCGGTACCGCCCTCGTTAAGAACCGCTGCATTAGATTAAAGAGAAAGGTTATCATTTGTGTGTATATATTACAAATATTATTCGTATCAGATCAGCATAAACGCATGTCTATTTTATTGTTTTGATAAATAAATTATTTTATTCACATGTAACATCAAATATATACAATCTATTTTTTAAACTCAATTTATCATTATCTTTTTAATCAGATCTGTCAATTTGTAACATACGGACTTTTTCCAATATGCCGACGAATGGATTTTACGACTATTTTATGGTCAAATGATTATCTGATTGTAAACATTGTTATGCTAGAATAATATATTCTACGCTTGTCACTGAAGAAAATATGACTGTTGGATCAGTATTTATTTTATTTCAGTTGGATTACTATATCTGTATCAGTTAGTAACACTGACTGAATACTATCGTATTGCTTCGGCACCTGGTAAGAGCTTTATTCTAACAATCAAATGGTTTTGAATCTGAAAAACCCATTTTTTTATATTACACAAGTTGGTTGTTAATTGTCCCACTACAACCATAACGTAATAACACTTAAGAAATGAACTGAATAATTCCAACACTTCACGGGGCTTATTTTTTACCATGTTTTATTTTAAATTTCAATCGTTCAAACTATGTACATTCTCACAGATTTTGTCACTGACGACCCGGGTTTTGCCTTTCGGCATCTTCAGGCGTTCAAGTGCACGGATGAACTTGTACTGACGCTTAGTAAATGAATGAATGGTCGTTAGTGACAAAATCTGTTAGAATGTACATAGTTTGAACGATTCAAATTTAATATTGAAATTCCACCAAGCACCTTCAGTTGAAATCTTAAAATGTTTTATTTTGCTTAAAAATGGGTTCAGATAGAAGGGTAAAAAGAAAAGTAGATTCACTTAGCTATTTGTTTTATGTTATACTAAGTGTTCCGAGTATACTAAGAATTCGCCGTGATGGTAAAGTTTAATCAACTACGCGGACTCAATAATATCTCATCAAATTTATTGATTGTTTCAAAGTTGTCCTTGATTGACTATAAGGCCTGTATGTGGACGAACCGTAACAAACAGCTTCGCTTGTTTGGCGTTTATCTTAGAGCAGTTTAACAGAACATGATAAGCGTTCTGATGGTTGATTCCACAAGAAAAATTCGGCTTTTTGACTAAATCTCTAATTTCTAATATTATAGTTTACAATTGAAGTTCCCTCTATAATAATAAATCTGTTTTTTTACCAAATTAGCTTCTTACTCGAAGCATATGACGCTGTACGGATTCTCCAAAATTCTCTGCTCCCGACAGTCTCTTTGCTTCCTTACAGGTCACTCGATGCAGGTAATCAACTGCCTTCTAGTGTGACGAGTCAATTCATTATTATTGTGTTGTGATTTTTTAATTACTGTGCTCCTAGCAAAGTTTTTTTCTAAAATGGTATTTTTTGCAAGCAGACGAAAAGCCATTGACATTATCTTCTTTTTTAAGAAAGTCTATTTTAAGAATTTATGATTTTTAGACTTATTGTGTTGATTTTTTTATTACCAGTGATTTGTTGTTAAATATCGAAAAACTGATTTATGATTTGAAAATTCGACTACTTGGCACATTGGCATTTATAAGCTTTTAATTTAAAGTAAAATTAGTTCTCGGTTTTAAAAATTGTGACCTGGTACTAAAATGATCATATATATATAGATATGCATACTTTAATAAATTACTAGTAAGCAGTTAAATCAGCATATAATTTTTAATTCTATTAATGTATCATTTTAAATCACTTTGTTAAAATTTCCGAATTTATAATTGTGTTTTAAATTGCCATTAGTCATCTTTTTAGCTTTATTACTAGTTTATGATCTTTGTAACTACATGTTAGAGGTGTTAAACATTTTAATTTTTGTTAGTTTAGAGTCACTTATTTATAATTTGTAAATTATATTGAATGTCAATTGTTCATTACACTTCATCAGTTTTAGTCAGCTTAAGTTCATCCGTGCATTTAAATGCCTGAAGATGCCGAAAGGCGATACTGAGGTTGCTAATGGCAAAACTTGTGTGAATATACATGATTTGAATGATTCAAACTACACCTTTTCATTTCAGTTTGTTATGTATAAATAACACTTTTAAATTATAATATAAAATAACTTAGGTTATTCCACGTATTGTGCTACAAAATGTGACACGTGTTTCGCCTCTTTCAAAGGTATCCTCAGACAACTACTTTTGCAAATGCTTGCTTAAGTACGAAAAAACTGTATAACTAAAATACGTTGATATTTTTACCCTATACGAAATTATAAGTTAAAATATATTTCTTATCAGTTTATTATACTCGCCATGAGCAAAACCGGTCCTGTTATTTGTAAATAAAAGTGGAAATAAGTACAAATGAATATTATATTTCTCTCAACTAGAATGAGCAATCAAGTTTTATTGAAATATGTTTTTTTCATTTTAAGCATACCTAAATAAAAAGAATTTAAATAACAGTGGCATATCGTTTACAATCGTAATGTTAGAGTAATAAATTAATTTAATTGTGTTAAAGATATTTTCTCTTTTGCTTGTGTTTGTACTGTACATCAATTGTAAACGCAGTGTTTTGCTTTGTGCGTTACAAACGAACAGAGAGGTAAGTCAAGAAAAATGTTATTTGACAATCTGCTTGGAAAAAACATAAATACATTTCAATTTTATATGTTATTAAAAATACTTTTCTTCTGAAACCTTGTTTTTAACTATGTCAAATGACTGTGTTAATATTTTATTAATTTTTTTAGAGTTACCAAGTTTTCGTTGTATTCCAATCCACACCTTATATGAAGAAAAATTCGTCAAAATTTTTTTCCGTGTTGCAGAGGAACAAGTTATAATTAAGAATTTTCATCGGTGCATTTAAATCACCCCTTTTTTCACGCAAATCTTTTTATGCATGTTCCTATCAGAAAAATACTTCAGTATTAAAATAATCATATTGCATGCAATCGTATGCTAATTTTAATTATACTACCTATGAATAATTTATACAAACGAATAAAACTACATCAATTACAGGTTTTTATGGTTTATTAAACTAATGCAAGCATTTTTTATGTTTTATAATGAAAATTGACTTTAAATTGTTCTTAACCCTCCGGAGACAAGAGCTTTTTTTCGGTAAAAAAATATTTGTTAAGCCATATTGAAGTCACGGATAACTTTTATTCCTTAAGAAAAATTTAAAAAAAAAACGCAAAATCGTTGTATAGAAACCCCGCATGACAATATGGTCATGCTCATCCATTTATTACCGTGTAATATTGTGTACGGACAGTTGTAAGGACAAAAGTGACCGTATGGGCTCGCAAACATTCAGAGTTGAAATATAGCTAAACGTGAAATTTTCAACAAATATTTACAATTTGACCTCTTTAGATCAACATCATTTCAATACAAATATATAACCAAAAGTACTGTAAATAATTTTACGTTTTGATAAAAACGTATATTCAAAAAATAGTATGTGCTTTTGGTGGCCGTTTCTGTCCCAGCGGCTGATGATTAACTGAAGTCTGTACCCTTCTTAACCAAATATGAGTAAAAGCAACGATATTCAGGTATAAAATGGATGAATAGTGGGATCAATAGACAACGGGGCGTACTGTTACCATATGGTCACACTCGTCCTTGGAGGGTTAAGGTAAAGAGAAATCGCTTTTATATTTTTATTTTACATTATGTCATGTATTTTTTTTTTAATGAAACAATACATGAAAATCGAAATGGTATTTTATCTGTTTGTCGGGTCCCGTGGCGCAGTGGTTAGCTTTGTTGGCTTTAGTGTCGGATCTCACGGGTTCGAGTCTCCATATGAACAGCATTTTTTCAATATATTTTCGCTCAACTAAGGATAAGACTATAACAAGACTAGTGGTTAACTAATAGCTCTCACTACGCCCAGTTATTGTAGGATTGTAAGGGTGGGGAGGGAGGATTTTTTAAGACATCACAAACATCCAATCTTTTGATTTTTGTTTTATACATGTCCACTCTCAATGTGGAGCATATGACCTCATAATGGAGGTATCTCAACAAAAGTTTTCTACAAGAATTGTTCGTTTCTCAGTCACTCAACCTCACTTTTTTCAAAGTGAGTAGTAGGGAAAGAAAAATAAGGCTAGAACAGGATTAGTGGTTGACTAATCGCTATTGTTACACCCAGTTTTTAAAGGATCAGAAGGATGGGAGGAGAGAAAAATGATGTGTAATGGCATCACAAACACCCAGTCTTCGTTCGCAACTTTGAATTGAATCTGAATTGAAATCTCAAATTCACTGTGATCTGACCAGGAATCAAACCCAGACCTGCGTGATCGGTAGAGCAAGCTCTAACCAACTGGGCTGCAGCAGGCGACAAATAGTTTTTAAATAGTAATCGATAAATCTAAAATAGTATATAAAAAGATAACGTCCGTCATTGAAACCAAGCGCATTTTTTTTGGTTGCATAATAAAAAGTTCAAATACAATTTCATAGCATTGGGATTGATAAGGTGATATTTTTACCATTTTCACTTAAGATATTCATGTTGTGTTTGCAATACTGAATTTGTTTCTTGAATGGTGATCAAATACAAACGCTCTAAAAAGAATAATGGCCTATTTTTATATACACACGAAAATATTTGACCTTTATTCGAGTTCTTAAAGGTCAGAGGATTTTTTATTTGCTAAAACCTTCATTCATAAATACTTTGAACGATCCATATTACGTAATCTGTCGAATGGACATAACGTGTGAATCAAATAAACTTGGCATCATTTTGTGATTTGAGGAGACGAAACATTTTAAGCAATAAGAGTAAATAAAAAATGGCATAATATATTGTTTAAAGTCTTTGGACCTCGCCTTATAATCCTCCTGAAGGTATGAGAGATTAGAAAATACTATTTCTGGAAAGCTCTGTTTACCAAAGACCATCCGCAATACAACAAAAGCTTTTCCCTCTACGCCGAATAAAAGCCAGCTGCTACGACGAAAAAAGCCTTACGGTCAGCGGGTACATCAAAGAAAATCTCTGCCTTTCGAATATTACCGGATTGTGTACACAGAATGCCAAGAAATACAATGAAAAGCGTTATTGCTTCGAATTTTTTATTGAAAGTTGATGTTTTTTGTTGTATTATTTTTATTTTTGGCAGAAATGCATTTTTAATGCAAAATTTACACAGCCCAAAACGATTGATTTATATTTTCTGCAGAGCTATTATTTTTAAAAAATCTAGACTAGCGGTGGGGAACTTGCGGCCTCTTGGCTATTTTGATGCGGCTTCTTGACTTGTGCCAATTTTTTTTTTCGATAAATCTAAATATTTTTTTATAAACACACAACTTTATAATGCAATATATTCACTTTGATCAAAAAATTATACGCAAGTGTTTGAAAAAAGGGCGTAACCAACATATTATATGTTCAAAAGTTGAAAAAAGGGAGGGGTGTCAACGTTTTCTTTACTGCGGCCTTATGTTGAATCAGATAAATGAATGTGGCATTTAGATATGAAAAGGTTCCCCACCCCTGATTTAGACATTTGTTTTATATGGTCTGAAATACACAATAATATTTTGTTATAATTTTTGACGATTGTTATAATATATTACAATTACGTCGATAGTAGTTTAGAAATATAAAAAAAAACAAAATCTCTGTTGATAAAAATACCAAATTATTGAAATAATGACGCAGGCTAGCTTTTTTTTATACAACAAAAATCTTAGCACTTTTGACATTTTTATAATTTATACAACTTTTTTCCAAAGATTTTTAAAAATCTTATCATTAATTTTAAATTCGGATAACCGTTAGTCCGAAATTCTTTTATTATCAGAAATTTTGCTTATTATTATAAAATCAATTTTGGCTTATCTTTGACTTTTTGTTTCTATTACTTCAAGTACTCAAATGTTTTTTTATTCGCAAGTATTTTTTTAATACATATACATTCCCAATGAAGACAAAATTACCGCGTAATTGAGATACCTATCTCAAAGTTTTTTTTTTTTACTTAAAAAAAAATCTACAAGGACTGTTTGTTATTGAGTTGCTCAACCTTTTTTTTACAGAAAAGAGAGTATGTTGCTCGGACAAGAATAGTGGTTCATATATCACTTTATTCACGTTATTTTATGATTTTCTGCGGCCCTATTGGAGTTTACAGACTTCTACACATATATTTTGCATCTAACAAAACAAAGTAGTGACGTGAATTTTGTGTATGACATCCAATTGTTTTCATGCCATCTTGGTCGCAAATGGAGTTAATAGACCTCCAAGCATCGAGTTAAAATGCATATTTGAAAAAATTAAACGTGAGTTTTATCAGAAATATATCTTCGAGGATAAATTTTCAAAATTAAAAAAGCTGGCAAAGTGCATTACAGCTGCATTTGGGAATACAAAATCGCTGCGAGTCATTCTTTTTAGAATTGTAAATAATAAAAACGAAATGTCGCAACAGACCAGCCCATGAAAACTTGGCCAATCAACTGCAATGTGCATCAAATAAATTATCAGTCGATATAAAAAAAAATCAAATAGTATAAAAAAAAACACCGCCTGTGTGGTCGAGTGGTCAACATCGTTGGCTACCGCTACGGAGGGCATGGGTTCGAATCCCGGTACGGGCAGTTTTATAAATTGATTTTTCAATCGATTTATAAATTTCTGTTCAAAGGCATGGATGTATGTGATGTCTTGAATTCCCCCCTCCCACCCATCCTATCCTATGAACGGGGCGTATTGAGAGCGATTAGCTAACCACTAGTCCTGTCCTAGCCCTTTCCTTCTATTCCTACTCTCTTTAGAAAAAAGAGAGGTTGAGCAACTGAGTAACAAGCAGTTCTCGTAGAAAAATTTCTGTTGAGATAAACTCCATTAGGAGTCCATATGCTCCATATTGGGAGCGGACATGGAAAAAAAAAAAAAAAAAAACAAGTGTCACATTAATTATTGAGTAAATAAGATGTTTTGATAATTGCTTGGCTGTTTTTAAAATAAAGAAAGTATCATGGTAATTATTAATAATTAAAATGTTTTTTATGCGTCCCACCATATACCGGTAATATTATATTTGGCCCATCAAACGATTTCAGTTGGACAACGCTACAAAAGAGTAGAAGGATGTACAAACATTTATATGCCTTTGTACAATTAAAAAATGCTGTTCGTACTGGGGTTCGAACCCGTAAGATCCGTTACGAACTACAATGATGATTGGAAAGGTGGAGGACACTCAGGGGCTTGAACATTAATCGATAATTCGATTGTACGAAGCTGTTGATACCTGGGCGCGTATACGAAAGACCCGACAAATGTGTGGTTGACGTAGATAACACAATTTAAAATTTCGACTGAAGGTGCTAGGTGGAATTTCAATATTAAATTTGAATCGTTCAAATTATGTACATTCTCACAGATTATATCACTAACGACCCGGGTTTTACCTTTTGGCATCTTCAGGCGTTCAAGTGCACATCTTCACAGTGTACATCCTCAGAGTGCACATCCTCAGTTCAAGTTCATCCGTGCACTTGAACGCCAATTAAATAAAGTATTTCCAAGTGCATTACCTCAAAAAAGAATCGGAGTCACTCTTCACTATTGGCACTTGAGGAATCTATCTTTAAAAATATACAATAGCTGAACTTTCATACTAATCTAAACTTGAATGAAAAACTTTGAGCAACGAAAAACGCTCAGAAAATTCGTGAATGGGAACTCTTCATACAATAGAGATTTATTTGCCTTTTTTTTATTTTATTTTTTGTTTCCCAATAAAGAACAAAAGTTTGTTTATACAACAAATCATCCCCAAAAGCTTTCGCGGGGGACGTTTCTGACACTTTCGAAAGTTTAAATTAAACGCCAAAGAAGGTTGTGGCTGGATAAAAAAGTAAATATTCACCTAAATCAACTGGCTACGTAGTATATTTAATTAAAATGTTTATATATTTTTTTTATTATTTACTAGTTATAAAAGATTTTTTAAGGTCAATACAATTAAATTTAACTTTTTTAAGTGTCGAATGGCCAAGGCTTTTGGGTTTTGTTATCATAAGTTGTTGGTCATGAGTTTGAATATCAAAACGGATATTATTACATAATTTGAATGATTCAAATTTAATATTGAAATTCCACCAAGCACCTTTGGTCGAAATCTTAAATTATGGAGTAACAATAGTTGATCAAAATAAATTAGATATCGATTATTAGAATAATAATTATTAAACTTGAATTAAATTACTATTTTTTTTCAGAACGAAAAGTTTATCTACTTGGAGTCTATAATATAAAAAATAGTTGTAAAGAACGACGTAAAAAGCTAGAAAATTTTAAATAACTCAAATATAATTTAAAATTTCGACTGAAGGTGCTTGATGGAAATTTAATGTCACATTTGAATTATTTTTATTCTGTATACTTACTTTCATAATTTATTTTGTCGATAACGAACCGGGTTTTGCCTCTCAGCATCTTCTGGTTCTACCCAGTGTACAAATGCACTCGAACTGCACTGGATAGACTATTATACTATATAAAGAGAGTATTTGACTTCAAAAATCAAATACTCTATTTGCATATATTCTGGCTTAAGGGGTGGCTAGTTAAATATGGCTGCTCTGAAATATAATATGTATATGTAGTTGTTATACAATTTGAGCATGATATCATAGAACGGATAATTCCCGAAAACTGGCCGCGAAAAAATCAAAAATCTGCTTCAAAGCGTCTATTTTGTTCAATCAGCTTTAATCAATTAATCGCCGATTGAACGGTTTAATTAAATTATTAATAACCCTTCAGTACCCTAGGGGATAATTTTAATATCAAAACATTTTATTCGATTTTGTAATTAAACTTTTTTATTTGTCAAAGGTTGAATGGGTAAAAAAAAGATTTTATAATTGGATCACTGATAGATTTAAATATTTATTATCATAATCAAAGACATATAATATTTCAAATTTAAAATTTACAAACTTAAATAAGTGACGCAGCGCAGGACAGCACAGGGCAGGACAGGATTTGTATAATATGAAAAAGCACAGATTCCGGCTTGACGCGAGCAGTATAATTAATTATTGTAAGATAAGTTTGTTTATATGATACTACTATGTAAAATACTTTTAAAATACATCAAAAGAGTTATTGTCAACAAAATTTGTCATTCATATTACATACGTTACCAAAGCGACCACCACTTTGCAGATCCCAAATAATGTGTTTTTTGTGCAGTGGTAGGTTTTGTATTGCAGAATTTTATTTGAATTAATATTTGAAAAATTAATCTTTACTGTCATTTTTTAATGAAATATACATTTTCATATTATGATATTTATGTAACGCAGCTGTCACAGTATACGCTGGTTCCACTCGTCTGCTTCACCTGCTTGTACATACCAATTTTGTACTTTCTTCCGTATACGATCAATTTGCTTAGCTTTAAATGGTCTAATATATTAAATTGAATTAGATAGAATAGCTCCACAATTGAAATTGATACTTTTTAATTAAGTCATCCAGGGGAAAAAATATCACTTGAAATAAATAGAGTTTTTCGGGTTGTTCGATAAAGTGAATAAAACCGATTTCTTGATCATTTATCTTTTTATACTTTGTCTGAAAAAAAATATTCACAAGTTTTTTCGAAGTGAGAAGGGATAGAAAGGAAAGGTTAAGACAGCGGTGGGCTGCCAATACGTTAACAAGGGGCTCGCTCAATATCAAAATAATTTATCAGTCATATGCAATTATATGAAATACTTTTAAATAAGCAAACGATTGCTTATTTACTACTAGCTTGATGTGAGAATATTGTTTTCTATTAATTTAAAAAGGGGCTCGCGCGAGCCCCTTGTTAGATTTTACCACGGCCGGCGCCCCCTCCGAGCCCCCTCCAGTCCACCCCTGGGTTAAGACAAGACTAATGGTAAGCTAATTGCTCAAGTGACGCCCCACTATTTTAGGGTTGGTTGGAAGGGTATGAGAGAATATTTAGATATCACAAACATTTGTGCCTTAACATAAATCGATTAAAAAAATCTGTTTGAATCCGGCATGAAAGCCAATAACGTTGACCACTAAATAATATTTACGCTTAAGTTAATTTTGGCAGAGTATATCAAAATACTTTGTTGATAATTCGTTCAAATGAAAGGGACACTATTTTACTAGTAAGAAAGGCTTTCTCTAAGAGAGACAATTTGCAAAAAGCCAATTAACATTTAGGCAGGCTCGCAAGAGAAAAATCGTCCCCAAAGCTCTAACACAACAATGGATGAAGAAAATAATTGCTTATATTGATTATTGGAAAATTGTAATGAGAGAATATTGGCCGTTTAATACTCAACAGTAAAAAATAATAATGCGAAGTTAAGAACGTCACGTACGAGTTGTATAGTAAGTAAGAACCATTTTTCTTTTTTTCCTTTTGTATTTTTTTTAATTGATTATTATTTTTCACACATAACACTGAACATATTGTTTTAAAGAGACAATTTATTTGAAGATCTTTTCGAATACACATTACCGGTTTTTTTAATTTTTTTTCCCAAGATACATTTCCCGGAATTAAGGGCTAGCACAATTTTCAATTTAAAAAAAAGCATCCTGAAAATATAAATTAAAAATATTAAATATTTCAATTTGCTTATTATCATAATTTAATTCAGAAAACAATAATTTTAAATTTGAAATTGATCAGTGCTTGAATGTAGAGCAAATTGTTTTTACTACAATTTTCATTTATATCTCAAAAATTACAGGTTAAAACTGTTATCATTATATATTTAATATTTTACCAAGATTTTGTATTAGTTAGAGTCTATCGAAATTTATAATTCTTGATACAATTGACCGCAGTAATACTTAAGAGTATTTTTACTAAAAAAATTCAAATCAAGCGAGCCACATAAAAAGGTTTATTTAAAATATTTCTAAGCGTTTTGTATACAAAATCTCTCATTCGTTGTAGAAATTGGAAAGGAACAAACCATAATTGATATATAAAAAATAAAATTCTTGGTTAAAAAATATTCCACGTCTTGAATATCTCACTCAGTACATTTATTTTATCAATTTTAAATAAACAGCATTTTTATACATCGGTTATAATTTTTAATGTAGATTTTATGACAGGAAATTTGCACCTTATCTATTAATTCATATTTTTTTGCTTAGTATTTATAAATTATATTATCCATGTCCGCTCCCAATCTGGACCATAGGCCTCTTAATAGAGGTATCTCAGCAGAAGTTTTCTACAAGAACTGTTTGTTAATCAGTCACTTTCACTTCACAACCTTTCTTTTTCATAGATAGTATTAGGGATAGAAAGATAATTTAATAAAACTAATCATGTCTAAAAATAGCGTTGAGAGCAAATATATCTTATATAATATATACACAAATATATCTACATATATGTCGACGTTGTACCTTATTATGTATGTAACAAAAAATATGGAGGCACGATGCCTTATGTAAGATAAAAAAAAAATGTTTGCTATCTACTACGAACTTTTAATTTGCATCAAATGACATTTTTATTGGATATTGTAATAAATATTGCATGTAGTTAATTTTTAGAAATAATTCGAACACTTCAGTTTCATATTTTCTGCCATTAAAATTTTATTTTTTATTTTGAGTGACCGGGATTTTTTCGGGAATTCGAAAAACCGGGTTTTTCAATTTCCCGGAAATTTATCGGGATTTTTTTTTTAATTTTACAGAAATCACAAACGTCAGATCCCATCGTAACATAGAATCTTCATCGTAAGGAAACAAGTCAATGAATTATATCATATAACATCGCTTTTAGTGTTTGACTTGTGTCCCAAAGTATTCCAAAGCTAGACGATGCTTTTACATAATATATGTTTATGTACATAATGTATTGATAATAACGCTAGGCATTCCATTGAATTCCGCCTGGCAATTAATCTAATTGAACATAATCAATTTAGACTCGAGTAATATTAATTCATTAGTATATGCCAAAGTGACAAACTGCGCATGTTTGCGGAGATATTCAGAATTCTCCAAGAATAGAATTGACATAAATATTACTGTTTACCTATTAACATTACGGTAATGAAAATCGGAAATTTTCGGGTGTCTTTCAATAATTTGGTAACATAAATTTACATCTAATGGTGTCGAACTGTTTTGAATTTACACAATATGCAGGGTGTTCATTCGAAAATTTTCACTGTATCCAAACCTGGAGCCTTTTTGAGCTCCTAGTATTTCTGATCCCGGGATTGAACATTCACCATAAAATCTTGTATAAATTCGGGATCAGGATTGAAAAACTTTTGGTCGAAGATTTAAAAAAAAAAATAATCACGTCAATTTTTTAAATTTTCTCAATCCCGAAATCTCAGGATTAGTAGTATCACAATTCTGGAATTTCGGAATATCAAAATTGGACAGGATCCCAGGATTGGACGCTCTAACACTAACAAGTAGGGGAATACAAATATTTGATTATCCAATAATATTCTGTCATACTTTTATAATTTTTAAATATTAATAGCGATAATCTAACCACTAGTTTTGTTTTAACATAACACTTAAATATATCCCTACTTTCTACGAAAAATACAGATTATTTCAACAGTAACAAGCAGATCTTGTGAAAAAAACTTAATAAGAAGCGATACGCTTTACATTGGGAGTGGTCATAGATGAAAAAAAAAATATTTTCAACAATAAAAAAAACAACATTATTTAAAAGTATATAAATTTTCCGGTTCTAAGCTCAAGAAATGCGACCCCAATACTCACCTTTTCTTAAATATCTATTTTTATATGGGTGATACAATGTTTATAATTAAGGTTTTCTTATATCATAGTTTTTTGGACCTTTTGTAGTTTATATAAATACGCGATAACGCGATAACACGATAAGCGCCCGCGATAAACGATCGTTGGTAAAATAGCTGGGCTAAACTCGTCAGTTGCAATTTCATATGTGTGCTGGGATGACGTCTTTTGTACGCGCAACTTAAAATATGATTATTTATTAAAAAAACACGGATTTTTATAAAAAATGTACGAGGAATGATATTTTAAAACCCTTACTATTTTTTTTTTGAAATTCTTAAAGCCAATAATGATGAAACCACTGGGGTCCCTAAACGACCCCCATCGGATGAGAAGTATTTTTCTAGTCTCCGAGCCGCAAGAGATAATATCCATTTCATTTAATTTATTTGAGAATATGAATTACATAAAACTATTTATATATTTCGAGATATCATGTTTAATTTATCTACAAATGAGTTGAAGCATTTCCTACAATTAACATAATTTCCCGGAACGTAAACCCTTATATTTATAAACAAATATTGTCGGTAAACTATCCTTTTACATAAAAACATATTTTTAATTGTAAATAAATATGAAATTATTATTTATTTATTAAACTTTAGAAATGGAGCGATCACTTACCGTTGTACCACAGTAACAGGGTCTTTGTAAATATAATGTATTATTTATAACTCAATTAATAATATGAAACGGATAACCTATTTAGAAATAGACCTTCCACATAGGACCACTCGGTCCTAATTGCAGGCGATCCCTTAATTACCCACGGGACCCATCCATAATTATAGAAGTCTCTCTGTCAAGAAACATCCCTAAACCAACAAAGTTATAATACATTTGAAGTCGTAGATATTGTAACACTGTGTGAAAAAGCGCTAAATTATGAAATAACAAAACACAAAAATAAAAACAAATATGTATAAGTATAATATGGTTCAAAAGGCATGTTCGTATATGCTACGTTTAAAACTTTAATTCTCTACAAACTTTGTTACTACTGTGGTTAAGGGGTTATTTTTAATTTAATGTTGGTATTTTGATTAAGCCATGTAACACTGGTTAAAAATATATTATTTAAAAAAAAACTATGACGCAAATTTCATGTATAAGAACACGAATAAATTAAATCAATGAATGTTTCTATTTATATTATAAATTATATAAATATTTTCGACAAATTTAACTACATAGTCGAATTTAGTTGAACGGTGAAACAAAAAAGACAATCTCCTTTTGTAATATTCATTCAGACATATATTCTTCGTGGCGACTTCTTTTCCTCGCAAACTTTAATGCCAAGTACAGATGACATGACATGCATGCTGGCTGTATGACATTTTAATGAGAAAATTACTCACCGCGTCATTCGGAAAATGTGTAAAAACTGTTAAATTTTCCGAGCGAAATGGAATCCTTTCTCCCGTATGCGCTTTTGTTAGGATTATGACAAGATAGAATCCTGAAACTGATGCAAACAAAGCCATTAGTTAACAAACCCTTTTAAAGTCATCTTTCTATCCCTATATTCTATGAAAAGGAAGATTGTGTGACTTAAAAGCTGTTCATGTGAAAAAGCTTATTTATTTTTATAAACAATGTAAGACAGTTTACAATTACTTTTTTATAAGTTCACAACTTTTTTGTCGAAAAAAATTATAATAAATATTGATATCTTCTGGAAAAAATCTATGGTATTATATTTTTAAAAATAAATAATCCTTGTCTTTGCACCAATAATGAATAACAGTCAACAGTAAAGCCTCATTAATACCAACCGAGCATGCTGCCAATTACTTAACCGAGTAAGCTTCTACACGCATAAACGTATTTTTAGCGTTTAAGTTCATTTTTACGTTTAACATATGTTTCAACACTTCAAAAACGCAAGCGACGGCAAGTTACAGGTAGGGGGGTATCATCTTGGCCGAGTAATTATAAATAGCTTCTACTCACTCGCTTGAATCACTCGCCGAATCACTCGACCAAGTCCCGCGTGACGTTTTCAGATTGTTTTGTATCAGGCCGAGTTCACTCTCTCGGTTAGTTAATGTTAAATGAGACATCCATACCGTCCAGACGAGTATATACCCGTAAAAAAAATATTTAGTCATTCCAATAATAAAAAAAATAACTATTGTAAAAATGAAGCCATTTTTATATTTTATAGTAAATCGAGGTATTAAAAAATACCCAAATCATAACTCTTGTATTGTTCTAATGAAAAATGAATATATCATCTTTCAAATGCAAATATATAACTGTGTATATATACTGTGCAAATATATAATATATATAAAAAGTGATGTCTTGAATTCTCCCCTTCCCACCTATCATATCTTATGAACGGGAGTATCGAGAGCGATTAGCTTACCACTAGTCCTGTCCTAGCCCTATCCTGCTATCCCTACTGTCTTTGAAAAAAGAGAGGTTGAGAAACTGAGTAACAAGCAGTTCTCATAGAAACACTTCTGTTGATATAAACTCCATTAGGAGTCCATATGCTCTACATTGGGGGTGGACATGGTTTTAAAAAAATAATTTTAAATTAAAAGGTGTAAACAACAATTGTCATTGAAATGAAATTACCAATTACATTATAAGTGATTCTAAAATAACACAAAATTAAAATGCTTAACACATCTAACATATAATTAAAAAGTCATCCGAGATTTATAATTTTCATGTGGTGACTGAAAGTAATTACAAACATAATTAAAATTTGGGAAATTTTTGACAAAGTGAGAAAATGCTACATTAATAAAGTGAATAGGCTTAATGATAGTTTCCTGTTTTACCCTTGCTTCCAAGTAGTTGGCGTGTATACTTAAACAAAATCGACAGCCAAGAAGATTCTGAAAAAGGAATTTTTCAAAGATCATATCAATTCTAACAAAAGAAATATTTTTTTTATAAAAATATACATAAAAGAATAGTTAATATTGTATAAATAGCATTGTGAAATTATATTTCTTATCAGTTGACAATGCTCGCAATGAGTGAAACCGGTCCTGACCTATTAAATAAAGTACAAAGGAATATTGTGTTTTTAATAATATAATGCCTTTCCTTCCAAGTATTGTCTGTGAACACCTTAAAAGCATTTGAATCTTTCAAAACATACGGAAATTTACAAAATGTAAAAGCTTCAAATGTATTTATATTAAACTGCTTATGAACGTTTTCTCCCTGAGTTGATGGTTTCTATGAAACGGATAACTTAAACAATACATCATATGATTAAACTGTGTAAAATTCTACTTAAACTATTGTTTTTCCTGTAATCGTCATATTTAGGTTGTTAGATTATAAATTTATTAGAAGTCTATAGTTTTCCACATATATACCGCAAAATACACCTGCATTAAGTGACGTGGGGGTAGTTTATATTCATCGGATTATCACCCTTGTCTAATGTTCAAACGCTAGAATAGGGGTGTCTTACTTCACGTAGGTATCGACAGGTACATTATTCAATTTAGTATCTAATTAATTTGATCATTCAATTGATTATTTTTATACAGGGTTGTAGAGTCATAAAAACCACGGCTCCGACTCCAATATTGACGATTGGTTCAAGTCCATTTTTTTTTTAGTGTTTCGTGTATTTTTGAATATCTACTAAACTGTATAACTTGGTATTTTTATTTAAGTAAGAATCAAGTTAAAGTCGAAAAATTTTAAATACTAAAGCGAAAACGATTTTACGAATGCGTGAACTCAGTTTTGGTTTATATTAAAATATTTGGAAAATATTATTATTCCTAGGTTACTAAATCTAACGAAACAGATTAGTATCAGACGAATTAGTATCTAAATTTAGATTTTATGTTTGAAAAAGATGACCTTGTAAAAAAATAAAACCAAGAAAAAAGACTGAAATAAAGGTTTTTTCTAGACATTTTCTTTAATTAATATTAGATTATGTCAATTAAAAACCAGATTAGAAATATCCGTGCACTTAAAGGTTGTGTATAATTTATAATTTGCATATGGTCCAAAATCATCAAAACACGTTTTTCGCGCCTCCTGTAAAATTTGATATGTGTGGGTTACGTCCTTTTTCCTTTCCACAGTTGATATATTATAATATATAAAAGGGCATCCGTGGTACAAAAAAAAAGTAACAAAATTTTTATTCTTAATTCGAAAATGTTTAATACAGTTAATTGTTAATACAAATTGGATATATATCAGTTGATTATTTGCATGTATTCACCATCCTTGGCTTAGACGCTCGATAGTAAGCTTAAAGCACACAATAGCCTGGCAATCCGAATTACATTAAGTGTTACTAGTTAGGTTTCCGGCTGAGGGGTTTCCGTTTCCGGCAGTTAAGGGCGGTTTCTCCCAGGTTCTCGAATCTATGAATCGCCATTTTCTGTCGATTCACTGCACAATAAAGATATTTTAGGCCACTGAAATCTCGAATTTCAGATCGTGGTTAAAGGAACAGTTAGCCACTTACGTACAACAGGTGCAAATATCAAACATGACGATAATAAAATATATATGAAAACTTTATTTATCATGTACATAAAGATTTTTAACTTCGTTTTATCCTATATCTTTACACATAACATAATATAAGGTTCGACATGTATCCTGTATTTTTGTCTTAAAAATGACAGGTTTTTTTAAATCTTGTAGGATCCATAGTCAAGTGGTAAACGTAGTTAACTTCCGTGTCAGGTACGAACTGCATATTTTTAATTGACGTTTACATTTCTGTTCGAGTACATGGATGTTTGGGGTGACATTCTGCTTCTCACGTTTTCAATCTTAAATAACGAGGAAAAGCAGAAATAGATATCAATTAACCAATATAATCCATGTGCAACCAAATAGTTTTCTGATTGTGACCAAATAAAAGGAATTCAATCAATTAACTGTATTCATATATTTTTTTGTATTTATTCCACATTTTTTTTGTAATGACCAGGTGTGGTTACGCTCGTCTCAAACATATGACTTCGTTTTTAAAATCGTGTTAACCCAAAACCGTACTCTTTAAATACTACCTTAACACGATTCGAGGGAACGTTCTTAATGAGATTTTTAATCTAAGCTTGAGACCGAGTGTTTTTGCTTTATTTTTGACAGTCGATGTTTCAACATATTTTTATTTTGTAGAATACAAATGATTAAAAAAATCTTTCGATTCTACAAGCATTACAACGTCTCAAAGTCTTACTTCAACGAAATAAATATATTATACTCTATGTAGCTTGGTAAATAATAAAAAAATACTTCATCATTTTTATTCAATTTAAAAATTGTTTCCGATGTAGAAACTTCACTATCAATTCAAAAGAAGCTTTTATTGCAAACCCAACCGTAATTTTTTTCTGATGGAATTTTATTTATTCCAGCTGAAGATTTTTTTATTGAATAGATTTCTTTGTGAAAGGAAATCTCAAAAATAGAAACAAATCATAACATTATATTTGCAACTTTTTCTTCGTTTCTTTCGTTTTATTACTCTTATACTATTGAAATATATCCCTAAAAAAACGGGTCATGATATTGGATTAAAAGATAAATTATGACTGGAGATAAGCTCAGATATTACGGTTTTCGGTTCCGTGGCGTAGCGGTCAACGTTGTTGCTTTCCGTGATTGATCTTGCGGGTTCGAGTCTCACGAAAAATTCACGTCGAATTTTTCATGTACGATCTTTCAACTTTAAAGTATTTGGCGCATCGGCATAAAATTGGAATAAATAAAATAAAGCATAGATGCTTTAAATTTGAATCGTTCAAATCATGTACACTCACACAAGTTTTGTCATTTGCGTCCTGGGTTTTGCCTTTCGGCATCTTCAGGCTTTCAAGTGCACGGATGAGCTTAAATTGACTAATATTGAAATTCCACCAAGCACTTTCAGTCGAAATCATAAATTATAGATGCTTCGAGGCAGATATTTGATCTTGTTGCAGCCAGTTATCGATAATTGCCAGCTCTATGATATGCTTCGAATAACAACTAGATATACTATATTTCATAGCTGCCATACTCAACCGTCGGCTAAGGTGTGGAAATATGTGTGGAGTATTTGCTTTTAAAGCCAAATAATAACTTTAATAAAATAAAATTTCTTTAGCATCATAACGGGTTCGTGTCGCAATGATACAAGTCGTTGAATTTCATGACGAATTTCACTGCTTCGAATCCAAGTTCGAACTGTATTTTTTCAATCAATTTCTGTTCCAAAGCATGAGTGTTTGTTATTTCTAAAAATCTCTCCCACCTTTCTAATACTTAAAATAAAGAACCATAGCTAGAGAGATTATTGAAAAACTTTTCCTTTTCTAGCCTTATCATTCTTGTTGTTCAGGTTTCTAAGTGGGAAAGAAATGTGAATATTACAAATATTAATACTTGTGAACCCCAATTCTTTATTCGATCGAAAATTTAATTTAAGATTTTTTCTTTTCGGAATTAAATAAATAAACACTTACAAGCGTTGACCATTTGGCTACGAAGATTATGCGAAATCTTAATTAAACACACCAACTAAAATCGCTTTAAGTTTAAACCTTTTTTTAATGAGACTAAGAAAAAACATGCGCTCAGCACATAGTAAAATATCTACGCCGTGTTTTCAAAGTATGTACAAATTAAAACATCGTAGATTTTCTTAACGTTTGATACACCCACAACTCTATCAAAAAATCAATAGATTAAAGAATCCATTCGGGGATTAGAACTCACGACCGTGAAACCGAGTAGGGTGAATTCCCAAGAGCGTTTACCACTTGGCTACTGGACCGGAAATTGTTTGTTTTACTCTACCCCGCGATCCAATTTCTGAGGGGGAAAATATTCACCCTCTTATAAAAATAATGGAATAAGATTCTTCGAAACGAAATAAGTATTTATTCAAAACCTCGAGCAAATATTAACTGAATGTTTTGCTATTTTCTTCAAAACTTTCATGATATCAAAGTAAAATTCAACAGATATTTCTACTTTGCTTTGAATCCAGTATTACTTAATTTTGTTATTCAATAGAAGCCAAGCATATTATAAACTTAGTCATAATTCAAAAACAAAGCAGAACTGTGGTATATTAATTAAATAATATAAATAAAACATTTATTTTTTCTGGGGTACGAGCTTTCAAAAATAGTATACATTTAATTTCATTTGTTCGAATACATATTCCAATTTCTGGTTCCAGCAATTCATTAATTAAACAAACACTGTTACAAATTAATACATTAACGCAAATCAACTTTAATTTCTATCGCAACATTAATTATCATTAAAATCATTATTCCAAGGTTTTTAATAATAATGACCAAGAACGACCATACTCATCATAAAACAAATCAATTGATAAATAAAATGTTTGTCTACGAAATCCTAACAGTTAACACTTTTTATATACCACTTTCAAATTTCCTATCTGGACCGATTTTACTCATTGCGAGCACTTTCACAAGTAGGGAATCCAATCCCGGGATCTGGGATCCCGGGATTAGAAGACATGATCCCGAAACTTCGTGATTGATTTTAAAATAGAAACGTGTTGGTTTTCAAGTCGGCAGTTCAAGCATATGTAATAAACGATGCCCAATTTTATTATTAAGACTTTATCTTTACGATAAGAGAAAAGGTAACTTGATGCCAATCATATTAAATTTCTTCAATGCATTATACGCACGTGTACTGTATTTGAATGCATTTTTCGACAGTATTTATGTTTGTTTTAAGCGTCACATTTCAATAATTTTTAAATTTATTTTTCGCTTTGTTCTCTACATCAATGAATGTTACCAGATATCAATGGCAGTGTTTGTTTTGCGTAATTAATTATTCATTAACATTCATTTTGTACCGTTAACCGAAACCTTTGACTAAATGGTGAAACAATCGATTCTCTGGTATTCTGGGAATATTTAAATTACTTATATTTACTCCAATAAAATTATTAAGCATGTATGTATATAGACGACAATTTTAGAAATCTTCATTCTCGCAGTCTGAAGTAGGTAATTGTTTTTTTCAGCTATCGAAACTAATCATTTTAAGTTATATTTCGTGTTTTTACATAATGTATAAGTTAGTTTAATAATTATTTCGCATATTTTTTTACGAGTAATTAAAAAATCCACTTATTCACCTCTACATCGCAAATAAATTATATTAAGAGAGCTTTTTGGTAACGTATCGGCAGCTTACAGCTGGTTATACAATATAGAATATTTTTTACATTAGAATAAGACAATGAAACTTTTTTTTAAATTTAAATACTGTCGCCCATTGTGGTGTAGTTAGTTAGAGCTTGCTTTGCCGACCAGTTGGGTCTGAGTTTGATTCTCGGTAAGGTCAATGCCAAATTTCGATATTTCAATTTAAATTTGAGACCTGAAACATACATTGCAAATATCAATACCGATATTACAAACAAATACTACCATTTACGATCTTAATATTGGGAGAGTAAATCGTTATTGGTATTTCGGTATGTCATATAAAATACCACTATTTAAAAATATACATAACATAATATACATAAAATAACAGGTTATTTGTAGAAATAACGGTTTCTAAAAATAATAAAATATCGCTAAAAATGATCGACAATTTTAAAATCTGTCAATATTGACACACCTCCTGGCAGATTTATAATATTTAAATTCATTGCAAACAATTTCATAGCAATATTTAATGTTTTTTGTACATTCACAATTTGTTTTTGGATAAATTTTAATATCAAAATACCAGTATTATTGCATTTTTAACATAAATATTTTGGTATTGAAAAAACATCGTGAATACCATCCATCTATCCTTACCCTGGCAAAAAGAGACATTGACCGATTGTATAACGATCAGCTATCTTAGAACATTTTATTTAAACTTACGATATTGACTGTGGAAAGGAAAAAGGACGTAACCCACAGATTTTCAAAACAGATTTTTCTCGATAATCACAATGTAACAAACTTGATACACGTTCTATCAAAAGGAAGCAAGCTGCTTATGCCAAATTAGTCTCTAAATTTAGTTTTTATGTTAAAAAAATATGACCTTGTTCAATTTAAAAAAATATATGTTTTATTTAATTTAAATTAATCGTTTTTTTTATTTCCGAAACCACATTCTTTCGTTTTATGTCGATTTACATTCTGTATTTTTTTGTTAAATTTATAAAAACATAAAAACTAATGTTTATTTTTGTTCAACAGATCGCAGTGAATTTATATACAAAAACTATAAAATAGACATGAATAATGTTTCAACATTGCGTAAAAAAATATTTTACAAGAACTTTAAAATTAAATTTACAGTAAACGATGTTTCATTTAAATTTAAGTGAAGGTAATTCGAACAAAGAGTTGAATTCCTTTGAAGTTCTACATCGGGTAAGACATTACGGTCTAAATCGATTCGAGCCGAAGAATGAAACTGAAATTTTCGAAAACATAAACGAACCTAGTGAAAAGTTTATAGATAATTTCGATGTCAATGATTATTTTGATGTGCAGAAACAAAGAATAAGTGAAATAGGTGAAAGTGTTATAGTGAAAGAAGCAAAAAACGATATTGCATTGTTGGGCATTGTCTCCACAAATACGTGGGTAGAAAACACAACATTTTTATACTACAATTGGTCCTACGAGCTCAAAAATGCAACGATGGATGTATGGAACGGTAGTGGAACAAATGGTGACTGGTTAAAAGTTACTCCAAGTTACGGTGATGATGGAGAGGAGAAAGGGCTGGACAACTGGTGGGCTTTGCTTGCTCTACTACTCGTCCTAGCAACGGCTGCCGGGAACATACTGGTATGCTTGGCCATATGCTGGGAAAGGAGACTGCAAAATGTAACCAATTATTTTCTGATGTCATTGGCTGTGACAGATCTCATGGTTGCAGTATTGGTGATGCCGCTTGGAATATTGACCCTGGTTAGAGGTGAGTAATTTTTTTTTTTAATTTATTGTTGATAATGCAAGTTGTTAGTTTCACAACCACACGTTCTGTTTAAACAGCAGTTGTTTTACATTCCGCCGCCTATGTGATCTAGTGGTCAACATCGTTGGCTTCCGCTGCGGAGGGCACGGGTTCGAATCCCAGTACGGACAGTTTTATAAATTGATTTTTCAATTGATTTATAAATTTCTGTTTAAAGGTATGGATGTATGTGATGTCTTGAATTCCCCCCTCCCACCCATTATATCCTATGAACGGGGCGTATCGAGAGTGATTAGCTAACCACTTGTCCTGCCCTAGCCCTTTCTTTCTATTCCTACACTCCTTGGAAAAAGAGAGGTTGAGCAACTGAGTAACAAGCAGTTCTCGTAGAAACATTTCTGTTGAGATAAACTCCATTAGGAGTCCACATTCTTCATATTGGGAGCGGACATGGTTTTACATCCGCCATCCAAAACATAATAACAATAAAAAAAAAAACGAATTTGCCCAATATTTTCCTTAGGCACTGCACATTCAATATGGGTAATAAGTACTTTGTGTATCTGTATACCAAAAATAGGTCGCGGTTAGAGATTCTCTAGACTAGAAATTCTAGTATTAATGAAGCCGGGATCCGGGTGTATGTATACTTTTGGTTTTTTTTCAACACCAATATACCAATTTCGAAAACGCAAAAATATTGGTATAACAAAATTGAAAATGACCCATAATCATAATTTGAATGTATTAAAACTACTGCATATTCAAAAAAATGATTAATGTTGATTCGACGAATTATTATTTTAAAAAAAAACCCGTAATTTATTTATATCGGGTTCTATGACGCAACGGTTACCGTTGTGGGCTTCCATGCCAGACCTCACGGGTTCGAGACCCAGTACGAATAGTATTGTTGTCTATATACAATGGAACTAGGGTATCCAATCCCGGAGCCTTTTTCCAATCCCGGGATTGGGATTAGCTCACCGAGAAGTTTGAAATCCTCAATTCCCTATACTTTTTCCTCAGATTATCTCCAAACCTTGTTTTTTTTTTAGCTCGCCGAGGAGTTTGAAATACACAATTTGCCAATTTCGTGTTGATTTTTGGGATTTGCTAAAAAATTCTCAATCCGGAAATCCCGGGATCGCGACCATGTCAATCCCGGGATCCCGGGATTACGGGATCGCGAATCCCGGGATTGGATGCTCTACTCGTCACTAGTCATGTTACAGCTCCATTATTCTATCCTTACTGTCTTCAAAAAGGATTGATAGGTCATATAAGAAACAAACAATTCTCTTTTCAAAAGCTTATATTGATATAAACTTTTTTTAGTGTCCATAATATACTCCACTTTGGGAGTGTCATAGTGAAAAAAACTATAAAGACACGTTTTATTGATTCCGTGAAATCGTTGTTTTATACTATTTTCGTTGCATTCCTGCGTTTGACAGTCTATAAATTATTTAACGACGTATAAAGTCTCGTAAAATGGAAAAAATAAGCAATTTGAATATTAATGTCCATTTAAAAACTCAAAATAGTAAAAGTTTAATAGCGTGCATTCAGTGTGTTAATGTTATCCAGTGCTTTTGTCAACAGCAGCATTCGCATTCACTGCTGGATGTAGAACTCCCTAATCGCATTTTGATTTATAAATCACCTTCTTTGATTAAATTTTGATTCCATAATCCGTTCACTTATTCTCACTGTAAGTAACAATTGTATTGTATTCTAGGTTTGGACAATATTTAATAGTATACTTGTATTTAATGTTTCTTATAATAAAAAGAGTTAGTATTTGTATTTTTGATGTGTGCAATAACCTCAAAGCCAGTTTTGTGTTGACAAAACTTAACCTAACCTAACCTCTCTTAATCTTTAACATTTCTTTTTTTATACTGACCGAACATTAAATATGTAAAATTTGCTACGTGTGTGTTACGTCTTTTTTCCTTTCCACAGTCGATATCTAATTCATTTTAGACAAAAAATTGACACTGCCGTATTTATTTCCAGAGCCCTAATTTATCATCTGTGGAAAGGAAAAAGGACGTAACCCACACATATCAAATTTTACAGGACGAGCAAAAAACGTGTTTGGATGATTTTGGGCCATATGCAAATTATGAATTATACACAACCTTGAAGTGCACGGAGACTTCTAAACTGGTGTTTAATTGACATAATCTCATATTAATTAAAGAAATTGTCTAGAAAAAACCTTTATTTCAGTCTTTTTTCTTGATTTTAACTTTTTACAAGGTCATTTTTTTCAAACTTAAAAGCTTAATTTAAATACTAATTCGGCATTTACAGCTTGCATCCTTTTGATAAAGCGTGTATCAAGTTGGATACATTGTGATTATCGAAAAAGACCTGTTTTGAAAAAAACTGTGAGTTACGTTCTTTTTCCTTTCCACAGTCGATATATATTTAAAAATGAATATGTTTTTGCTGTAAATATACATAATTTGTATCATATTTTACTAAACTACTATGTAGTGCTTGCAATACTTCCTAATTATATTCAACTAGTCTCAGTTTAGACACTAGAAAGTGCAAGCATGGAAATTAATTATGTTCTAGAGTAAACTATTCTCCGAAAATCATTTTTGAATAAACAGACTACACCCAAAGTTCAGAGTTCAGTCAAATATGTATTTAATATGCACGAAACTTATTTGTTGGAAAATTTGTTGATGTTATGCATCCAATTCGTCAACGGTCTTGTGTGTTTCCCAACTCGGTTGTAGTATCCGCTGGTTGTAATTAGGACATCCATTCCCGGGACTTCAGGATTCTGGATCCCGGTATAGAAAGCTTTAGTTATAATATCAGGTCAGATACTGCAATACGATGTTTCAATCGATTTACGAAGTCTTTACCAAGATTTATAGTTCGAGGGCATGGATATTCGTGAAGTCCAAAAATCCAGTGTAGCAAAATCGATGACTCAACCACTAGTCTTGTTCTAGACAAATACTTATATGCTTTCTCTCATAAAAAAACAGTTGAGAAACTGTGCAATAAATAATTCTCGTAGAAAAACTTCTGTTGTGACACCCCTCCATAAGAACGACATTCAGTATAATTTTTATACATGATTAGACGTCAGGGGTGTTTTTTTTCTATGGTACGCGGTGGAACGGCATTCCGGCACATTTTATTTTGACATTTTTAATGTTTCAATCACCGAAGTTTAATCACATACAATATTTAACAAACAAAATTTTGAATTAATACAATCTACAATAACTATTATAGGAACTAGCTTGCTCACACGATTTGATAAAAGTAGAGAAAATTGATGCTTAACTCCGCGTGCAGAACAAAATTAATTTTAATTTTCGTCGAAATGGAAAAATATCAGTTCTTTCATCTCGGACGAAAAACTACAAAAGAAAAAAACTGCAAGTGAATTTATAACTAAAGAAGCAAGAAGCAAGTCCAGGACCGGGAAGTGTCTTCCACACACGTTGTGTTCAATTCGTGTCCCAAAGAGCTAGAAAGAATGAAACAAAAATCACATCGGGTATCAAAAAACAATGTTGCCATTTAAGGCCATAAACAATAAGACAATTGATATTACGGGTAACCTGATAATTTTAAACAATTAATTTAGCTAAAAATTTTAAATGCCTGCCAGTTTTCATCACAACAGTGGTAGGGGGGCGTGTGACTATAAACCATACCGTATCAAAATATCAAAGCCATTTTTTCAACGCAAACATGTTACTAAATCTGTATTTTAAAGTATACATATTTTAAAAATATAAATAAAACAAAACGATCATCCTGCTTTTATTATTCGTTGCTCACTCCCAACAAACTTATACCATTTTGATAACAACAAACAAGATCCCAAAGCGCATATTATTATGCAGTGAGAAATGCATCCGAAATGTTCATATCAACCAAGGAATGCATATATCGTCGTGCATTTTTAAAGCAAGTTCTCAAAGGAAATAAACAACGTGGAAAATATAAACCGACTCTCCAAAAAAAAACCAACGAAAGAAGATAAGGCACATTTGTTTTCAAAAACAAAATTGTTTTTTTACTTCCTATTCCCAGAGTATTCCCATAGTATTATTTTCCGGATATATACATATATATGTACTACCGCCAGCTTTGTTCAAAAGCGTAGTCTAGCCACCTTGATGCACTTGGTGAAGTCCTGTTATTATATTTTATGACCTGGATTTATCATTAATTTACTGTAGAGTTTTTTATGTTAACTGTTTTAGGTTCATTAACTTAATTTAAAAATGTTTTATTTTTAACTTTTACCAAATTATTTTTGGTCGATCTATCGACTCAGCTGCAAGGTTATGACTTCGACTTTCTGAACGGAAAATTTCACATATTGATGTTTGATTATTGATTTATAGATTCGAATAAAATTGTTTTTTTACTCATCTCCACACAGTATCTTTTAAATTCTGAAATAAAGTGGTTGTAGAGATGTCAATAATACACTTATATTTTGATATTGTACACACATATGTGTAAAATTAAATATCGGTGCTTAGAGACTTTATCCTAAAAACTGAAAATTTTCATTTGGTGTTATCAATAACTAACTAACAATCTGTAACTAATAAACTTCTGCAAAGACAGTAACGATTCGATTTTTTTAAATCCATGTCCGTTTCTAGTGTAGAACATATGGCCTCCTATTGGAGGTATCTCAACAGAAGTTTTTCTCTGAGAACTGTTTTTTACTCAGTCGCTCATCCTCTCATTTTTAACTTTTCCGGTTCTAAGCTCAAGAAATGCGACCCCAATACCCACATTTTCTTAAATATCTATTTTAATATGGGTGATACTATGTTTATAATTAAGGTATTCTTATATTATAGTTTTTTTTAACCTTTTGTAGTTTATATAAATACGCGATAACGAGATAAGCGCCCGCTTATCAGCGATCGTTCGTAAGATATCTGGGCTAAACGCGTCAGTTGCAAATTCATATCTGTGCTGGGATGACGTCTTTTTAACGCGCAACTTAAAATATGATTATTTATTAAAAAACCACGGATTTTTATTTTAAAAAATGTATGAGGAATGATGCAGAGAGATATTTTAAAGCCCTTAAACTATTTTTTTTTATTGAAATTCATAAGAACAGGGCCAGAAATGAGGAAACCATTGGGGTCCCTAAACGACCCCCATGGGCAGAGAAGTATTTTTCAAGTCTCCGAGCCGCGAGAGTTAAAGAGAGTAGTAGGGATAGAATTATAAGGCTAGAGCAGAACTAGTGGTTAACTAATCGCTCTTGTTACGCACAGTTGTTGAAGGATAGAAAGGGTGGGTTGAGAATTTTTAGATATTCATGCTTACGAACACCAACCGATCAATCTAAAAAAAAATGCTGTTCCTACTGGAACTTGAACCCATGAGATTTGGCACGGAAGCCCACAACGTTAACCGCTGTGCCATAGGACCCGCGTTTACAGAGTTATTTTAGTCTTGAAATATCCTGTAAAACATTGAATTTACTATAATGTATGTGTGATATTAATTATAGACGTTTCCTAAGCATGGTTTGGTATCCCAAAATTCGCAAAAGGTCCTAAAATAATAAGAGTTTTCT
This sequence comes from Himalopsyche anomala, assembly GCA_031772345.1. NCBI lineage: Eukaryota > Metazoa > Arthropoda > Insecta > Trichoptera > Rhyacophilidae > Himalopsyche > Himalopsyche anomala. The sequence continues at coordinate 13,463,893 of CM062842.1, forward strand.
CTGGATCCAAAGACCTCGAGCATTAACTTTTCTTCGTATTAGGTCTACCATATGAAACAGTTCAAAGTTTATCTATTTCATCTATTCATGATGTATTGAATCAACTTTAATCATTCATCATTCTAAAAGACTATCTGCGAGTTCCAAAAGCAGATATGTACTGCGAAAGTTTTCGGAATATTGTGTAGTTCAACAATAACATAACATAAGGTTACCATTGCAACAAGAAAACATCGTGTATAATCCTGTTGTACACAATTCACTGAAGAAGATCTACAAATTAAATATAGTTTTTTTTCTGTTAATTAAATCGGTAAGAACATACGGTGTCGGTCAAAGTTGCTCCCAGGTCACTTACAACCTTACTTAGGGAAAACGTTTATTAACCCTTTGCCCGCGTCACCAAATTTAGCAAACATGCCCTGTACGCGGCTGCTTTTTTGCTAATTTTAAGTTTAAGTTTTAACTAATCAAATGTGTTAATTGCCACCCAAAGTAACTTTTTCAAAAATTAAATACAATATATTTCTTGTACTTTCAGTTTAATTCAACAATAATCATTCTTCATACAATTGTAGCGTAATGTCGATCTATTGGAAAATACCGCACATACATTTCAAAGAAACTCGTCTTGATCACGTGTTCTTTTCCAGCAAGTGACGTATCGATCTACTGATAAATTATCCTAATCTTTTAGGTTAGATTTTCAGTAACAAAATAATAATATAATGATATCTGCATATTTTGTAAATACGTGGCGCACAGTTCTTACGAGAAACGCCATGAATCAACAGCGGCCATCTTGCATTGTTGACGTATGTTCACGGCGTGTTCCAGAAATAAATTATTTTAGCCTATATTGAATCTTTTTTGACTAATGCCATCTATTCAAGTAATATTTTCAACCAAGTTATACATTTTTTACACAATAGATAGCTTCTATATAGGGTTTCCATGACATCTATACGTGTCACGCGCGCCGAGGGCATGTTCGCTAGGACATGCATAGCGTTCATGCGCGGTGAAAAGGTTAAAGGTAAGAGTCAAAAGAATATATTAAATTGCTTATTTACAAAAAAACCGTTTAATTGATAGAATCTAGATTAATAGGAATTTCTTATCATACCAGTTGGGAAAAGCATTCCTTATTATCATATTGTGATAAAGTTTGTTTGTAAAAAATGAACAGGTAGCCAGTGGCGTGCCTAAGCAGGGACAGCTTCAGCTTTCATTGGACATTATTTTTTTTAACCACGTCCGCTCCCAATGTGGAGCATATGGACTCTTAATGGAGTTTATCTCAACAAATGTGTTTCTACGAGAACTGCTTGTTACTCAGTTGCTCAACCTCTCTTTTTCCAAAGAGAGTAGAAATAGAAGAATAGGAGTAGGACAGGACTAGTGGTTAGATAATCGCTCTCGATATGCCCCGTTCATAGGATAGGATAAGTAGGAGGGGGAAATTCAAGACATCACATACATCCATGCTTTTGAACAGAAATTCATAAATCGATTGAAAAATCAATTTCTTAAATAGCCCTTCGATAGCGATTCGAACCCGGTACCTCCGTAACCGAAGCCAAAGACGTTGACCACTCGACCACATAGGAGCAATTGGACATTCATAGCTTATTCAATTTTGAAATAGTATCTGTCGAATGGAAAATTAAAAAAAAAAAAAAAACTAATATAATTTTTTATGTAGTCGATTTTGCTAACGTTTGATAAATATATTTTTAAATAAATAGTCTGTTTTGGATGAGATATGAATTTTTAATGAAAAAAATAGGAGGTCCCTGCTTAAGCACGCCATTGGCTCCCTGTTTATTTTTTACAAACAACCTTTATCACAATATGACAATGAGGAATGTTTTTCCCAACTGAGATGATTTTGAAATCCTATTTACCTAGATTTTATCAATTAAACGACTTTTTGTTAATAAGCAATTTAATATGTTCTTTTTATTAAAGGTGTCTCTGTAGACCGTGAGACTTACCTTTAAATAGTATAGATAAGTTAGAATCACTTTCTTAAAGCGCGCACAGCAGTGAAAAGTGTCTGGTAATAATTTTAGTTTCCGCTTGATTATTTAAAAAATTGTATATAATTAACTACGTCTTTGTAGTAAATTTACACACTGGCTAGTATGCAGTTGCATGTTATGCCGTTAAGTTGTTCAACTGATCAAAAGATAAGAGAAAAAAGTCAGTATAAACTTTTTTTGTAGATTTTCGTTATTTTATTGAAATTTTTAAATAATTAAGATAATTGTTTTTACTGTTCAATTTGTGTATTTCTTTTACATTGGTTATTTTAAATAAAAGTACGTTCACAACTTGCAATGCAGCAATAAAGATCTGTTGTATGCAAACGACTATAAATTAATTAGCATTTATAAGCTAAATATCCATCTCTTCTCTTGCTTTCAGCTGTAATTGCTACGTTTCTATCGTGTTGGGTAAAACTTAGCCATTAATTACTTAAAACTTGTTCCATCATGGGCGTGGAAAATTTACTTAAATCATTAATTTTGTAGGCACTTCAGTTAGCAATTGTCACTATACAACCATAGTATACATATATATATATAATATATTCACTGTCTTACTGAAATTTGTACACGACTTTGAAAGCTTTGGAGAACTTTTAAATCGTTACTATTATGCAGATGGCGATAGTTACAAAGGGCCGAAGCAATTGAAGGGCTTAAAAGACAAACGGCCGAAGCCTAAAAGCATAGTTTTTAGTTAAGTCAATTTTAACAAAATAACATCTCTACAAAAAAATACATCGTTAACACATTATAGGCGGGACACTTAAAAATACGTTTATTGTGTAGTTAGTTTTATTGGTATATTGGTATATTTTCTTCAATATAACTGCCGTGGCATGTGACCCTTTTTGACAATAAGCAATTAAACTCATAATTTATTATGCCCTGAATGTTCGTTCACACATAGTATTTTTTTTTAAAAGGTGCACATGTTTCTTCAATATTTAGGGCACCAGATTTCACACTTCCAGTGATTGTGAATTTGTAGGAATGAAGATTTTATACTATAATTATTTATTTAAGTTGTATGGTATGGATTAATATTATTTCGTAAACAGAATATTTTGAATATTTCATATTGATAACAATTGGAGTGCTATCTACTAAATTAATAACAGGTTTTTTGATTTAGCTTAAAAAAGTAGTTAAAGTATGGTGTATTCAAAATGTTTTCATTTTATTTTCAATGATTAAATGTTACATATGATTTCTTTGAAAATTTCAGCCGAAAATATCGTTTGGCTTAGAAGTTGTGTTGATTTTAAGAATGTAATATATTTTTGCGCTTATCACTAAAAACGCCCGCTTATAAAGTGTTAATATACCAGCACAATCAGATTCTTAAACATATTTTTTTTGTCAGAAAACCACTCGTTGAACGTGTATGAAGGTGTTAAAATTTCAGACCAAAACGCGAGAGAACTATTGATAAATTATATAACTGCTTGTTACTCAGTTGCTTAACCTCTCTTTTTCCAAAGAGAGTAGGAATAGAAAGATAGGGCTAGGACAGGACTAGTGTTAAGCTAATCGCTCTCTATACGCCTCATTCATAGGATAGGATGGGCGAGAGGGGGGAATTCAAGACATCACATACATCCGTGCCTTCTAACAGAAATTAATAAATCGATTGAAAAATCAATTTATAAAACTGTCCGTACCGGGAATCGAACCCGGGACCTCCGTAACCGAAGCCAACGACGTTGACCACTCGACAACACAGGCAACAATATAAATACTACTGTAAATATCGTTTTACAGTTTTCAAATGTATACCGTAATACTACTATTGCGTTTTTGTCGCATAAAAGAAAATAATCGACAAATTACCGTAATTAAGCTTAAAAACGGAATGTTTGACATGCTATATAGAAGTGCAGGCTAATGCATTTTTCTATTATATTTCAACAAATTATTTAAAACCAAATGTATGCAGTGCACTTACCGCTGCATGCATCGCCAGAATTACATTATTAACAATGATTTTATGCAGTATGTGGTGTAAAATCATTTCATTTTTGAACAACAAAATCATATTTTAGGGTGTTCACTGTCAATACTTGAAGGAAAGGCATTATATTAGTAAAAACACAATATTCCTTTGTACTTCATTCCACTTTATTTAATATGTCAGGACCGGTTTCGCTCATATTTGTTATCATGTTCATGTTATCTCATTATCATGTTAAATTATATTTCTTATCAGTTGACGATGCTCGTAATGAGCGAAACCGGTCTTGACATATTAAATAAAGTGGAATGAAGTACAAAGAAATATTGTGTTTTTACTAATAAAATCATATCTATTGCAACATCTGGAAAAGCGTAAATAATACAGATATTTGGTTGTGATTAGTCAACATAAGCACACTTTCTATTTGATCTTTGTAAATTTTAAACAAGTAAAACAAAAATTGACAGAAAACCAAAAGATAGCTTTGCAGGCTACATACTGTTAAATCTTCATAGTGCATTTTTTTAATCTATATATTAATACTCGATAATGTCCGAATGATTGCATGATTGTCCGCGATATCCCCTCCCCCTGCCCCTTCCCCCTCCCTTCTCAAAGCTCCGCTGACGCAATATTTTTATTCATACTAAAGACATATTTTCCCAATACACTGTTTATTATTTGACTAAACAAATCAAATAGCTGAAAAATTTTAATACAAAAAAACGCCGCGACCGTGGATCGAACACAGAACTCTGGATTACCAGTCGAGCTCTCTATCAACTGAGCTAACGTCATAAATATCAAGGCGATAAAAATACATTATATAAATCAAGCATTTGAAAATGGAACGATATTTGTGATTCACAAACTGACTTCGATTGTTTTTATTCAAGATTGTGACGTCTGTCAAATATGAATGTGGTATATTTTACATAATATAGTTTCGACAGTTAAATGCAAATATTCCATGTGTGTCATATGCTGACGGCTATTAAATATTTTACTTTTTAACAGAGGGTATTTAGAATTTATCCCGATAATTTAAAAGTTTTGTATCTTTTGTTTTAAATAACGAGTAAACGAGTCTATGCTTTGGACAAGGTAAATTTATGCTCAAATAGTAATATAAATAAAGTAAGCGAAATAGTTTGATAGATTGGGGTCAACGAGATTAAAATACGGCAAAGTGAGCCAAGTTAGGATGATGGGAAAAAGTGAACTGAACCCACCCTTTTTATTGCATAATTTCAATCATTTTTTCTCTAAAATACATTGTTTATGCTTTCGATGGATTCGTCGGTATCTTTGTGGAAGTTCATTTGAATATAAAATAAAAAATAACTTAGATTATTCCACGTATTGTGCTACAAACTGTGACACGTGTTTCGCCTCTTTCAGAGGCATCCTCAGACAGACTTACTTTTACTTACTGAAAGTAAGTCTGTCTGAGGATGCCTCTGAAATAGGCGAAACACGTGTCACAGTTTGTAGCACAATACGTGGAATAATCTAAGTTATTTTGTATTACTTTTTTATGCTTATTTATTGAAAAAACTTTCACATAAAATTAAAAGTTGATGACAGTTCCCACAAAAATTAATTGAAAACGTAATTGCACTTAAAAGTCAAATGGAAAAGTTTCACCATTTTTATGTTTGGTTCCCTTAAAGACTCATATATTCCTAAAAATAAGCTCCGTTTGGTGAATTAGTGAAGTTAATTTATTCTGATTAATTTGATAAATATGCATTTGATTGTAACATGGAAAATTGATAATTTTGTTTT